>VXBB01002840.1:74201-113397 GCA_013399915.1 Illadopsis cleaveri | reverse complement strand
TGTATACTGTAAAAAAAAAAAAAAAAAAAAAAAAAAAAAAAAAAGTTGGTTGATTGATTAATTCCAGTTGGCGAACATACCTAAAAATTCCCGTACTTAAAGAAATACAGAACAAGCTCCAGGTGTCTGGAGGAATATTTGCTTTTTTCCCTTTTGTTTTTTTTTCTACTTTTATCAAAAGAAAAATAATATAAAGGATTTTTATTTATGTGTGGGTAGGGAACAGACTGTAAAGAAAGAGGGGAAAGTGATTTTCTCTTTAGTTTAGACTGTCAGATCAGAAACTTGTAGGTCTCAAGAGCCGAGGATATAGGCTCCAACAGTGAAAATCTTATTACTCTGATATATTTTTACAATTTGAATTAATCATTTCAAGAAATAACAGCCATGAAGAGATTGGAAGAAAAAGTAAAATGCCTGTGTAGGGAGCAAAAACACTAGAAAAGGTCATACAGCTGATACCTCTGAGAAATAACCAGAAAAAGAAAATTTTCGTGGGGTTTTATTTCATGTCATAGTAACTGGGTTATCTGTTATGATTTGCAAATCAGCTTATATTTTCTTAGAAGAGTAGTACATTTTTTTAAATTCAAAGAAAACTCTTCCCAAACCTCAATATCTATTTACTGTTAGAATTAAAATAGGAGGCTCATAGGACATTTCCAAAGCTTCTAACAATGTAATCCTGTTACTTTATATTATTTACTTTTTGCTTTCTTAACTGTCTAAAATGTTTATATAATCTCTTTGCTGAAAGGGATGATGGAAAACGAATCAAATCTAGCCTTCTAGTTGGCTCAATGACCATTTAAATATTTCACCTTTCAGTAATTTCTATGCCTAGTGCCACACACACATCTCCTCCCACCCTACCATCAGTTAAAAACCACTACCACCATCAGCAAGAAGACTGTGGATGCAAATCAATCACCAGTAATTGGTTGGATTTATGCCACAATCTTCAGAACACTTAATCCCATGCCAATGTTTACTCATGTGAGCATTTCTAATAAATCATGGGAGAGCATGCATGTATAATATCAGATACCTGCTTAATTGCAGGGTCAAGGTGTTATGCAAAGATACTCAAAAATTTCAGACAGGTTTTGGTGCTTAAGATGCCACTTTTAATTTAAATTTTCTATTTCTGTTTCATTTCTTCCTTTCTCCCTTTTAGCCCCTTTTTTTTACCCAAAATTATATTGAACAGCCAAAAGTTCACAGCAAAGAACGATGATGAAACTTGCTGACAGAGAGGCTCATTGTTGCTCTCAGCTTTCTTGGTTTTCTTTGTTTGGAATCTTACAAGTAGATTCTCATGCAGCTCAACATCAACAATGTATATTTTTAGATTGTTTTTCATATTTCTCCTCTGAGAGGAGAATTGATTGATGGTGGTGTTCACCATCCAGGTTGAAGAGGTGGTGACCTAAATGACCAATCTCTTGCCTTTGTACAAACTGTATATATGGAGTCAGATTGTTGATAAAGGAAGAATGTAGAAGAAGAATTTAGAATAAAGTATCATTAGCTTTCCCCTCAACTGCTGCTGCCTGCCTCGTTCCTTCTGTGGGTCCGATCCTCCTACATATGGACCCGAGTGTGGCATCCTGCTACAGCTGGTGACCCCAGCGAGATGAACGTGTACAGCTCATTACAAATCATCATATTTACCAAAATGTAGGTAGTGGTTTTACTAAATAGTGACATTTTTCATATTCATACATAATCCAGAATAAAATATCTAGAAAGAATATATGTATGCTGAGTAAGTGTGCAAGGATACAAGAACTGATTTCCTCATTTCCTTTTCTGACAACATAACCCCACTAGTTGATCAAGGGAAGCTGGTTGATGTAATCTTTTTGGATTTCAGTAAAAGTTTTCATAGTGTCTCTCACAGGATCCTTCTGGAAAAAATATCCAACACACAGCTGTATAAACACATCATGTGGTGGATGAGCAACTGGCTCACAGGTCAGACACAAAGAGTTATAGTGAAAGGGGTGACACTGGATGGAGGTCCTGTCATTAGTGGGGCTCCACAGGGCTCCATTCTCGACCTTGTGTTCTTCAACTTCTTCAGAAATGACTTGAAATGCAGGACTGAGAGGGATACTAAGTGAGTTTGCAGATGATACAAAACTGGGAGGAACTGTTGACACCCTGGAGGGCCCTGCAGAGACGCCTTGACAAATCAGGGAGATGGGTAATGACCAACCATATGAAGTTCAAGGGAAAGTGCTGGTTATTTTNGTCCTGCTACAGCTGGTGACCCCAGCGAGATGAACGTGTACAGCTCATTACAAATCATCCTATTTACCAAAATGTAGGTAGTGGTTTTACTAAATAGTGACATTTTTCATATTCATACATAATCCAGAATAAAATATCTAGAAAGAATATATGTATGCTGAGTAAGTGTGCAAGGATACAAGAACTGATTTCCTCATTTCCTTTTCTGACAACATAACCCCACTAGTTGATCAAGGGAAGCTGGTTGATGTAATCTTTTTGGATTTCAGTAAAAGTTTTCATAGTGTCTCTCACAGGATCCTTCTGGAAAAAATATCCAACACACAGCTGTATAAACACATCATGTGGTGGATGAGCAACTGGCTCACAGGTCAGACACAAAGAGTTATAGTGAAAGGGGTGACACTGGATGGAGGTCCTGTCATTAGTGGGGCTCCACAGGGCTCCATTCTCGACCTTGTGTTCTTCAACTTCTTCAGAAATGACTTGAAATGCAGGACTGAGAGGGATACTAAGTGAGTTTGCAGATGATACAAAACTGGGAGGAACTGTTGACACCCTGGAGGGCCCTGCAGAGACGCCTTGACAAATCAGGGAGATGGGCAATGACCAACCATATGAAGTTCAAGGGAAAGTGCTGGTTATTTTGCCTGGGATGGGGCAACCCTGGATGTATGGACAGACTGGGGAATGAGATGCTGGAAAGCAGAGCTGTGGAAAGGGACCTGGGGGTCCTGTAGGATGGAAAGTTGACCTTCAGTTAGCAGCCAGGAGGGCCAACCCTGTCCTGGGGGGCATCAGGCACAGCATCACCAGCCGGGCAAGGCAGGGGATTGTCCTGCTCTGCTCTGTGCTGGGGTGGCCTCACCTCAGGTGCTGGTGGCAGGTTTGGGTGCCACAATGCAAGAAAGACCTTAAACTATTAGAGAGTTTCCAGAGGACAGCAATGAAGATGGTGAAAGGCCTTGAGGGGAAGATTTAGGAGAAGCAGCTGAGGTCACTTAGTCAGTTCAGCCTGGAGAAAAGGAAGCTGAGGAGAGTCCTCACGGCAGTCTACAACTCCCTTGTGAAGGGAAGTGGAAGGGAGTCATTGATGTCTTCCCTGTGGTGATCAGTGACTGAACCCTGACTGAACTCTGCATATTCTGTGATTCTGTAAGGATGGACTGGGGGAAAAGTAGTCTCCTATAGTGTTTTCTGAGTGTAGATCCCAGTAACAATGTGTTAGGGTACCTGCAGCAGTTTCCAACAAGAGGTGAAGGAAAATGATGTGGAAAATCTGCGGTGCTGACTCAGGTGCATTTTGATCCAAAGCCTGTTGGCACTAACAGAAAGAAATTCATCTTGATGCTAATGGTTTGGCATAAGACTTACATTACCATATACCTCAAGCCAGACATGGACAAAACCTCTGCAAAATGTAGTTCTGAGACCCTAAGAAAAAAAAATTTTCTACCTGTCCTTTCTTTCTATTTCTCAAATACCAAGATCAAGCTTTCCTGTTCAAAGCAAGAACTCGCCTGTGTTTTTCTTTTCTTTATCGGGTTTGAGAGGGAGTTTCAGGATTGCTTCTTCAGAGAAGATGACATTCCTGGTATCTATTTCATGTTTGAACACAGTTTGAAATTAGAGACTGATGAAATATCTTTAATACTGGTACCTGTCAAAAATGGGGTGCTATAACTGCAGTCTTCATTACTGTGATTTATGATCCCTGAATTTTATGTCATTTAAAGTAAAAATGTGAGCCAAACACGTGTGTGTTTGCAGATATGTCTGTTTCTAAGTCGACATGTATTATTAAGAAGACATTTTGAATTAGATTTTTAATAGTAAATGGTGCAAATATGAAGAATTATCTTGTAAAAAACATATATGCAAATAAAGCTGTATGAGTTATACTAGCTAATAGTATTACCCTATCTGATTAATAAAAATTTCCCTATGGCCAGGGTAATTTCAATTTGTAGTCATTCCAGCATCTCTTTTTCTGTTTAATTTTCAGAGGCTGCTAAGTTTAGACAGTATCCTCCTCAGCTGTTTTAGGAAAAAGCAGGAGGGAGTCTGGAGCTAATGATTTGATATCTTCTTAAACCAAGACAGAAATCTCTAATGAATGTATTACATAAAATTAACTCTATTCTTGTCTTCAATATATTAAACTAGCTGTCATAAATTTGCTAAAATTTAAACTGAAATCTGAAATCTAATAATCTTAAGGCAAGTCACAAGATGAGTTATTTATTTCTGTTGGGCCTATTACCACCACTTGACCTAATTATTTTGACACTTCTACAGTAACACTTAGGAATAAAAATAAACTGACTAAAGATAATATATTTCTTCTCCTCAGGGATAAAAGTAGGAGGTAATGCTTTTCTAAAATGGAATCAAAATAAGCTATCTTTAAAAACTGTAATGTAAATATTTTAATTAAAATTTCTTACCACAGATTGAGTGAGGATCTTTTCTGAAAGATGAGAAGGAAAATGTAGAGCCTTCTGAACAAAAAAAGAGATTAAACCTAAACTCTACACTTTGATTATTTTTATGCCAGATTGGTGTTACATAGATCAAATGAGCGGAGACTATAAAGCAAAATGGAGAATACGCATTCAGAAAATGATCATAATAATATTGATACCGGGAAAAATAATCACAGGTATTTTGCTTCTTTAATTAAGATTATAGCCAGACATGCGCAAGTAGAGTGACAGGAAAGGCGTTTTATTTTACCAGCTCTATGCTGTCCATTTTTCAAAAGGCGACAGAGGTTCAGAACACTCCAACTCCAATCTTCAAACCAATTTACAGATATGAACTGGGCTGTTGTGATGAAGCCTAGGGCAGTAGGCAGGCAGCATCTTTGTTTTAAGAATAACCCTACATTTACATACAAATATAGACATATAGATACCTAATTACTCTGGTTTTGCAAGGAAAACTGCATTTTTGACAATATTCTGCTTACTTTGCTGGGAAGGAAGAAAATTAGCAACTTAAAACACAGTGCTGCCAGGAATAGTTAAACGAAAGTGGGTTTTTAAATTATAGACATTTTCTTCAAAGTTACAGACATTCTTTCTTCAGGCAAACACAGATTTAGGAAAAGTTTCCCGTTCAGAAAGTAAGATAAAAGTATCTCTTTTTTAATATGTATTTAATATGTATCCCTCTGATATCATTCTACTACTATCTATTTTTTCAAGATATAAGTTTTTAAGATTGTTCTCAATTTCCTAAATGAGAGTCTCTCATGTAGCATAGGACTCACATCACACATCTTATCACCTTGACCTTGAGGCCAAATACAAATTCCTCAATTTTAAGGAAACACAAAACAAATCAAAAAGAGGAAAATAAAGTTGATCATTATATGAACATTGCACTGGGAGGTTTGGAATGACAAGTGGTCAGAAATAATATAATTTAAGACCTGTCCTTGCTTCTAGCTAACCAGTGCAAGGAATAGCTTGAACAGTAGCAGCAGACCAAAACCACTGAAACTGGCAAACCCACAAAGATAAAGGCTGGCATTGAATTTTATACCCTTTTGACTTCATTGGATTACTTCCAGAAGCACATACAAAGTCCTTCAGATGCTTTTGTCCAAATATATCCATCTCTGAGGACACTCTCACTTTCTTTTTTCCTTGCTTTGTTGCGTGAAAGGGCAGCACCGTGAGGAAATGGCCTTGCCAAACAACAGCATTCAAAATCCTGCCAAAACCTCTAATCTAAGCTTTTAGGATCTCAGTGATTTATCTGTTCTCAGAACCAGCAGGTCAGAACCCCAGACCTTTAACAGTGTCTGCTTCCTCCATGGCTGCCAGGGACCATACTTTCTCTTGCTGTGTGACTGCTATCCAGTCATGGCTGAAACCTTAAAAAAACAGGCATTGAATCAGATCACTGCTAGCAAGGTCAGAAATCTCCTGACAGTCAGATAAACTGACTAATGCAGCTGATTAACTTCAAAAGCAAATACACACATCTTGTTCACGGGAAGGAGAGGGTGATGATCCTTTGTCATAAATTTACTTTCTGTAAGAAGAATATCATATATTTGGGGCTTAAGATACTCATTTATTTTGACAAGCTTAACTTTATCTCCTGCAGTTTTTTCAAGGCAGTGATAAAAAAAAATCTGCTTAATTCACTCCTGAAATTTTTTTTAAAAGTATTTTATTTTTACATGCTTGGTATAAAGTCACCAATATTCTTTTTAGTACAAAAAATAAGGCAAGTCTTGTATATTTTATGAAAGTTTCTTCAAATCAAATGCAGATTTTCAAGTTATGTCACTGTTTCAAGAGTAGCTCATACCCTGCCTTTGCCAGTTTAGCCCAACTGCTTCTGCCAATATCTAGTAACATATAGAAAAGTGAAAATCTCGAGTATAAATATGCAATTAGAACAGTGTGGTGGTGTGATTCCCCTCCCCTTCTCCTTAAGATCCTGCATGCCATGACCTCCCCTTGAATAGGGATGCCTCTCAAGATTATTCCTTGAGGTTGAGAAATCCCTTGCTGCAGGAGATTGTCAGCTTAAAGTAAGAAAAGGGTAATTTTTTTCTGTAGAATTGTGTAAGTCTGATCCTGTTTCTTATCCAACAGTAAAAAAAAATGACCATTCAGTTTCCACGTAAAAATGACATGCACATTTTTTCTTTGGACCTTATATGTTTTAGATGACTGAACCAGTCCTGGCAGTTTCTACACACATGAATCTGAGATTTGAGCCTGGGAATTTCATACATTGAAGGATTTAAAGTTTGCATACTTATAGTAGAATCCCTCCCATCATGCCCTCTAGTTCATACACTGTTTCCCTGGGATGAGCAGCATCTGCTGAAGGTGGTTTATTATATAGGAATCCCTCAACTGCCTTCCCATGTTTTGGCATACTATGGATAATTTTCTCATGATTTGCTGCAGCAAAAGCCAAGGAAAAAAGATTATTTTATTAAAATCTAGTTCAGCAAAACTTCTAAGCACTGTCACTTACACCAGGCAAGATGCAAGCTTCATACAAAGGCATGGTGTAATTTGTGTTTTTTGGAAATTTTATTTCACTGTTTTTCTTGGAATTTCAACATTCCATAAATGTTTAATCTATATCAGTACCTGTGAACACAGTAAATGCTGTTGTTGTGTTATTTTCTACCTACTTTTTAGAACAATTCACCCACTCAGATATGAAGGGTTATTTAAAAAAAAAAAAAGTCCAGATGAAAGCTGCCAGAATTAGGTGCACAATGCTGACATAACACTTTAATTATCTATAGAAGGGTCAAGGAATTTTTTGGTACTCATTTGCACATTTTTTCCATGGGCTTTTAAAATTGGATCTCATTTCTGAAACAAGCAATAAGCCCTGACAAATACATTCAAAGAAAACTACAACAACATGACCGACAACAAAAATACATTAAAAGATGTGAATCAAACCTCAGCCAGATAACTTCCTTGGAAAAAGTTCAGAGGGAACTCATACAGCTTTTTCATTGGAAATCAATATAGATGCATTATTACATTTTCCTGCAGATAATTTTTAAGTTTCAACAACTGCCAAGTCTCTAACTTACTATGAACATAGAAATCAGCAAATGAGACAGAAAAAAAGACTTCTGGTAGAACAGATGGTTTGTTATTTCATCATTGATCTGCAAATGCAGGATTTTAAAGAAGCCATTTTTAATTTGTCAGTAATTCAATAAACCTAATATAAAGTCATGTTCTTTAATCCTATAAACTACAGAAGAATTAGTAGAAAAGTTATTATTTTAGTCATTAAACCTTTACTGCCTTGGATACAACATTTGCATTGTGTATTATATAAAATTTAGTCCAATGTATATTTCAAGTAAGTTTTGCATTATGTTGTGCTTTTTAAGCTCCTCTTATTGCTAAACATTCAAGAATCTATTCTTTACTAAAATACCATGTTAATCAAAAAAAGGATGCATAAAGGATTGTACAAAATCCTTTAGAAATTCTGCAGCAGTCTTGCATGTCTGATGGACTGAATGCTGAACACAGAATTTGCATAAGACCTGTCAAATCAGATAGGAAAAACACTCTTTTCTGTTTAATTACAAGAAGCTAGGCAGTGAAGCACTGGCACTAGTCAGATCTTACATTCCTTCCCCATTTCTATCATACTGAATGAACATAACAGAAAAATATATGTATATCTAAACAGTTAAAAGACTAAGTGTCAACAGATTACATCAGATAAGGTGTTATCACATTATTTCTTCCACTCTACAGAGGGAGGAAAAAGACAGCTGCAACTTTACATGTTAGTAAAGCTGCTGAATTCTATTTGTAAGTATTTCTGTAAAGCACACTGGAAGGATAAAGTATTCTAATATAGCTTCTGATGACATCTCTGCTACTTCAGTATAAAGGGCACTTTCTAGCAATGAGGGATGTAGAGAAGATCCTTCACTATTTTTTCAACTGGAGCTCTCTAATTCCATCATCCCTGCAAAATTCTGCAAAGTATATTTGACCTAAAGGAACCATTTGCTAAAAGTTATACAGAAGCAAGACAGCACAATGAGATGTTACCATATGGAAGTAGTATTTAGTGCCTAATGTGAACTGCCATCAGCTTTCCACTAACCTGAATAATATGGAGCTGGGCTAAGGACTGAACCTAGAAAATATGTAGCATCTATAGTAATACATTAAGCAGCAACGGGTACCATTGCTGTGCACTGGAATTATATCACTGAATTAAACTGTTCAAATGGCTCCTGGCATGCCTTTTCCCCCCAAATTGCAGTATGCCAAGCAGTCCCTGGAAGAGCTGGCCAGTAATTGTGGGGCAGAGACCATTAGCAATAGAAAATTTTATGTGCCTACTGGAAGGAGCTATATGGAGAGCTCCTGTTCTCTGTGTGTCTGCAAAAAACCTGTTTTGGTGAGGCAGGATTGTTAACTTTATGTCAACAATAGTCATGCCAGACTTAGTTTGGCTCCTGTAGAGTCGCTGGCGTTTCTGCTTTAGTTTACCCACATTTGGAAGAAGTCACTCATTAAAGTAAGACTCTGGCCTTGCCAGCATGGGGTTTCAGCTGACATGTAGCTCTGCACCAGAGTGCCATCTGGAAAGTGCCATTACACTCCTTCTGCCCTAATGGGCACAAAAGATCAGTGTGAAAGACTGATTCCCTGGGAGCTGACCTGGCTGTACAACTCAGAGTCCAGCTGGGATGAGCCTGTGTTGGAATACTCTGCCACCACAGGCTTAGATGCAGGACCTCAAGGTGTTAAAGGGACAGACAGTCTTTAAGTGATGCCAGTTTATTCCTTGCTGCACTTTCTTGCTGAAGACCCATGTGTCCCAAAACCCTTGGAAGCAGTTCAGCTGCCCACACACAGCTCTGAACCTCCATTAAACTGGGGGATCTGGGCTCTTTCTGGGCAACCAACTGCATCATTAAACCATTGAATGTGTCTCCCAAATGAATGTTTCAGGTATATGAATACATGTAAAAAACCCCTTGCTCTTTGCTCTCTTGCTTCCTGAGCTCAAGAAAGTTTTAACTAACGTGATGAAAATGTGACAGTATTTGCATTATCGCATGGTTGCTTAACCAAAGAGACCATGAGCAGTGGTGAGTGAACTTCTTTTCCCCTGAGAAAAAGCAGATTCAGAAAGAGATGGAAAAATGATGACTAATATTATAACACAATAAGTATTTGTAATATCTATGGGATAACCTAGCAGGAAAACATTAATGAAATATTTTATAAGTTTATTAGAGAATGTCATGGCACATGGCACGAAGTGCCTTAGAATGTTGTAGATGCAACAAATTAAATTTCTTTCTTCAGTGTTAAGAAGAAATTAAATTAATAGATGTTATGACCTCAATCAGATCATCAGCAAATATCCTAGATACTGAAATGTCTGAAAGATTATACCTTTTCTAGCTAGAGAATTACAGTGCATAAATTCTGTTAGGAATTTAAGAGATGGATGTAGTTAATGGAGAAGTCCATAAGCCCTGAGCATGTATTCAGAGGTCCTAAATATAGTGTCTGCCCTTTTTTGTGGTGGCTTGATCACAGAAATGTAAAGGAAAATAAGTGACCATGTAAATGTGTGAACTAGATGAAAAATTGTCCATTGTCTGCAAATAAATAATTCCAGACCAGGCTGCCCTAACATTAACCATTTTTGGTAGGTATTCCCTGCACCTGTTCCTAGTTATTTGCTGCTAAAGTAGTCAGCCATAATTTGCAACTGTTTATAAATGTGGTCTGGCAACCTGTACAAGTTGTTTCTCCTCTCAAAATCATAATATTGGCCCTCACAGGAGGTCTATCTGATCTGCATGGAGATTTTTAACAAAGGAAGCCAAAGGAATCCCCTTTAGGTAGTAATTTTTTTTTCATTCCCTGTCATATTAATAAAACATTTTCCAGGAAAAGAAAAAGAGGTTTTATTGTAAAAAAAAATTAATTTACTACCTCTACATATGCAGAGCAAGATATTTTTGCATATTTATGCATTCTGTAATTTAAAATTAGGCTCATTATAGTCGCCTTACAGACTACATGAAACTGGGATGCTGGAAAACTGCAGTAGAGTATTCAAATGATCTCTGCACCCTTTTCTCTGCCTTCACAAAGGATTTATGGAGGAGAGTTTCCAAACCAGTGATGTAGAACTGCAAGTATTTGATGCATCTCTTTGCTGGAATTAGGGCAATGCACAAGAAGCTTCCAGCTGTAGAAGGTGGAAGAAAACATGTGGAGAAACTCAGAAACATTAGCAATCATTGGAGGAAGGAAAAAACCATATACATGCTCATTAATCTTATCCACACAACTGTTTTGCCAGTATTTTCCCTGTACACAGAAGAGCTCTGAGTTGTGCATTCACTCTGAATTAAGGATTATCTTTTGGTCTTTTTTGTTATTGAGTGTCTTTAATTTGAAAAAGAAAGCAGACAAAAATAAATTCTAAAAAATTATTAGTGATTGAAGAAAAAAAGACCTTTTCCAGGCTTATTAGATGCATAGAGCCATTATTTTTAATCCTCTCAATTTCAAAATTACTTTCATGTCTTTACCAGAGATTTCCTGAACTTCTTGTCTATATTCTTGAGTGTCTAAGTGAAAGGAAATATTTTCAGTCTTTAGTCTGTATGGCCATAAAGAGGTACGTTTGAAAGACTTTGCCAAACTTAATTCATCAGGTTATTTTATTTAACGATTCAAGGACATTTTGGTGGATTTTTTTAAAAAGTTATTTACATTTCAGATCAAAATATAGAAATATAAATCAGTTATCACATAATGGGGTTTTTTTGGAATAAAAGGTTGACACAACACAGAAAAGCAGTTTTCTATGGCATACTGTGTAGTATATGGATTGTGAAAGAGCTAGCCAAAGTAGTGGGTCCTTAAAAGCTGCTTATATCACTAGTCGGTGATTTTGCACAAGATCCTTTATACTGTAATAAGGCTTTACATGTGGAAGAGATCATGAGAAATTTGAACGGGATTTTTTTCTTAAGCATATAAACTTGATCAAATTCTTGACAATGACAGGCCTATCAAAGGACTACAGCCTCCAGCTGGGCGGCATATCCCAGCCAGCCCCACAGCAGACTGATCCTCAGGCGTTTTCCTTGGATGCCAATACAAGCAATGTTAGAGCCAGTTCTTTCCATGGTGCAGCCAGCCAAGCATCCAGATGCTTTTGCTAGAAAAATGTGTATCACAGCAGAGCACCTGGATTTTGCAGCTGTAATGCTCAATGTTTAGTTTGCACTTAAACCTTCTCAAAGTATCTGGGATGAAAGACACAAGAAGTTCATCTGGAGCAGCAGCAGCAAGCAAATGTAGGACTATAAGTGCAAAGTATTTTCCATGTGGCAAAACATTATACTGTTATCTTTGTGTCCTCATCTCCCATTATCTTCCATTCCTTTACATATTCCATCAACCCAAGAACTCACCTCTTTCTTTCCTTACTGACAAGTCATACCTAATAGAGGGGAATTACTTTCTTAGAGTATCTATCAACAGAATAGAAACCGCAAAGCACCCAGCTATAGTGACAAAGGTACATTTTCCAGATGAGACCTGATTTTGTAATGAGCACAGAGTTCAGTGTTCAAGTGTGAAAAACACAATGCGTATGCGTGCCTGCTGGAAATTGAACTGAAATTCTTTAGTATAGCAACATAACTTGTTGGAAGTTCAGCTGTGGGAAAACTTACATGCTTGATGGTACAATATTTGAAAAATGAACTAGTCCTTTTATGACCTTCTGCAGTTGAACATTCTTTTGGTTTCTCTGTAAAATACTGTGCATTTTCTACAAATGTAACTCCTTGTCATAAGGTTTCAGTGCAAAATTTTTTTATGGATTTAGATCTTATTAAAATAATTTTAAAATTGTTTCATAAATCCAAGGATGAAGCTACTAGAAGATGCCACTTTTCCTCTCGTCCTTCCAGTCTTAGAAATAGAAATATTGTGAAAGTAAAGAAAAATTACATGATATAGAACTTTCTCAGCAACAGTTCCTAGAAATATTACGTCAGTTTAATGTGAGTTGGAAGAAGATGAATTAGTGAATGTTCTCTGAGTTATATCCTGCCACATTCTAATCTATATTTTCCCTTACTTTCACGAAGTCCCAGGATATGGAGCAGATATTAGAGACAGCAGAATGTGTTGCAATGTGACTGGGATTATTAAAATACACTTTACATTTGTGATCTAATGCAACTTAAATTCATACACTGAAGATGTCAGACACATAGAAAGTGCTTGGATTTTCTGATAAGTCACTACTCAAAGCTGCTGCCTTTTGCTATAGAGGTATCGATTGATTTATCCTGTTCAATCAAAGTTCTTCAATGACATATATAGGTATAGTGCACTAGCAGGATGTCCAGAAATATCTATCACTTGCCTAATGGGTTTTTGTATTACAGAAATTGAAAATTAAAAATATCCCTCTGAAATAATGGAAATCTTTGTCATCCCACTTCAGGATAAAAACTAAAAATACAACTTTTATGAGTAAAGGGATTCCCAGGAAAATTTGGGTTTGGAATAACATAAAGAGAAATCTTTTGGCTTGCTTCCTGCCCAAAATTTCTGCCAGTTTTACTGGTGGCAAGTGAAATTGTTGAAAGCCTCATTGGCAGAAAAAAAGTACTCCTGGTGCCTATTAGCTCACTACCTCTTTGCAATTAAATTTTATTTTCATGACCAAAAAAAAAGAGCAAATAGCTTCAAAACTGCAGACTTAAAACATCAATTTTTGTTGACATTTCCCATTGAAAAGTATTTCAACAGAAATTTTCCAAGTGGTTTTAATCCTGGCATAATAAATATCAGTCAAAAGCTTTTGATTTAACATTAATTTAACTAGCATAATATACATCATAGCATCTAAATTGCACTCTTTCACTTTTCAAACTTTGTTTGATATAAAAGATGAAGGAATACAATAAATAATACAGTGTCTTGTATACAGAATTTAAAATTCCTGACAAAGATGATTAGACTGAACATAGCTTTTTGTTTGCTGGACAATCATAATTTCCTTTTTACAAAAGGGGAAATAAATTCATGTGGGTTGCTTAACTCAGCAAGACCACACACAAATTCTGCAGAAGATGATCTTTTAACCTAAGCTTTCCTCATTTTTGGTCTCTCATGTTATCTAGTGCATAGTTCATCTTCTTGGTTTTGGCATGGTTTAGGTTGTTTCTTGTAGGACAAGTAGAACAAAGGTGCATCTGACAGCAACCTGAGAGAGGCCCTAGTGCCATCCTGTATAAACTATACAATATATAAATTAATGTTATGACCAGCTGTGTTTTCTATGCAATTCAACATCTATTTTTTATTAGGCTTGGACACATTTATTGCAAATAAGTTGATCTATAGTATCTAATGCTCCTACTCAGGCAATTATTGTATTTGTCTCTGTAGATTTATTTCTTTCAATAATTTGATTTTTAAATATGATTTATCATTTTGGAAAAGTTGGTTGTTTATCATAGACAGATGGAATTGACTGGAGAACACTGGCAGTTGTGAATGCTGAAAACTAACATTGCCTCAGAATGTTCAATTTCTTTCAATTTCATCTTGATCACAAAATTCATCAGTTTCTTGATTTGATTTATTTCATATTAACTTAGTACCTTGTAGAACTCTGTTTCCAAGGCAAAGCAAAATGAAATTTACAGAACTGCAGATATTTTCTTAACAGCAACAGCTAGGAAAGACAGCACTTCAAAAGAGCAGGCAGGGGTATAGAAGCTGAAAAGTTAATCAAAAAGCAGACCAAAAATATGGCTTTTGAATTGCTTCCTTCTTCTCAGAACACTAGGCATTTGTTTGGCTTGTATGGAAAATAAGACAATAATTACCTGCTACAATGGGTACAATAATTGCCTGCTACAAAATCTGATGGGCTTTGTTTCTTTTTGTCATTTTTTGCTCACACTGGCTGGTTAGTGCTCTGAATTACCATTGCAGATGACCTGCAGACAGCAGAAGCATTGAGCAGAAATCGACAAGCGTAAAAGAACAACTTTTTCTTTTGTTTTTTTCCTTTTCCTGAAGTGAGAAGTGTCAGTTGGTTGGCTTTGAAGGCATTTCAGTAATGTTTTTCCACAGCAAAGAGCAGAAAGTGCAAAGGATAAAAAGCTGCAAAATTAGAGCAGAGAAGTATCTTGTCTGGTGTTATCACTGTGTATCTGTGTTGGATTTGGGCAATGTTGACAGTTCTTGTTTTTTTGCTTAGAGTTTTTACAGCTTACACTAGACTGTATGTATTGTGCCTGAGGCAGGGGTTTTTTAGCTGCTGCAGTGATTCTAAAAGTCATAGGAAGGTGATCTTCATTCATATTTTTCAAAAATCCCTTACAGTTGATGGACTTCTTTCTCAAGATAGATATCTTTCATCTGCGTTTTGTAGCATGAAACAAAATTGGGTCCTGTGTGCTGCTGGAAGCTCAGCAAGGATGCTTACCTCTGTGAGTGATGCTTCACAAACTCAATAGTTTAAACACAGTGGGCATACTGGAAAGGGATTTTATTTTGAAGCTGCATCATCAACCACCATTATAACTTTGTCATTTCAATTTTTACACTCCTGGTTTAGAACAAAGCACAGCTAGTGTTTAAACATAAATTTTTAAACTTTCAGGAAGCCCCAAGAATATCACCACAGTGGCTAGTATTTGTTCTGTTCCTACAAGTTTCGCAAATGCTACAGCACCAACAAGGCACAGTTAAAGGTGATAGTCTGAAAATCCATTACTAATAGCATTTAGGCATTCTTCTAGCAAGACACAATCACTGCATTAGTGGTCTTGTACCTGCCAGAGTTATAGGATCTTCATGTGTTGGAAGCAAATTTATTCATGCTTATTATATACTACCATTGCTTGTCCTTTATCTGTCTACAGCCTTGTGTCTAACCCAAACCCAACAGGGTGGGTGAAAGCCACTCTAATTTAGGACAATTTTGTGACTGCACTGAAGGCTAACAGTGGTATCCAATGAATGATGCTTTCATGTGGGGTCATTTTAAATATCAGAGTATACTGCCCTGTTCTTCTGGGGAGGA
Organism: Illadopsis cleaveri; assembly: GCA_013399915.1. Taxonomy (NCBI): domain Eukaryota; kingdom Metazoa; phylum Chordata; class Aves; order Passeriformes; family Timaliidae; genus Illadopsis; species Illadopsis cleaveri. The sequence goes on along the minus strand of VXBB01002840.1, from coordinate 97,515 downwards.
AAAACCTACATTTACACCTAGATTTAGCCAGCACACTTGAAGCTTTGTCTTCCCTATTCAAGTATGTTGTGGTGCTGTAAAACTGATATTAAGTAGCTAAAATGGCAAGGGTTCATCTCTTAATCAACTAAAAGTACAGATGAGTTTTGCCGTCTGGCCAAATTCAGGTTGTTTACAAGGAAAATCAGACACAAAAGATGTTAAATCATCAAAACCAGTAGGAACAATCCGTAATAGCAACACAGAAATACTGCTAAAGTGACTCTACCTCACTTTCTGGACAACTTCTCCTCCCTGAAACAGGACATTCCTTTTTTACTTTTTATTTCTGTAAGTCAGCTTTCCATAAGCCTAGAAGACGCCATTTTACACATCTTCACAAGGCAAACAAAACCCTCCTGTGTGCTCCACTACCTCAGGAAGCTAGAAGCAAGAAGGCAACTAAAGTCAGAGAAACAAGAATCTAAATGTGACTGAATACTTCAGAAATCTGTTAAGAGATATTCTTAGAAGATATTACCCTCTTTTTCCTCTTTGCCTCTCACAAACGTAATGAGTATTTAATGCAGTGTATCGCACATGAAATTTTAAATAAAATTTAATCCACATCTTCCTTTGAGATAACCTAGAGATTCTTCAATTTTATGAATACTGTTGCCTGCAAATTCAAAAAATTCAGAATAATATTTTAAAGGTCTATCAAATGAAACAGGATGAATGTTCACACCAGGGATGAAAATATTCATATTTAAAATGTGTGCATTAAAAGATGCTTTTTCAATCTACTTCATAGGCTGAGAAGTACAAAATAAAAATGGTACTAATGGAGTTTCAGGTTTTCAGAGCTTGCCCTGGAGAAATCTCCACCTAAAATGAAACCTACTGGCAGTAAATACCTGCAGTGCAAATAATGTTTAACAGGATTAAGGAATAGAAGTTGAAAAGTGTATATAAAATGCGTAATCACAGAAATCCACGTGTGCCCAGATTGTTCTTTCTCATATTTTTCAAGCTTTTCAGAACAGAAATGAGAACAAAATATGAAAATGTCAGACCTTTTCTTTTTAGATTCCTTACTTGAATGGGGCTTTTTATACGTTCTGTATAAAGAAATGTTTCCCAGGAGGTGGCCAGGATCATTTGTATAAAAAAGAACCGTTTTGCTGTATTGAGACACCTTTTGATGATTATGAAAATGAAATGAGTTCAGGAAAACACACATCCTTCACATAATGCTTAAGGCCCACAGAAACATTATTATTCAATTTTGCTGAGGATGTTTCCCACAAAGAGACTTTACAGCAGTCAATCCCTTCTGGCAATTTGAAATCACTCTGTGAATAAGAGACCAATCTTGCCCTCACAGATTGAGCTATTGTGCTATCACTGCTTTATTCCTTATCACAGAAAGCTATTTTTCAAAACCTATGAGAATTTTGGTAAGGCAGAAACAGCAATTCTGACAAAAATCTCAGGATTTGTGCAAATAGAAGTAGCTGTATTTAATACTGACACAAATTAAACTTCTGAATTGCCCCTTGATATATCTAGAAATATTATGTAACCCCTATTTAGTAAACTGTGTTATCCTGCGAGATCCTCAAGCCTACTGCTACAAAAAATTGTAAATTAATTCCAAATAGTATTGCTTGGGGGAAAGAAAGTGACTTTTATAATATAGCTCAAAGGTGGGTTTATTTTCCTTCATATCAATGATAACCCTTGGTAATGGATTCCTGGATCTACCTAGGGTTAACCTAAACACTAAAACCTTGATCTAAAACCAGTTTTCTTAGTAATAAGTCAACTCTTACTAACTGAAAATGGCTTTATTTCAGGCATCACATAAATAAAATATAACTAATTTGAGGTCTAAGCAGAAATTAACATCATTCAAAGGGCAATTTTCCAGTTCTTTTAAGTTGATGTGACATAAACCCACGTATAGTATAGCAGCAGGGAATTGCAAGCAAAAGCATAAAAAACCTTCAGAAATTATACAAATTGGAGTATCTTATATAAGAATATTAATCATGGATAATTTTGAGATGAAAATGCCAATAGAAATCAATTGGCAAAATTATTTTTTATTATTTTATTGTTGTAATGTAGTTGTAAAGTGAAACATTATATCATATAATGCTACTCACGGTCTGGGTTAGGGTTGTTGAAGACTTATAACAATATGTATCAAATTTTGTTTTCTCCTACACCATATATAGCTTTGAACTTGCAAGGGATTCTTTCTATACATTCATACACTCCAAGAATTCTCACTTTACAATCACATGCTTTAAATTTAATAAGTTAAAAAAAAGCAGGCAGACTTTCATAACCTAATATGTAATTATTAATGAAATCCCTAGAGGCTGGTCAAGAGTTATAAAAAGAGATTGGAAATAGATTGATGAAATATAAGTTGAATTGTCTCAAGAACACACCTAAGAAAGACAGTTTCACAGGGCATCTTTTCCTTGATAGTGTGAGATACTTTTGCAATTTCAGTCTAGGAGCAAAACTACTATTGAACAGATTCTTTCTGACCAAAATATGCACCTTTTAGTGTAACAAGTATTTAGCATTACAATTTGGATCATAAATTGTATAGTTTAAACAAAGACTAGCTAATATTTTAGTCTGTTTATTATCAATTTTTACTCTTGCAGGTAAAATAGAAGCATTTGATATAATTCAGGTGTGGAAATCTTCAATATGGAAAGAACCTAAACAGCTATAGGCAATAATGGTATAGGAATACCTTAAATAACAATTGAAAAGTGAGGTAATGTTGCCTAAGAAAATTATATTGATGAATTCTTTACTATGCAACATATTCTCTATTTTGCTGGACCATTGGCTTTTTATAAAGCACATACACAAAAAGGAAAAAAAAACCCAAAAAACCCACAAACAAACAAAAAACCCACCAAAAAAACCCCCCAAAACAACAAACAAACAAACAAACAAACAAACAAAAAACAAAAAACCAAACCAAAACAAAACAAAAAACAAAACAAAACAAACAAACAAACAAACAAACAGGAAAAAAAAACAAAAAACCCCACATAACCAGACCAGAATTTTCTGTGCAAAATTTCTGAACGCTTGTAACTTCTGTGGTCAGGTAGCAATCTCAGGACAGCTTCTTACATAATCTGTCAAAAGTGATGAGTTATAGCATAGAGTAAAATACTGCATTAATTCTGAACCCTCATGAGCATCTTTGGAGTTATAAATAGGTTGGCTACATCAGAGTACATAAATATGTTTATTACATTAGTAGCCAAGATGAGTGTCTCTGGTGCTTGCATGATCAGCAGTAGAGCATTCTAGTATGGCAGACACAAGTGGTTTCCTGAAGCAGGAGAACCTCAGGAGGAGCCATGGGAGCTGTCAGGAGCTACAAGCCAACATGAGAGCACTGCATGTGACCTGGCTCGGGCCAGAAGCAGCAGCAGCCAAGCCCTCCACATTCATAGAAGACAGCCTTAGGGATCTAGGTACCAGGAGTGCCACCCACAGGGTGGGCAAACAGGGCATGGCATGGCACTGTGCACAGCAGGGCAGGAGCTGTGCCCGACCAGCAAGCAATGAGATCCACTCAGGAGAAATCCATGGCATCTCTGCAGGGTGTGCCTGCCTGTGCTGCCAGGACCTGCTGGCAGCAGTGAGCACAGCGTGGGGGTGAGCCCATGTAAAGGAACTCCTCTGCCCCAGGAGGAAGTAAGTGAGAATATTGGGGACAGTGAGAGACACACCCTATTCCCTGGGGCTCAGAGCTGGGCTCTGATCTATTTAATATCTTTTTATGATACAGATTAGAAGTTCAATGCACCTTCAGTCAATTCACTGATGACACTAAATGGGGTGGAAGTGTTGATCTGCTGCAGGATAGGAAGGCAGTACAGAGTGGTATGGACAGGCTGGATCAATGGGCCAAGGCCAGTTGTATGAGGTTAAAGATATGTTTATGTGTAAATACTACATTCAGTTCTGGCCCCTCAAGGCACTGAGGTGCTGGAGCACATCCAGAGAAGGGCAATGAAGGTGGCACGAGCACAAATCTCATGAAGAGCTCCTGAGGGAGCTGGAGTTGTTTAGCCTGGAAAAAAACAGCATAAAGGGAGACCTTAATGTTCTCTACAACCACTTGAAAGGAAGTTGTAGGCAGGTAAGGATCAGTCTCTTCTCCAGTGTAACTAGTGATAGGACAAGAGAAAAGTGCCCCAAGCCATGCCAGGGAAGGTTTAGATTGGATATTAGGAAAAATTTCTTCACCCATAGAATCATCTGTTATTGGCTGTCTGTTAAGCCTCGTTCAATGCAGTAAAAAAAATTCATATATACTTTTGACCATACTGAAATCATTAGAGGGATCTCAGAATTTGTGGAGGTGTTTTGGTTTTTTTTCAATCTATCCACTGAAGATTTAACATTTCTACCATTGTTTGGGAATCAAAAATCATCAAAGATAAAATAGTCTCACTCTCCTTCAGACATCACAAAAAATAGAGATCTTTCCTCTTAACAGTGAATGGAAATTAAGTAATTTATAATAGTCAAATAGGCTAATGAGTTCCAGAAAGTTTCTTTTACAGTATGGGATTGTTAAAGATAAAGCACTTTATTAACAGATATAATAGTGTAATACTTTTCATAGTCTAGAATGAAAAGTCTGAAATGTGATGACTGCCTAGTTCAAATGACCCAACATTAGAAATACAAAATAGTTTGCAAGACAAAGGCCAGCCGTTCTACTTTGTGATGTTTTATTATTCAGTCATGTATCTGATTTTTCAAAAAGGGCTTAGTTTCTAAAATTTTTTCCTGAAAAATTAAATAAACTTTGTGAGAGTTGCTATTGAAACTGCAGTATTGCAGCCAATTTTTTACTGTTAAAAATGTTAAATGAGAAAAGCTGGATTAAGCTCTGCAGATACATTCTACAGTGTTTGTTGAACAGTTTAGATTTAATATGTGAGTTAGCAATAGATACATCACAGCACACTGGGGACCCTTTAAAGAATTGTTATTATTCCTGTTTATTGGTGTGGTTTTTCTGCAGTTTAATGTACTGCACAGTAGAGTAATTGCTTTCAAGAAAACAGTAAGTATTAACCCCCAGTGAGGGTGTTCTATGGAAAAATATGTCGTTTAAATTAACAGGCAATGATACATTTTTCCTCTAGGTTCACTTAGCTATTTTAGTTTTATCGCACTTTATCCTTTTTATGCTTGAAGAAATCTTTTGTATTAACTTTGCTACTTGAACAGGGCCAAGCCATAAACTCAGGTAGATTTATTACTTCCCTCACCGTTACATTTATCTGGCTTTTGTTATGGGGAACAGCAAATATACAGAAATATCTTATTACCATACTTGTGAGAGGTGCAAGAACATAAAATGGAATTCTTATCATATAATGAAATAAATATGGTGCAATTTAAAAAGCATTTAATTTTTTCAGCAGAAAAACTAGTTTAAGATGGAGTGCTTGTATCCGAAAGGCCGTGGAAGTGGCTCATGGAAAGCTTAAGCAATACTAGTTCCTCATAACCAGTAGTACACAAGGATATAGGATGACTTGTGTTGTAATCTGCTGATTTTAACTTCCCAACACAAATTACCATGTGCCAGCTGGATCATTTGGAAACCAGGCAAAGGTTGAAGCTATCCAGAGAAGTTCCTCTTTAACTGCCTTGTTGAGACAACCTCAAAGTATATTTAGTGCCTAAAACTACTTATTAACCAACTTGGCATCATTTTTACTTGAAAAAAAGTAAAAAAACTACAATAAAATAAAATAATGTAAAAAAAAACCCCACCTTTTTAACAATACAGAATTGCATCAAAGGGTATTATCAACAGCATTATTTGACTATCATTATTTGACTATCAAATATAGTTTGATATTTCTGAGAAAGATGATATGCCAAAGAGTTTTGAATGCTCTGTAATGTTATACTAAAATGCTTGATATTATTATGATGAGTATTACCTAATGGAGCTTTATGTGGTTTTGCTCACATAATGGTATTTCACCACTATAAATTCAGCTCCTAAATTCCTTCCTATCTGTCAGAAGATGCTTCCCACATAATGACTCAGAAAACTCTGGGATATTTTAAATTTTGATTTGTTAGAAGGCCACATTGGGTTATACACAAAATACATTTAATGCAAAGACTGGATATCTGGCAACTAGGCTGTAAAAGAATAAACCAAATAATTGAAAAAAAGCCAAAAACTTTAATAAGCATCTGCTTATCTAGTGAAAAAAAAAATGGGTTCCCAACAAAATCCTTACATGACATCACTTCAAGAGTGATTCTTAAAGAAATTTGATATTGAAAATATGGAAACACATTCAGAGATTAAAAAAAAATATACCTAAATATAGAACGCTTGACAATTTAATGTATCTTAGAATTCAGGCACCTATTTGTTCATACTATCCAGTATCTTAACACATTATTTAGAAATAGTCTATCCTGAAACGAAAGAGTTTTTAGTTGTAGATATTCCTATTTTTATTTTCAAAACTCAATGAGATCAAAGAGATCCAAATTTGAAAGAAAATAAATGTTAAGTTATGGAAGAACTATCTGTTTTGGGTAGCAAACAAACTAGAATCTTTATATTTTCTTTCCAAAGTGGAACTGGTAATTTTAAAATCTATTTAGTTTTTCAGTTATCTTCAGTTTTAATATTTTTTATAAAAAATAAAAATGGTACTAACTGGTATAATCTCTGCCTTTTTTACACCATTCTTGCTTTTAGTGTTCCTGCTGCTGCTCTATGAAGGAAAACATGGTCCTTCACATACTGAGAATATCTTCGGAAATTGACTGGAAGCAACAGAAATATTTTTTTTTTCCTTCATTTACAGCTACCTGAAGAGGGTGGTGCTCATCATCTTATTTTTGACAAACACACTAATACTTCATCTGCTCAAATATATGCTTCAGTGGTAATAGCTCTAATATAATATCGGCAAGAATCCCCCCAGGACCGGTGTAAAGGTTTACCAGTAACTTCAGTTTCTTGGTTTGCTTTAATGAAAAAAACCACATCATTTTGGTACGCCTAAATCCAAACATACAATAATAAAGCAACAATTCGGAATGCATAAAAAAATTCTTAAGATCAACTGGGCTTTTTTAAGTATTGTGGTTAAGATATCAGTTTAGAAGCAGAACTACAAAGCACTGGATGAGGCCTAGACACTTCTATTTTTTAAAAATTACTTTTATGGGGTTGACCAAATCTTTTTTTTCCTCATGCAAGTAAAAGTTCTTGCAGTGATTAAGTTTAAGACTGTTATGTTGCATCCATTTAATTAAAGGAGGTTTTTTTGAAGTGTCTTGAAGAATCAGGAATATAAGAGTTACTCTTTTGTGTTTACAGCAAGCCATTTCCCTAATTCCTTTAAGTCGAAACCAATAAAAGTGTCTTCACCTATTTTTTAGGATTTAAATAAAATTTTCACTTTTAATTCAGTTGCTAACTCTCGCCAAAAAGAAGAGGATAACTGTATTAGAGCAAATCACTAACTTCTGTTAGTTTAGAAACACAGTAGTAGAGAATTATTTCATTGTACCATACACAGGCTGAAAAATTGATAACTGTTGCAGAATAACATTGATTTTGTGTGCTCAATAGTCCTAACATGAAAGTATTTAAATAATTATTTCCATTAGATAAAATGCAAATATATGTTATTTGTACACGACTGGAACTCTGAAGACACCTCTCAAGAAATAGAACTCCCGCAGCCTCTAAGACCAGAGACACCTAAACTCAGAAACTCAAATGATTAAGCAGAAATATTTCCCATAATGCTATGCCTGCTGTTTCATAACAAAATAAATACAACACCTTGCTCTAGCAGTGCATGTCACATGGTGCAAAATAATGTGCTTGGGCAGTACCAGGGCATAAAGAAACACTTAATAAATATCAAAATGTATTCCCTCAGATGGAAACATTGTATAAAATTTCCATAGACAACACAGAATCCAAATTATCAGGAAAGTTCATGGTTTGAGCATCTGCAAAAAGCAGATATTTTAAATTATTCAGAGTCTCTTCAAGTCTGAGGAAAATTTAATACACACTTTACATTATTAACTACTCCACAATCTACCATCCTGTTGCCACTCGTTTTTGAAGGGTTCTTTACTTAAGTTGTTTTTATTTACTAAAATTTGTAGCTTGGCTACAGATGTTGCTGTCACTATTTGCTATGTTCGTGCTATTCAAATCGTGAAGTCCTTCAGCCACACAGTGGGTGAACAGGGAAGGCATTGTGGATGAAATAACATGTAATTAAATAAATAATAAAGGAAATAAATTTAAGTATATAATGCTGGCACATAATAAAGATTGTTAATAAAGTTGTACTGTGCAGTAGGAAAATATTCACTTTGAAGTACAGTGACTCAAGAAGACAAGATGAGGTGATGAGGCTAAGTCCGATCACATCTTTCAGTCACTTTTGTCTAATGAGAAATGAGGAAGGATGAAAAAAAAAAGTTTGTATGGTGAGATTGCCATGTGATTCTATAGAAATAAGTTTATGAAAAATTTGGACCAGGAGATTTTTGAGGTGCACAAAAAAACCATGATAGAGATTGGCAGTACAAAATGCAGAATATTTTAAGACAACAGTAAATGGAATAATATACATTGAAATGCCATCTTTTAAAAAGAATACTGAATTCCCCTCATGCTGTGTATGAGTTGAGAGTCCTCAAAAAAAGCACTCAGCATGGACATAAACAAGGCAAAAAGTTGAAAAAAAAATCCAGATTAATCACACAAATTATCTATATTCTTTGAATGAAAAGAAAAAACCCTACATTCTTTTAAAAATGACCCACTGATGAAATGGAAGTAATTTCATTACAGATGCAGAATCTACAAAAACATTGTCATATTAAAATCTCCTGTGATTATCTTCCCTATAGGAGTGAGAAGGATTTGGCAAGTGGAAGAAAATCAAGAATAATACTGAAAAGAGGTAAAAGGGTCACTGCTTGAAAAATTAAAATAGCTCAAATTTATTACTCAGTTCTGTGAGTGTGTGAACAACACTGGAAGTTGCGCAGCCAGAGTGTGTGTAATTCTCTAAGGGCTAGACTGAACTTGTGTTCTGTAGTAATCTTGGTTTGTATCCATTCTTTCTGGATATAAATTGATGCTAGGAGCAGCCTAAAGGAGTGAGATCTCTTCCATTAAAAGTGGATACTTCCCTGGATCATGATCTTGTGCTAAAGTATCTTATCAGTATGGAATGAATGGCTGTACTAGAAATACCTGCTACTTTCAGTCTCATTCATACATACAGCACCAATATAGAAATCAGAAACATCCTGTAGCTTTCTAGCAATTGAAACCATGATGTTATAAGACCCTTTTAATGAATACAATTATTCACAGATTAATGATCAGATTAATGATGGGTTGACAGGGTCTGCTTTTTTCAAAGTATAGGAGTAAAATGAGCTAATGAACTGATAAAGACCCTACAATAATGCTGACTGCTATACTTTTATGGCCCCGATATGAGCTCAAGGACACTGTCAAATTCTTACATATTCTAAATCACTCCTTTTTATTATGCCTTCTTGCATGGATTACCAGAATTAGTCACTTCTCAACTCTCCTCTTTATTTTCACTTAATATATTTACCTGAATGTATAAGGTACAGTAAGCTAAATGAATATACATTGTATAAATTCTTTTGACTTGAATCTTGGAAATTTTTTCCCATTTTGAAGACACTTCCTCTATGCTTTGCCAATATATATTTATGCAATCTCTTTTTAGAAATCTTCCAGAATGCTTAGAAACTTCCAATTCGTGACAGTTATCTGAACCTAATCCAGTACTTTTGGAAACTTACTTTTTCCTTATAGCTTGAGTTTCTTCTTCATTGAAACCTATAGCTTTTTGTCCAAGACATAGCAAATTATTGTTTCTTATTGTAGCATCAGTCACTGGAATGTGTTCCTCATGTGATTTAAGTCAAATCATTGGTGAAAAGCAATTAAGCAGCATCTCTGAATTATACATATAGAATCAAATTGGGAAATCACAAAATGTTTGTAAACACCTACAAATTTCATCACTCTTGTGTAAGTATTCCCCAGAAATCCTCACCCTTATCTGCCCCCTCACTCGCCAAATATTCTTGGTTATGTGCCCTTCTCCTCACCCTCTTGCAGGAGACCTGGGTTAGAAATGCTACCCGCCACTTGCCTTCTTTACTTAAGTACCTTCCCTTACATACCTACATGTTTTGTTGGAGATGAAAGGGTGTCTTCTAACCTTATCTGCAGCCATGCTGCTCCCCACAACCCACTAATCCACATGCCAGTGAGGAAGCACCCATCAGATCATATACACAAACCTGATTTGTGAGTCCCTACTTGTTCCCCTCCTTAGTGTGAAATGCCTATTTAGATTTAAACTCCTCATGGCATTTAAAGGGAAATATCTTCAGACAGACCTGGGAAAATGCTCACATGGAACCCAGACTGATTACTGTGCTGTTGTGCAAAATCCACTGTCACAAATTTCTGTGCTTCTTTTACATGTCTTTTCAAACCGACAATTTTTCTCAGAAGTCTCCAACTGCAAAGCTTACTTTCCCTTCATAGATTAGAATTAAATTTCTTTGACTGGATTGTTTTTTGAAAAACTCAGCATGACTCTTCCTAATTTATTTTTCCCATTTGGTTACAGATAGCTATTTGATTATGTCCTTTAAAGCATGTTTGAATTTTTCATTACTTATAGATGTTATACTCCAAGTCTTGTTATGGGTAAAAGAGAAGATATGGCACTAAGAATCATTATTTGGCCTATTATGGCCTAATAAACATATCAAATTATATGATATAATATGTAGAAGTCCTATACAGCTACAAAATTTATATAAAACCTTCCAGTTATGTAGCCCCTTTCTCTGGTGTCAAAGTCACCCTGCCAAAAACTGTCTGGTCCTAATTCTGTCACTTCACTTTTTCTCAAAGAGAAGGAAGAGGAAGTTACTAAAAGCAATTAGTATGCTAAGATATTTGCTGGGACCTCATGCCAATGACTTCTCCCTCCTCCCTCTAGGAGGAAGGTGAGGTAGAGGTTCCTTTCAGATCACTTGTACTCTGCCTAGGTTTCCCTCTTTCCCTGCTTGTCCTGAGGGAAAAGCTGCTCAAGAGCATGCTTCTTAGATTTACTGCTCTAACTTATGTGTGATACATGTACATGCTAGCTCATCTTAACACTACTTGCTCCTCAGATTCAAACAACTAAACTCTATTGAGCAGTGTTAAATTGCAGCAATTTAAAAATATTTAGCCCCTGTGTTAGGCTGTGTAGAAAATGGGGTGGCCTCAAAAAGGGGTGATATCTTTCTAGGTCACAGTCATTAATAAAGAGGAACGTCTATACTCCATGAAGTCTAGTTTTATGTGGCATGAAGAGGCATGTGTTCTCTAGGCCATGCTGTATGGTTTCTCACTACTTGAGAAAAATTCTTCAAAGTAATTGGTTTATTTTAGGACAACATGAAGGAACGTTAAACCAGTCTCTTCCCAATAAAAAAGTCACACTCAGGAGAAGTCAGTAGTGGCGGTGAAAAAAACTGCATAGGATACTGAAGAATCACAGAAATCCATTAAGCAATGATAAATAAAATATATTCTCCAAAGCATAAATCTAAACAGTATACCAGCTGTGTATAGGAGTCCTACATTCTCTATTTCTTACTAATATTTAACCACCAAAACACCTGAAGAAATATTTAGAATTAGGAAACATGTTTTGACTAATAACCAGGGAAATGAATTGAACAGTGGAACATATTTACAGACAGTGAGATTCACTTGTGTGTAGACTCTCTTGATGAGCACTGCAAGAGCACCAATGTCTTTGGAAACTTAAAACTGGAGAGGACAAAGCATTTCTAATTGTGTTTAGGGAATAATTTTTCATTAGTAGTAAGATGAACTGCATTATACCTTGATGGAGCTTCCATCTATGATTCAAATTATCCTAAAAAAAACTCCCTGCAGGTATCAAGTAGATATAAAATACCACTAAGTATTGAAGAGCACTTATATACACCATGCAGAATCTTAGTTTCTCTTGGTTTACATTTTGATCTATTTTATATAAACAGAATTCTTATTTTACAGTTTATCAGTGAAGACAAAACTGCAGTTTTTTTATCAAATTCAATGCAATAAATTCTTCTTTCCTTGTCAGATTTTTTTTTTTTTAACTCTCTGTGAAACTTTGTTGTTACTTAGAAAATAGAATCTAAGTTTATGACTAAGGTAAGTTTTAATTCAAGATACAAGATCCACCTTTCCAATAGAGTGCAGTATTAATGTTTTTATTAGCTTTTCCAAGTGTCTGGCAACAGATCAAGGAGCACTTCTATATATATGATAATTTTTGGCATTCAGGCAGTTTTTCCCATTGCCTTTTGAGCAATGATTATAAGCAGAGTGCAAGATGAAAACAAAACTGTTTAGCTGCTAGAAATAACTACCAACTCATATTGGTAAATTAGGGATTATATTTTTTGATCTGAACTACACCAGTGAGGCAGGGCATAACAGAGTATTTTAAGATGATTTATTAATCTGGAATGTGGATTTCATTGACTCTATATCTATCTGTAAAGCCCTCTACAAAGACCCTTTCACTCAATAATCTTAAAGTAACATTATCAGTAGCAGAGATGACAGCAATGCAAGCACAAGGATAACATAATAAACTAATTGACTTTATCAGAGGAAAGAAGTATAGCTTTAGCACTGGTCACTGAAACATGCACTCCTACATGCTATGACATAATTGCAATCATGCAGCTGGACAGAGTTTCTTATCATTAGCCCTTGTTTACAATTGTAATTAATTTTTCTTCTCTCAGCCAAATCTTGTAGCACATGGAAAGACTAGAGGTATTGCTTATAACCTGACAGGAAAAAAAAAATACCATAGAGCAACGGAAATCTTACCAATTAGAATAAATTATTTTTCAAGGTGATATCTTTTTGGCAGCTTGATTGGATATCCTGTTATTCAGAGGTAATTTATTGTAGTAAATGAAAAAAATCTAACCTATCTAATTAGATGGAGATTTCTGAAATTCTGAAAACCACTTTCTCAGCGAAAGGATTTTGAAATCATATATGCCACCTTTCAGAGGGAAAAAATATTCTACAAGAAGCAGGGCATGGTGTAGAGTGAAGGGAGAGCCTTTTCTGGTTGCTATACCAACTCTCACTGCATTGAACAGAACCTAAAGATGGAGGGATGCTCACACACATGAGACAGAAGAGCCAGTCCTACATCTTGTGTTATCACTAGGGGTACTTTCCTGCTAGAGGGTCTGTGGCTTTTTGGAGCTGAAGCTGGCCTCTCCTCCTCTGCTCTGCCATCATTAGGTAGGCAGAAGATCCATGACTTCTTCTGAGAGAGATTGTGATTCTCCCATATAATTGCTTACTTTATTTCTGCATCAAGTCTACTCTTCTTTTTTCCACTGCACCCTTGTATCCTTCCTGGCAAGCCACCCTCAATGTCCACACCACCATCTGTAAAGGACTACAAGTTTTATTGAGCTGAACTGAAAGTGCCAGAAGAAAGTTAGTCTCTTGATCATCTCTACCGACAACTCAGCCTTCTCACTTCTTCAGGGGCTGCCAGAGATATTCCCAAACACTGTGCTCAGATTCCCCAACAATCTTGAATCTTTTCTGTTCAGCACTGGCAGCAAGCAAACATATTCCTTAGAAACATCAGCTGAAAACATGTCCCTAAACCAGGACACATGTCCTTCTCAGTACGTTTTTCGTAGCCTGTTTTTCCTATTTGGCCTTACATGGTTTTGCATGGCAAGGTTTTGGTAGTGGAGTGGGGGTGGCAAGTGGAGCTCCAGGGGCCCATCTGTGACAAGCTGTTGGAAACTTCCCCCATGTCTCACAGAGCCAGTGCTGGCCAGCTCCTAGATGGACCTGCTAGCCAAGGCTGGGCCAAACAGAGGCACTGGTAGCACCTGTGGGATACATGAAACAATGCTATTGAAACAACTGTAGCCAGAGAAAAGAGCAGAGAGAATATGTGAGAACAGCAGCCCTTCGGACATTGAGGTCAGTGAAGGAAAAGGATGAGGAGGTCCAGGCCTGAGGACAGAGATTCTCCTGCAGTCTGTGATGCAAACTATTGTGAGGCCTTTGCCCCCTCTAACCCATGGAAGTCCATAGGGAAGAAAATATTCATCTGCAGCCCATGAAGGGCTCCATGGCAGAGCAGGTGACGGCCCAAAGGAGACTGTGACCCCTGGAGGAGCCTGCAGGTTTGCTGGGCAGGACCTGTAATCCTCTGGGATACCCATGCTGGATCAGTGAAGCTACTTTTAAGATTTGGTTATACTTTTCATAATCCTGCTGTGATTAGGTTGCTAATAAATTAAATTGACTTCCCCTTATTCAATCTGTGATCTCTCCCAGTCCTTAACCAAGAAGCTTTTTCTTGCATTTTCTGTCCTCTGTCCAGCTGGGAGGGGAAGGATAGAGTGGCTTTGGTGGAGATTTGGATCCCATCTGGAGCAAACCCCCCACAGGCCTCTCAGTAGCCCCAATCCTTGAACACATACTGTGTCTCTATATTTTCTAGTATTGGATGTGAACCAGATTATACTTTTTCAGCACAGTATTTGTATTTGTATTCCATAAGGCTGCAATTTTTTCCATAGCTAAACAGCTAAGTATTTTCTTTGTACTTCTTTCCAGAATATGTTTCATATTGGACATTCAGTCTGGGACAATAGATTTTACAGTTTGTTTTTATTTCCTCTGTCCTCTCCTCAGCTTCTGACATTTTTAGTTTCTAAGTTTATATATTACTAACAAAACCAAGATGTCAAAAATACATTTCAGTCTCTAATATGCACAACTAAAAACATTTCTATTGTTATGGGTTATTTTCAATGGAAGGAGGAAATATTTTCAAGATGGGATTAAAAAACCCAACAACAAACCACTTTTTGACATTAATTTCTACTTTTAGAGAATTTGAAATAAAATCAAAGCAATCATAGAATCACAGAGTGTCTTGGTTTGACAGGGACCTTAAAGATCAAGCCCCCTGCTGTGGGCAGAGACACCTTTCACTAGATCAGGTTACTCAGAACTCCATCCAACGTGGCTTTGAACATTTCCAGGAATGGGACACCCACAACTCTGGGCAGAAGTGGTGAGTTGTAATTTTTTCCCTCATAGAAGAGGAAAGTGATGTCCTACTCTTTTCACATAAGTTTTGTATTTAAGAGAAGTGGAAAAGGAATTTCTTCTGCATTTGAGCACATCCCAGACCATCTGAACCACACATATCCCTAGTTTGTTATAGGAATATTGAATGGATACATGATAGCTTTATAAAAGATTTTTGAGAGCTCTGGAAGCAGGGCAGTCTTGGCTTAAAATGTTGTTTACTGAAAGAAAATGAACTGATTCCCTTATTTCAGGTAAGTTCCCTATACATTATATTATCCCAAAAATTTTTACCTAGTTTGAAGAAATATATTATTCATTCTATTTGTTGTCTTCTGTACTACTCTTTCTGTCTATTTGTATCCTGCACTCTTTTCTTCTTTCCCGATTTTTTTTTCTCCACAGGACAATTAGTACCCCTAATAATATATGAACTGGAAAATAGTGTCTCAGTTTTGGAGTCAGTATGCATAGTTTGCTGGGTTCTTTAGTGATAAGTCTGTGTACATGTTCTCTCAATAGGAATTATTATGAAGTGACTGTTTCCAATGGACCTTGCTAATCTTCCGAACATCTGTTTCTTTCATAATTCCCACATGAAATTCTGTCATGAATAAAGAAATCTATATGATATCTAAGTTATGCAGGAACACTACTCACAATCTGTTTCTGTGCATCTTAGTTTTGGGTAGAAACAAAGACAACCACAGTAGCAGACATTCAGTGTCCTTGCAGTCTCATTCCATCCAAGATCATACTTGCATTTAGATGCATGAAGGTAAGCTCTCAGGAAAAACTTTCAGATTCTCCCTTGTCGCTCTTTTGTGTTTCCCACAGGAAAGCAAAAAGTTAAGCAACCTTATACAAAATCATTCTCTATTACCTCATCTTTATTCCTCTGATCAGTCCTGTATATGCTTCATCAGCATATGAAAATCTTAAAGTGCATCAAACGTATTTTTTTCAGCAGTGATAAGATATCTAATTTGCACTTTTTCCAGACACAGTGCGCTGATAGCTCATGGTCAACTAATAATTTGAGGTTTTGTCTTCCTCTCTTTCAAAATTACAAGATCTCAATTTTGAAACTGTTCTTAGTCCCCAAGTGTTTGACCCTGACCCTTGTGCTATGGAATGATATTCTGCTTCTACTTCTAGCCTCATTTATATCAATAGGAATGTGCTGAAAATATTTCCCTATGGAGACTGGGTCTCCTTTTGTGTAATTAACTTTATCAAAAACAAGGAAATACTTAAGAAATTTCCTTTGCTTTACATATCAAAATTAATTTGATGTTCATTTGTTAATTTCCTCTATGCATAATTCCAAATTTTGCAAGGATCATAGATGAATTATAAGTTTTTGGATTAGTTTAATTATCTAGACTCAAAAAACCCCGTATCCTCTCCACCTCCCCCCAAAAGCCTGGAACTTACATAAAATACTTATCTAAGGAAGTTTAGGCTACCAGAAAAACATTCACATCTGATGTGCTAATTTATGTACTTTATTGCCCTTGTTCTGTGCATCTGTTCACCAAAAAAGCACGAAGAGAGTCTGCTTCATTTGATGCCTTAACAACTTTATTTAAGACCAGACAATAAAGATTTTCTCACCCAAATGCATGCTGATATGAAATTAATTTTCAGTTATTGTTATTTAATGAATGACAGAAATAGGTCCTTTAGAGGGAAACAGACAAAAACTAGAAAGAGATTTGTGTTTATGTTCACATTATTATATGCCTAATTGTTGAACAATAAATTAGTTTTTCATTCAGGTGCTATAACTCAGCTTACATAGTCCAAAGCAGAGATGAAGTACTAGTAAACAGTCAGTAGAAACTATTCCTGTAGGCTCTAGGATGATGACTCAGGTGCTTTAGCATGCTGTTTAGGACAGTAGCAGCAGGCACTGTGCATGGATGTAAGGGTGCTGGTCAACAGCAGCTGAACATGAGCCAGCGTGTGCCCAGGTGGCCAAAAAGGCCAGTGGCATCCTGGCCTGGATCAGGAATGGCATGGCCAGCAGGAGCAGGAAAGGGATTGTTCCCTGGTACTTAACACTGGTGAGGCCTCACCTTGAGTGCTGTGTCCAGCTCTGGCCTACTCACTTCAATAAGGACATTCAGGTGCTGAAGTGAGTCCAGAGAAGGGCAAGGGCCCTTGGGAAGGAGGGGCTGGAGCACGAGTCTTATGGGATGTTTAGCCTGTAGAAAGGGAGATTTGGGGGAGACCCTACCACTCTCTACAACTCTCTGCAAGGAGGTTGTAGCCAAGTGGGGGTTGGGCTCTTCTCCCAGGTAACAAGTAACAGTATGAGAAAATATAGTATTAAATCATGCCAGGGGGCTCGAAGTTAGACTTTAGGACTTTAGGAGGAATTTCTTCAGAGAAGAGATGATGAGACACTGGAATGAGCTGCCCAGGGAGGTGATCAAGTAGCTGTCCCTGGAGGCGTTTATGGCACTCAGTACCATGGTCTAGTTGGCAAGGTGGTGTAATGTCATAGGTGGGACTCGATGATGTCAAAGTTCTTTTCCAGCNAAAATTCTGCAACCCCACACCAGCCTAGCTGATTCTGTGATTCTAAGTGGTCAGCTGCCTATATGAGTTTAGCAAAACAGATTTGCAGGGAGTTTCATCCCACCCAGCCTGAGAAAACTTTGTGAGTGCCCTTCAACACATGGACAGTGACACACCACCCAGTTCAAAGATTCAGTTCTGTGCAGAAGCTTCACCTTTATGCACAGAATTCAATCAAATTGGAATGCTGAGGTTTACGGATCTCCTGGAGTGTCTGTGTAGTAAGGCTAGTACACTTAGCTAGTATCTCCTAAGCAGTTTTGAGAACACTTTTCCTCTGATAGGGTTACCAGAGAATCAAATAAGTATAAATGCAAATAGTTATTACACATTTTGAATGAAACAGAGAGGATACTACTCTTATGGTCTGAATTCAGGCTGACCCACTTATAAGCTACTTTTGTCCAGATATCTTAGGCTGATATATCTTTATTGAACTGGTTTTGTTTGGGTTTTTTTGTTTGGGGTTTTAGTTTTTATTTTTATTTTTTTTAATCTGGACAAAATTAGTGTGATTCAACAAGGAATCTGGCAGTATACACAAGCAAATATATATATGCAAATATATATACCATGGATAAATTATCAGCAAATGCCACATTCTGGAATTTAGAGCATATCTGAAATAAGATTTATTTTTTTTTTCCCCTAGGACTAGTTTCAGAAATATGTCTTTGAGAGGTTAGCTTAATTTGCATCATATTGAGGATGGTGTCAGCAGCTGTTAGGACTGGACCAGCGTAAATAAAGCTGAATTGCAGATTGTGGAACAATTGTATCAGAAATTTAAAATTAAAGGCTTGAATTTTTACTATGAACAGTGATTCATAATAAGTCCCTATAAGCTTGAAATATTTTGTTGGCTTTGAGAAACAACAGAAGTCAACATTAAGTAGCTCCTTCACCTGCCCCAAATGGTAATAATTTGTAACTGCTTTTTCAGAGAGGCAGATGATTTGCTAGTGTTATCCGTACAGTGAAATTATACATTTCATTTCCCTTAAGTTCCAAAGCTATAATAGCTTCCATTAAAAATAATAGTTTAATATATTGCTTATTTAAAACTAGAAAGTATATATACAGCGAAAACTCTACATCAGGGAGCAGAATATATATAGGACTTACAGTCAGCCATACTTTGGAAAGTTAGAACATTTTAATTTCTAGTAGCAATTCAAGCAACGCTTAAACTTTGTCTGACCCATGATTTCGTGCAGTTTTAAAAAGGGAAAAAGGGAGATAACTCTACGACAGACAGCCCAAATAGGAAGCAGTTAGTGTGATAAGTACAGATATTTACTCCTTTACAGCATCTTCTAATGTACTGCCAAAATACTATTTCTGAACAACAGTTTGATAACAGTTGATTTTATTTTATTAATATTTTCAGTGGAAAACATTGTCAATAATGTAATAATAAATTTAAATATATCCACCATAAGACGTATTTAAGGATGTATGTGTTGTTAATAGTCACATACCTCATTGTATGCAACATTTCAAGTCACATAACTGCTTGTTAATAATACCAAAAAAAATAATGACAAATGTTCTGAAGGCAAGTCACTCAAAGTACAGTTCTCTCAACTGTGCTTTTCTTTCTTTGATCCTTATATCAATTACTCTTCACTCTGTGTCAGCTCAGTGTGATTTTAGAGTGAGTTACTATATGCAAGAAAAGAAAATCTTTGTCTCATTGCGCCTCTTTAGGTTGGAACAGTTAATTTTGTTATAGTTTTTTTCAGCTTTCAGTCATGATCAGTAATGTTGACAGTACTGAAATATTAATCATATGTAACCCACAGAGTTCAACTATATCCTTTTCTGTTGGAAATAATATTTTTTTAATTCTTTGGTCCTACATAAAGAAATACTTGCAGGATTTAGAGGGGGTTTTGTTTGTTTTGGTTAGTTGGGGTTTTTTGTTGGTATACGTTCAAGTATCTTACTACTGTTGATTTACAACTGAGTAAACCCATTAGCAGATGCCAAGTCAATTACCTTAATCTTGCTGTGTTGTAAAAGGTGCTCAGAGCTAAACCTAGAAAGGAAACATAAATATGCTTTCCACTCAAGCCGTAATTTAACCACCCGTGTGGTCAATATTTTGTTTGTAGCCGTGTTTTTGTAGGTTTTCTCCAAGTCCATTTAAAACTACAAAGAAAGAGAAACTTTATCTGCCTTATGTTATTTGCTGACTGCATGGATTTAGTTATTGTATCATAGTGGGAGGAAAAATCCCCAAAAACCAAAACCAAGATCAAGGAATAGTTTGTCTGTAACATATTAGATCTACACTTTAAACTGGATGCTATCTCAACAGTGGAATTTGTATAGGGCCTTGATTGCCCATATAAAACCATGTAAAAATTCCTCAGATAACAATAATACCTGAAAGATAAAATCATTCAGGATGATATAAGGATGTGTCACCAGCCTCCCAGCCACCTGTCCTCAAGATGGTCCCAGAAGCAGTTCTATGTTCAATAGTGCAGCAAACTCATCAGCCAAGGAAATAAACCAAGGAAAAAGAACTGTTCCTTGAAAAATATAAAAGGCTTACAGGATTCTATGGAAAGAATTCTTTCTTTGGAAAGCCTATTTCTTAGAATAATGAGCAGCACATCACAGTGTAAAACTTGATCTCTCTTAGGTGTTTGTGCTATTTGTCAGATGTTGAAAGACTGAATAACTTTTTGCATGTAGGAAAAGGCACTGCAATGAAATGGCAGTCAGCTGGGCTGTGAGAAGTGAAGATACAACACTGGAGGAAAATTTTATAAAGGTGCATGTAGAGCCAACACCAACAGAAAACTTCCCCAAAGAGAGATAAAGACTAATGAATGAGCACTGTATAATTTTTGGAAAGATCTTTCAATAGAAAAGGCAAAGCAATAACAAAGCTAAAATTACAGAAACAAGGAACCTCTGTAAGAATAACACGATCATGGCCAGCTAGTGACTATGGACAGAGCTGGAGAGCAAACTCCAGAAGAAGCTATGTGTTTTGTTTTGTTTTGTTTTGTTTTGTTTTGTTTTGTTTTGTTTTGTTTTGTTTGCTGAGGGGGAGGGGAAGAGAGAGGAAGGAAGGGAGGGAGGGGAGGGTTTATTAACATGATTCCCTTTGTAAAAAAAAGAAAGTTGCTCTGCCCAGTAGTCCCCAAAAATGATAATGTTATCAGAGGAGGGAAAATAAAGTAAACAAAATAAATGTCTAGAAGGGTCATCAGTAAGGAAATTAAAAAAAAACAAACAAAACAAAACAAAACAAAAAAACCAAACCAAACCAAAACAAAACAACAACAACAAAAAAAAAAACAAACTCAAAAAACCCCAAAATAACCAAAACCAAAACCAAAACAAACCACCAAAAAATAAATCATCAGAGAGAATTGATAAAGGGCCACCTTTGTGGGCCTGTCAACATCATACAATGTTCAACAGAGATTCTAAGCAGCAGGCATCCAGAACCCATGGACATATTTTTAAAGTTGTGTGTTTGTGCCACTCAAGAGAATAAAACCCTCACTCTATTTTATTATTTATTTTACTAATAGGGTGTGTTGTTTGCTTCTTGTTTTTAGAAGAAGTCACTATACTTAAAAAGCACACTAATTAACAGAGTAAGATTTCTTCTTTTAAAAGGATAATAATGAACTGAATATTTGGAAATGTTTAGGGGTGGATCAAGGCTTGTGGAGCCAACCAGCACTTTCACAGTAATGAGTTTATTCTTAATAAGGTCACGATTTTCATTATATTGCAAAATTATGTTCTTTTTACCCAGATAGAATAACAAAAAATCCTCAAATTGTGAGTTTTGTTCATAATTGAAGGAGTATAAATAAATGTCTTTGTTAAACAGCAGATGTAGATTTCATTATTTACATCTTGATTAATGTCTTTTTACTACAAATTTGTAAAATAAAGCCTCATAGATTGTGGCTTATATTAATAAACCACATGAAGCATTCTGTAACTCTTTTTGATGTGGGGAAAAAAAATCTCATTCAAACACATAGATTTTCACAATGGGAAATGCAGACAAAACACAGCGACACTGCTCTTTATGGAGTGGGGAATCAATGTCAGACTCTCATAATTATATCAACATGAACACAACAGCTATCCTGTGTATCACTCACTTCTACAAAGCTGCTATTAAAACTGAATGAACTCCTTAGAACTCCTTAGCAGCTGAGATCTGCTTGAGTGTTCCTTTTATTTTTTTCATCATTTATCCCAGATTGTTGTATGTCAGCAGCAGAACAGAAATGAGAACGGTGAGCTTGTCAACTATTCTTCTGTTCAAAAAAATTGTTCTTATCTGAGTACAGGAGGTGTAATGCCAGTAAAGTGTGATGAGGTTGAGGTACACAATAGTCTCACAATCTGGTCCGGTGGTGAAGGTGCCTCGACCTTCCTCGTCAAAAGCTTCTTTAGAAAGACACCTATATTGACGGAGGCACAGGCACCCTCAGGCGCAGAAGGGATTAGCTCTTTGTGCACCCTTAGGTGCAGAGTGATCAGCTATTCAGTGCACTCTCAAGTGCAGAGTGATTCTCTCTTTGGGAGGCTGACTGAGCAGCAGAGCCGCATTTGCCACCCCAGGCGATGCAGGAGTAAAAGCAGAGAGATGGGGTCTTTCCAATCTCCAGAAGTGCTTCTTTATTCCCTGAGGTCTGGAGGGAAGAGAATCCAAATGGTCCTGGGGAGAAGGATTATATAGGGTTCCCAGGGGCAGGGTTTCACAAGTTGGCCAATGGAGAAAGGAATTGGGAAAGAGACCAATCAGAGGAAGGATCCAAAAAGAACCAATCAAGAGGGATAAAAACAAGGAACAAAGGGAATAACGAATGGGGTATGAAATATTAACATGGAACTGCAAAGGCTCATGGGTTGAAGTATTTTTTTCTCACCTTGAGCGACAAGAAAAACTCTCAAAGGGACTTCCCAAAGGAGAGTCCCTGCGAACTGAGACAGCCTAGGGGCTGCACATGGATTGGAGCACTTTTGCTCACCCTGAGCTACAAGGAAGTATCCCAAGGGGGCTTCCCAAAGGGGAGTGACTATGAATTGAGGGGCCTTAGGGGCTGTCCGCTCTCCAAGGGGAGTGAATCATCCTCTGTGGATAGTCCAGGGACTGCCACACAATAGACCTTTTTTTTAATTCAGCAAAAAAAAAGACAAAGCATATTCTACTGACTGCCAGATAATTCCTCTGTGGTATTCTCTGTGAGACAAAAAATGTATGCAACAGAAATTACAACAGTTATTTTAGACTGTAATGCTGGAAATCCAGGAACTGAGGCAAAATTTTATCCTTATAAGAATGACAGAATTGTAGGGATAGAAACTAACCCTCTACATATCAACTACATGTGTCACTGGAAACATTAATTTCTCCTCTCTTTCAGGAACTCTCTGGTTCAAATTTTT
>VXBB01002840.1:49538-74169 GCA_013399915.1 Illadopsis cleaveri | reverse complement strand
GACTGAGTGTGCCTTGCTCCAGAGGACCCACTGGGATTCCATGCAGATTTTGCAGTCAAAGACTGCATTAAGAAACCCTGCTTAGACACTGATTAGTACCATTTCAACACAGCCTCCCTACCCTTCCCTTCCCCAGCAGAAAAGTGAATAAGATATCTCACAGAATTGGTAGTTTATTTATTTAATAAATATTACTATATTTATTTAATATATATAATGTATTTATCAAGTATTTATTATAAATACTTTTCTGAACCTATTCAGTCCATTGCCATTTGGCCTGTATTTTTCCATTTTGGGGCAGATAGAATGAAAACTGAGAACTGGATATATAATTATTAATTACCAATGGCATTTATCAGAATTTATTTAGAAACTATACTTTATGATAGTCTATTTTTCAAAAACTCTGTTTTCATTTTATTTTTTAAACATGCATTACTTTAGAATTAAGGTGTAACAAATTTTTGATTTGTTAAATGAAATAGAAATGAATTGTTATTTTAAACTCTGATCACATATTTTATGTACAAATATGCTGATAAACCCTTTTCACCATCAATATTCTCCCGATATAACTACACACCATATATAGGCAGCAGTTAATTGTAAACTGGCCAAACCGGGTATAACATTAGCAAATATTATTTTGCAAAAGTCTGTACCAATCAAGTCTCTTGTCCCTCACCCCAGCATGACTGAGCACAAATAAAGAAAAAAATATTATCTGTACTTCTCTTCTTTAAATCATGTACAATTGGCCAGAGTTTCCACATAGCAAGGCATCTATTTCATAAACCATTGAGCATATGGAATGGTGTTTTCAGTTTCACTGAACTCAGTAGTTTTATATAATATTAAATACAAAAAATGCTAAGTATTAATCTGACAGATAAAGGATCAGGGAAATTGCCTTCATCAATACAGGCAAATATCCTAGCAGCCAAAATAGTCTAAATACTGGGCACGTGTTGCATAAAGATAATTTCCCTACTAACAACCTTTTAAACAATCTTTTTTTACTGTGTAGCCAAGGTGAAGCTGATAATTTCATAACTCTGAAATATACCACACAGTTTACGTATTTTTGAAGAATATCTATTGTTTTCACACAGGCTATCATGTCTTTACAGTTGTGTACAATGGTATTTTCTGTAGGTAGGCAAAACTTGAGAGAGACACTACTTAACAGATTCCATGCTAACATCTAAGTAGACATTACTGGTTTTATATTACATGCTTGACCACTGTTGTCAATTTGTTGTAATAAGCATGTTACTGCCTTGTGAGGGAATTTTCCAATTTTTTTTAGGAATAATTCCAAACATTTATCAAGTGTTTTATGATGTAAAGCACATCCAAGATAACTGACAAATGATTTTATTTTTAAATTACCTCTAATAGACTACAGGCTACAATTTTAAAATCATCAAAACCATGATTCACAGAATGAAATTTTAAAATTTAATATTGACAACTAAGTAAATCAGTTGAAAATTATTAAAAGAATGTAAGCCAACCAATCAAATTTGAGCATGAATTGTGCTTCTTGGACTTACAGTTATTTATTACTATGTCCTTCTAAAGAATTACAAATGGTCCTTTGTCTTCACTTTTTTCAGATATTGGGAGCTTTTAAACTTGTGACCTATTGCACATCAGCGAATGGGAAATCGACAGTTTATGGCAGATAAGAGAATTCAGAAATTCTTTATTCATTCACTTGCATCTTTATTGCATTTCAGGATTGTTTCTTCATGGTCTTCTCCTATCCTCTTTTCCTTCCCTAGTTCTTTTATGAATGTCTTATTAGCCCATGTAAAGAAAAGGTTTTGAGAAAGCTTCTCTTAAAGATCAGAAAATTCTTAAAGCTGACCCAATTTCACCCCCGTTTCCCAAATTTAATAGCATGTATTTAAAAATTTAAACAGCCAGTGACTAAACAAGAAACAAATTAAACCAATCATAAACATGTTATTACAGTCAATGTCCTAAATACTGAAAATGTACAATATGCAGAGAACTTGTTCCACTCTAATTTGATTCATATCTCCAGAGATCTGCCTCCACAAAAATATGTGGAGGACTAGGGGACATACAGGTTTTAAACCAATAGAAAAATATAGTTTTTTAAAACTTTCAGTGAGTTATGGAAGAATATTAATAAGTTTCAAGGCTAATATAGGATTGTAATATTTACATCCATTCAACAGATTGAAATACAGAGTAATCAGTGGGAAAGCAAAGCTGGGATGATGGTACAAGAGATACAGTAAGTGGAAGAAACTCTTTGATTACAGAAGGCACAGAAAACATTAATAAGTCTAGTAATTAAAAGTAACATCTCTTCATTTCTTCTAAGTCCTGATCAAATCAGTCTCTGCAGATCACTTCCTTCTCCTGTAAAGCTACATAATGTAGAGATAGTGCAAAGATATCCAGGAGATACTTCATCCTCTTTGACCCACAGCCGGGAAGAATTTAATTACTGATAGTTACACATGGATCAAAACAGTACAACTAGTGTTTAAAAATGGCAAAATGGCTGTTCTCACTTAGATTGTCACTGATGTCTAACAAGAAGATTGAGGACTATCACTCATGGTATAGTTGTGGCAAAAAATCGAATTTGTTGACCTCACCATATTTCTGCAGTTTAAAATGGGTCAGAACATACATCTTCCATATTTTTATTTAGTAGAACAAGTGCAAATTACCCTACTCCACCTCTGTTAACAAAGTAGCTGACAGAAATGGATTTTTTTGAAAATGGACTTTACTTACAGGGTTTCAGCTTAAAAATGTAACAGGCCAAATACTGTATGTTGACATAAGGTCTAAACAACTACCTATGGTTTATGAGTACAGTTTCTTTAAAGTGCTTATCTACAGTTCATGAAACAATCTGCTGCCAGTAAGATTTACCTGAAGGCCTCTTAGGAAATCTAAGAAAACAATATCACCCATAAAGTTTGAAACCCTATTAATACAAGATGGATTGAGATCACTAGAGAAATATTTCAAAGAGTTGGATATTTCACCCTAATTAGTGTCACTAGCAGAAAAAATGCCAAAAGGGCCTTATCATCTATATAAAGATGCAAACTTTCAGCACATGTAATGTAAANGGGACACCTCCCACTAGACCAGGCCTCATTCAAACTGGCTTTGAATACAGTCAGGGCTGGGGCATCCACAGGCTTCCTGGGCAACTTGTTCCAGTGACTCACCATCCACACAGTAAAGAATTTTTTCCCAATATCTAACCTAAATTTCCCCTCTTTCTATTCGTACCCATTGCTCCTTGTCCTATGACTACATTTCCTGACAAAGGATCCCTCTCTGGGTTCCCTGTAGGCTCCCTTCAGGTACTGGAATGTTGCTATGATATATGCATGCAATCTTCTCTTGTCTGGGCTGAGCAGCCCCAACTTCCTCATCCTGTCTTCACAGAGAAGGTGCTTCAGCCCTCTTTTCAACTTTGTGGGCCTCCTCTGGACTTGTTCCAACAGTTCCAAGTCCTTCTGATGTTAGGAGCACCAGAACTGTACACAGTATTCCAGGGGGGGTTTCACAACATCACATGGACATTAATATCCTCTTCTTTTTTGAGTAATGTTACTGCATGAGCCTAGTTTCCTTAATTCACATGATTATTGGAGGTTTTTTAGTGTAATTTCAGCACAGATTTATTACTTTGTCTCGAATGTCTCAGCTATTTCACTTCATTTTAGTGAAAATAAGCATTTGATATAATAACTGGTACCTTATACCTTTAAAAGAAATTCACTCCCCTGAACTGTCCTGCAGCTGAGACTTTGGTGACATGAGCTACTTCATACTAGTAATATTGCCTTGAAAAGGAAATATTTGTGTTCCTTAATCCCAGGACATTTAATTAGCTCTTTAATTCACTTTTAGCTATAAAACATAGTTTATAAGTTTTTTCTTAAAATCACTATTCTGGCCATGTCTGTACTGCACAAATTCGGTGTTATGTTAAAGATTACCTGCTCAACCAGCGTATTTACCCAAGGAAGTCAAGGATATGGGTACAACTGTGGGCCACAGTAAAACTGGATTAGCCTGGTAGTTAGTGGCCAGGCTGATTGACTCCATCTGAAGGCAGCACTAATTATCTGATTCCCAGCAATATGCTGAACTATATTGCTTTCTTACACTTTCTCCAGTTCCTGAGCAACTTCAGTTGGATCCAGCTCAAGTCCTTTGTCCTGCAGTGTACATACATCCTGAGGCAAAATGTACAGAGCTGTATGACCTCCAGAGCTACTTCATAACCAGCCTTTTCCACTGTCAAGCAACCAGCTCTTTCAACATATAGCAAATAATCAGATAAGCATAGAACTGCCTTCAGGATGGGTTCCTTTCCTAGACATGGGCTGCTCTGCACTGCAAATCTTCAAAATATTCTCTTAGATTTGTGTAAAAATGAATAAAATATATTTCACTTAATGATTAAAGACAATGTAATTCTTACCAGTGGAACCATTTTATCTCTATGCTTTCTGTAGTCGTATTAAACAAATAAGTTGATATTCACCCACATGAGGGCTTTTAATGGGATCAAATAGAGATCAAACTGTTTATGTGTTCTTGGGCGGTATTTTGCTGTAATTTTTTTTATTTACACTTAGTTACTCCTGATGTCGTGACATGTTGCTCACTAATGTCTGTTACCTGAAAATTTAAAAAAAAAACCAAAAAACTTTTTATAAAAACAGTCTGTGCCACAGACTTATTTGAGATCAGAGCCATTTTACTAAGCCTGAGAAGGTTCTCCTAGTTTGTATACTTCAATCAGATTAATATTAATTTAGATGTTTTAAATTACCTTTTATACAAGCGATATGCATTTTGACATAAGTAATGGCACTGCACACCAAAAATAGAGATATAACAATTTTCTACAGTGCTTCCCATATTGTATTAATAAGGTGATAGACTGAGCCTGTTATCTGGCATTATAAATGTTTTCAAAACTTTCTAAATCCAGATCAAAAGTCCAATGAAAATATATCTCCATCTCTGAACACCAAGTAAGTAGGTCTAATAAAAAAACAGATTCATTTATTCCTCTGAGTGTTTACTTTTGGCTGGATCTGTAAATGCAATTAAATTATTGGAATGAAAATCCAGGTCTTCATTGCATTGCATTACTGCCTCTCCCAGTGGAGGTTCTTTTCTTTGCATAAAACAATTAAACTTTCCAAAGTAACAGTTAATGTTAGAGTTACAGCAAACAACCCAGTCAAAACTGGAAGCTCAGCAAAGCATGGTATGTCAGAAAGAACAGAAAAAAATAATGGATTTTGATAGGTTTATAATTTTGACAAAAAAAGTCACTATAACTTTTGATGAAATACCTTTTAAAGATAGTGTAAAAAGAAAAGTGGGTAAAATAGAATTAAATGAAACTTGTAGGCTTCATGTATTAATGTCTCTTACTATGAGAGACTGTTTTGTTAAAATGCTTTCAGCACATTTCATGTTTTTAAAATTATTATTTTAAAAAACATTACCTGAATAATTATTTCCTGAATATTTTGTTTAAAATAAATAATAACAAGGACACATTTACTTAAAGTTTAAATTAAAGTAGGTGCCCAATTCTTTCAATTAGAGAACATCTGTCTTTCATACTGATATTTTTGAGAGTTTGTGAGATAAAAAAAAGCCTGAAGACTGATAGGCATTCCAGTTATTAGTCACCCTAGTGTCTGACTAGGGAAACTTCAATATTAGAATTCTGATGTAGCAAATTTTATTCAGAAAAGTCAACCGTGTATTTTACTTTAATAGTGCTTCAGGAAGCATGCCATTTCTGTTGGTTAATAAAGGATCTTGAACTGTAAGCAATATCTAGTACTTCTATATGTTCCAAGACTTTTATCAAGATGTTTTTAATGTTGACAATCTAATTATTTTGGCCAAAAAGGTCAAATACAATGTAAGAATAAAAGTATGCTCTGCCTCTGTGATCTTTATAAACACAATTACTGTTACATTTTGAGAAATAGCCTCCAAATAGTGTTAAAATCAGTAAAGACAAAAAGGCATATAAAGTCTTATGTATTATGGATGTCTTTTGAGAAATAATAGCTGTATTTACACATAGATACACTTCTCATTTTCTGACAATTTTCTTGACATGACAGTCTGATTGATTCTGAGTGGGGTTGCTTAAAAAAGGTTCTAGTGAAACTCTTTCAGGCAAATGCATTAGTTTTGAGGCCTTTGTTTAAAACATGTAGTAGATTGGTTTGTTTGAGGCATTATTTGTTTTTGACAGCAGTGCGGGAATGAAGATTTTATGGCATTTAAAGAATCACAAGCACTTGGACTTTAAAAGGTCTGCTCAAAGAACAAACACTGACTGTGGATCTGCCTCTACACTGAAAAAAAATTCCCTTCACTAAAAAAGATATCCTTGCCATTTCATTGCCACGAAAGTGGCCAGGAGAATGTATTTCAATGAAGAACTGTATGTTTCAAGATTGCTAGAAGCTCCAAATTTTGGTCTAGCCTAGTCTCAGGAAGAGGGGGGTGGGGAAGCCAAATCTGAAAACATGGAAATTTAAAAGTCTAAAAAATCTTTCCTTTGGTCCAAATTCTTTAAAAAGCAATGCTTTTTCCCCATTTTTTTATCATTTTATGGATTAAGACAATAGAAACCTGTTCCAAATCTCTCATCATCATCAATGATGGGACTTTAACTGACATCACTAAATTTTATAGTAGTCTCCCAAACTGCTTCCCTGAAAATATTCCCTTGAAATAGGAATATCTATAAGTTCAAAAGACAAGCTACTCAGTTTTCAACAAAAAAACCAACTTGTCATTGGTTGAATATATATACTACAAACTTGCTGGAAAAAAAAACTAGGATCCTTGATAGATATGGCCAGTGGAATTAGATGCAAAAAATGAGATTTTTTTTTCCTTATGTGCACAGTTTACTGTGCTGTAGTTTCATGCTGTAAGAAATATATATAATCTTACTCTCTTTCAGTCTGAACTTACTTGTTCTTGGATACAAGTAAGCACCCCAGTGATGGAGATGGATGTAGATACAATGGCTGTTAGCACTCTGGAGGTTAGTGGATCATCACCCTCTAAAAATGCTTCTAATTCATTCATAGAGCAACATGGCAAGGAGAATTTGCCACAAATTCTCACATACAGAGGAAGTGCAAAATGCCATTTTCGTACAACAGATGGCTAAAGAAAACATTGGATATACATGACACTAGAAATCTTTCTGCTTCCTTTTTTTAAAAGAAAATTAAGAACAAAATAGCATATCTGATTCTTTCCTAAAATGCTATCTGGCTTTGTACATTGAAAGCATGGTGAGGCAAAATGCCCAAAAGTTAAATTCTCTGCTTGTTTTCTTTATAACCATGTAGATTATTTTTCCATGAAATCAACAATTCTGCTTAAGTGGTTTTCAACAATTTCACTTCTGTGTGCATTCATGCTGTGCCCAGAGTTCCGGGACTCAAGGTATCCCTGAAACTAGCACTCAAGCAGAAACCATTTCTCACACTAATTTACTCTGTGCATGTCACTTCCTTCTGTCCTCTTTCTTTTTTTGGCTTGAGAAACCCATAACATAATATCTTTGGAAATTGCTCAGGAACCACAAGCAAAGCATCTATTCCAGGCTTGTCCCTTGGTATTTGAAATTTGCATGTCATTCCCAATCTTTCCATTACTGCTCAGAACACTTGCCAAAATAGGAGTAATGTATAAATCATCAAAAATCAAAGGTGGACCCAAAGCACCATCAAATATTTTTCTTTTTTCCTGAGTTTTAGGGTTAAAATGTCATAAGATAACAGCTCTAATTGGGTCCTCAGAACTAAGCACCTCTCCAAACACAACAGGGACTAGGAATCTCACATTAGGTACAGAACTTACTAGGCTAGAGGAGTCTTGATCTTGAACGCATGAAAGGCTGTTTGGATACAAACCCTGTGGAATATACTATACTCCTTGATAGTTTTATTTAAATTATAATTTAGAAATAGGATAAAACCCAATACGTTGATGGTGGAGAGTGGATGATGAGACCAGATGACTTTTAGGGACCACCCTTAAACTTAAACATTCAGTAATTTACTATTGATATGTATAGGATTTACCAGTGGATGTTTATAAATGTTGTTTCTAACCCTATTAGTTTTATGCAACAGGGGTGGGTCACAAAGATAAGTAGAGATATATACAAAATAAAGATATGTACATTTTTCTATTATGTCAAGAGGCAAATGGAGAGGCCTTCCCAGCTAGTTGTAAGCCTTTATGAATTTCTAAATACCTCCCACTGGTCACACAATTATAAGTTTGAACTTTATTCTCATCAAAAAAGCATAAGCAAATCGTCCACGTTTTGAAAGAGCCCATTATACTTTGTTACAGTACAAAAATCTGCATATGACTGAAATATGTGAAGCAGGTCTAATCATCAAAATAAAAGATAATAGGTTTCCAACAACCAATGTTAAATTGTTCATGTATTTTGTTTATCTGTAGAGATTATGCTTTATCACTAACTTTTGTAGAGATTATGTTTTCATCACTAACTTTTGATATTTTAGCAATTTTACTTTCCAATAATTCAATGTCTATACATCTAACCACAACCTGTTAATAATTAAAACCTCATTGAAAGACCTTATGCAAGCAAGTTTTCATCAGGCCTAAGAGAAACTCATGAGTTACATTGGCTCACTTAAGTGCAGCAATTGTCCAAGTTTTCTGCTTTGATTGAATCTGTTGTTTGTGTGTTTCTGCTTCTGACTGACACAACAATAGCTTTTCTTTGAAACTTAGGATCGGATCAAGATCCTGTGCATAAAATGGAATGGCTAACATCTGCACATCATGCTTCAGCTGGTGTGATAGGCTTGTACATTTAAGGCTCTGGGTCTACTACTCTGTACAGTCACCTCTCTGCCTGTTACACTGGTCACAATGACATCCTTGGGAATCACAGCAGACAAGGCACAAAAATGTGTGAGGGTTTTTCAAAGATCTTGTGATATCTTTGATTCTGCTGCATATATATAATCATATATACATAATTGGCAAAATGTTGCATCAGCCAAACATGAGAACAAAGTGTTGGCAATAAAGAAGAACAGTTTAGAATGATCAGGCTATTTATACAGTTTTCTCCTAATCCTTGTGTGCGGGTCTGCTTCAAGGGGGAAATGAGGCAGAAAACACTGGTGCACAGGCTATGCCTCCCCTGTCAGAATGGGACCCCACAGGGCCTGAGCACTGCCAGCAAAGCTGGGGGCTGGCAATTGAGTTTAATGACATCTCCAGAAAGGGTGAAAGGGATAAATCAAGTCCATCATTCCTCCAGGGTACATACTGGTAGCCCAAAGGGCAGGAGCTGGAGACAGGATTGTGGCTGATGCGATGTAGATCACCTCTGGGCTGGAGACAGCAATGCCTCTGCTCGGAGCTGAGCTGAAATGGGGCTCCTGGGACCATGAGTAGAGTTGGGAGTGCTCAGAGAAATTAAGGCCTCTCTGTTCACTCATGGCCCTGACAAATATTTGCCCCTGTTTCTTGTGTCTAGAGAGGTTTTATATTCTGCACATCTGTATTCTTTTCTATTTACTTAAGCAGAAAGGCTATTCTTGGCTTCTCTTAGAGTTTACATTTAAACACACAGGAAAAGGTTTTACACCCAAACTATAGCTGTAAGCATTACTACAGGGTCCCCAGGTAATTTTTTTGGCAAGTTTCTTTCTAAATTATCTTACTAGGTTGCTGAAATGCTGTCTTTCTTCTCTGTATGTGCTGTTTCAGCAACAGTGGCTCAACAGGCTGATAAAACTTCCTATGTCCTGTTTACCTTGACACAATCTAAGATGAAAAAAGTAGTGTTTTGCATAAAGAAAAAAGGTATAAAACCCCTCAAACTTCAAGTAGACTGTAGTTTATAGATTTATTCTCACAAGTGAGACCTGAAGACCTCATTTTTTATGAAAAATCACTTCTTTGTTGTTGTTAAACTAAGAACAATTTAATTATATTAAATGTCAAGAAGTGTATCTGCTATTGAGTTATAGTAGTGTTCTAAATTTGCTTTGAATACTTCAAATGCTTACCCAATTAGGTTATAGTAAATTATATACATGTTACCTTTGATTCAGAAACATTAACAATAAAAGTACTTTTACTTTAAAAAAGAGAGAATTGCTTTTCCCATTTCTTGTTAAAAAGGTCTTTTTTCTTTGCTAGCCAAAGAAATTTCCCAACGACTGTGAATTTCTCTCATCTTGAACCAATTATATGTCAATTATAGTGTGGGTTCTGATAACTTTGGGAGTCTTGGGCTTTTGGTTTGGTTTGGTTTCTTCTTACTTGGTTGTTTTTTTCTTGTGTTTGTTTGGTTAGGTTTTTGTGAGTTTTTTGTCCCAATTTTACAAATGCATCAAACACATAAAATGTAATAAATTTTTCACAGGACCCATAATGAATCTTTCATAGATAGACGCAAAATATAATATTCCCATTAGATACACACTGCAATACCCTATAGGAGTTCTTGAATGGTCACTAAAACTACATCTCTTCAGGATGATCTATAGAACGTAAGACCTCAATCTGCTGAAGGACATCAATAAAAAGATTTGGTGTACACCCTTACTCAAGAGTAGTAGCCCAGGGACCTTTTAAAACACATGGAAGTAAATTCATATTTTCAGGCACAACTATATTTGACTTATTCTGTGTGTCTGGCCTGAACATACAGATGAAAATTCATCTACTTTAAAGTAGTTCTCTAGAACCAATTTAGTCACCTGAAGAGTCTCTGAGTTTTCTGCACAAGGGTGTATTACATAAAGGTGCCTTTTTGCAGCAACAGCTGAAGACCAGATTGGGTGCCATAATGTTTCTAAATGGCTGTTGAAAATTTGCTTAGACGCCTGATATTTGCTTCCTAGATTCCAAGCATGGACATTTAGGACCTCAAAAAGGGATTTCTTGTCCAATCTTTTCCACTGATTTATCTTTAAATGAGTATTAGCTTCATTTTCAATAGGTGAATCAAAAAAGAGGAAGAAATAGGCATTCTGGCATTTAAAGTATAACACACTAAAACGTAACATCTTTTTTGTTTTTCAAAGTGTAAATTTATGTTGGCCATGATGGAGTCCATTATGTAATTAATTTTCTTAAGGGAGGATACAAATGGGTTGTT
Source organism: Illadopsis cleaveri (assembly GCA_013399915.1). NCBI lineage: Eukaryota > Metazoa > Chordata > Aves > Passeriformes > Timaliidae > Illadopsis > Illadopsis cleaveri. The sequence continues at coordinate 62,924 of VXBB01002840.1, read as the reverse complement.
AATACTGCCAGTTCAAGTTAATCACTTTGTAGAATTAATGCATATTAGTTCTTGTCAGAAGGGGTTTTTTTGATCTTGTATTGTTTTTTTGATCTTGTATTTTTTTTTGATCTTGTATTGTTTTTTTGATCTTGTATTAGATGTTTTGCATCAGTGGCAGCAATCAATCTCAGATTCTGATTCTCTTGTAATTCTTTTATCTTTAATCAGCCTGGCTTTCACTCCACTGAAAAATAGCTGTTCCTCTCCAGCATGCTAAACCTATTGCCTTCTGGGGAGCTGATACCCACCTGACAAAATGATAGTCAGTTATGGTAGGCTTCCACTAGGCCTCAGTGGAATGGTAAATTTGGTAAAACTTCTCTCCCAGAAAAGCAATTTGCCTACTTAGGTGTACTTTCGTCCAAATAGCCTTTAGCACAGTTGTGAATATTAACTATTAGACTTGTTCTGGAAGGGCAGGAAAAGAAGGTTTTTAATGTTATTAAATAAGGATTTTAATGAAAAGTTGTTACAGAAATGGTTTTAAATCTCTTCATGGTTCCTTCATTTAGAATTAAAGCATGCTTTAATTTTATTTCTTGAGTTCCAGGTCTCTACTGCTAATTGTGATGTTCCCATAAGATTTAATTGTAATTTAAACTGTGTCAAAATATGGACTAATGTTAACTTCTACGTCTTCATTCAAAGTGAATCAACCAAAGTTCCAATGAAGAAATTTTAGTATGATAATTATTTTGTCTGTAGCCCCAGTGAATGTTACTTTGTCATTACTGGCAATAGCCACAGGCCTTCTATGATCATTTGGGCTCCTGAGTGCAGGTGCTCAGGACTTAACTGGGCTTGACCTTGTTTTACCTTACTTTAACTGCTGTCCTTCTGCCAAGTGCCTGTCACCCTGCCTATTTTATCGAAAAACCTGTGAATATCTTATGGTGAAGGTGTGACAAAGCCCAGACAAGAGGACTGCAAAGCAAACAGTATCCTTTTGCTTCCTCTGAGACTGAGAGGAGCTATCCCAGGCTTTGAGGGTAAGTGATGTGTAGGAAGCAGCCTGTGTGAAGGAAATGTGTAGAGGGAGACTCAGGCAGAACTCAACAGTGTTGTGGAAAAAAGTTTTCTGCATCACATTCCTCCCAGAGAGGAGGGCAAAGTCTTCAACAGGAGCTCCCAGTGAAGACCTATGTTCACTTTTCCCAAAGCTTGTCTCAAGTAATTAGATTTGGAGTGAAAGGTATTGATACTGGAGTAGGATTGGCTTACTAATGCTCATAAATTACCCAAATCATACAAAATTTGGTAATACTGCTGGACTTGGTCTTGGTTTTCATCTCTCACTGCTGAACAGGGTTCTGTCACTGCAGTAAGTGTTTAGTTATCTGTCAGATTTCAGGTTACATGGCAGTGGCTTGAAAATATCTCATTTTTTTCCCTCAACACATGTATTTGCTGGATTCATATAAGCAGTAATGATAGTATCCTTGACAAATTCACTTTTATGATGTTTGCTTTGGACATTAATAATTTTCAACGCTACGTTGTGAACTAAAAAAAAAAAAAATAGGTTTAACCAAATTTAGTTTGGTTAATCATGATTCCTCAAACATCACTTTCCCTTTTACTCTCAGCCTTCAGTCCTTGTTATGGAGAAATCCTCTTCATTCAAGGTCACAAAGTTAGTTTTCAAAATCCTTTGACATTCTTGTTCCTTTTATAGTTATATTGTGTTATGGACAAATTAACAAATAATTAAAGACAGATAGTGAAAGTCTCGAGTGTAAAATTTGGGGATTTTAATTAATTTTGACAGGAACATAAGGATTATTATTTTCTTTCCTCACTTTGTCTTCAAATATATGAGTTATGATGCAATACTCTTCTAATATGCTGTCTATACATTTAAAGATCTAGGTATTGTTCTCTACAAACATCAACCATCAAATGCAATACTTTCTATAAGGATAAAAACTGCACCATGCAGAAATCCAGAAATAGAATTTAAAAAATATGTCAAAGATTATCAGGATAATAAAGGATGTAAAAGAAGCATGTGTGCTCTCTCTCTCTGAGTTTCACCCCTCTCATAAATTGTCTGTATAATTTTTATGAAGTTTATACTAAAATCCTGCCTGCTTTTATTAAGGCATCAGTGGTTTGTTTGCAGAAGAAAAATAGCTGTTTTCTATGAAACTGTATAAATAACAATCTGTAACTGCTGAGACTACATCAAAAGCTGCCAAGATATTCAATTTCAAGCAGCAGTCCACATTATTTATTAAACTGATAGTTTCATAACAAACATAAAGCCAAAAAAATATGTAAAATAAAGTGTGGCCTCAGCTATTTGCAAATTGCAAGAGCAAGAATAAAAACTTTATGAATAGCACCCTTCCTATAAATAAAAAACCTCCCAGTCATGTGGGTAGAATCAAGGATCCTTTGGGGTCACGTGACCCAGTGATAAGATCGTATTAGTGAGAGATGCCTCTACCAAAATTAAGGTGCAAACAAGATTATATTCTGAAGTCAATGACATGGATTTTATTTAACAATAGATGTGAGGAAGAGATAAAGAAATAAAAAAGGGGGTGGGAGGTGAGAGAGAGAGAGAGTTTGAGATATCAAGAAGAAGAGAGACGCCACCCACACATCCAGCAGAATTCTTTTGGCTTTTCTTCAGCCTGGGCTTCTTAGTGGTGGGGGTCCCAATGTCACTCAAAATTTTCCCCATTTCATCACTGTTGTGTTAGCTATTTAAGGAATTAATGCTCATCGGCGACGCTGCTCGCTTATTCTGTTGGTTAAATGATTCCCCTGCTTTTAATGCTTATTAGTCCCATGCCCAGTCTTTCTCTTGAGTCAGTGGTGGGCTGTGAGTTGGTCACTATCTCCCCTTGCTGAAATTAATTACCTCTTCCTCAGCCCAAGCTGTTTTCAGCACAGTTGCTGAGTTGGCTTTCCTTGTGACCCATAAATTCAGCATTCATTATCAGTGATAGAGCCTTCTCCCCCAGCTTGTTAACCTCCTCCTAGGTCTAACACTTGGACAATAGAACCACCTTCTTTTTATCTCAGGTTCCCAGCTGGGTCCTTTCAGAGATTTATTTTGATCTCACAAGAAAAGTTTTTATTCAGGGTAAGGGAGTTATTTGGGAAAGAATTTTGTTGGAAGAGGAAGAGCAAATGTGTGGTATGCTGGGGTCCGGTATAGGTTTACCAGCTAGCCGTCTCACCGGTCCGCATATGAAGGGTACAGCTTGGTACCTTTGGTGTTTTGATGGGTCTGAACCTCAGGCTGAAACGTGTCAGACAGCAAGGAAGAAAGAGGACTCTCACGGGGGAAGCAGATAGGTTTATTCAGTCCTGACCCACGTGGAGAGAATGTGAGAGTGTCAGAGAGTGTGTGAGTGACCCTCTAGGGATCAGGTTGCCTATCAAGTATCAGGGGCGTCTCCTGGGCAAGGAGATGCTTAGAACCAATCTCAGGGAAGAGGGGGAGTGACCAAGAACAGGGGATAATTGGGAGGGCCTTCTATGAACAGAAAGGGGAGTGGGGAACTTGATACCTTGCTGAGTCACCCTGAAGCCTTACTAGAGCCTTTCAGGCTTAGGGGGTGGTTGGCAGTGTGATTGACAGGATCTGTCTCAGGGAAAGAGCACAGGGAATTGGGGATGGAGGGGTGAAGGGATATACCGTTACAAACAGATAACAATAACATACAGAATTTTGGAAAACCCAAAATGCACACCGCTACAGTGGTACTTTCACCTGACAGCTTTGTCATTTTCCAGCTTGCAGCTACATGGAAGGCAAGGTACAGAAGGAGCAAATGTGCTGCCTTACTTTGTTTTTCGAAGGAAGTGCCTTATGAAAATCCCATCCCTGGGAACAACTTTCAGTTGTAAATGTCTTTCTTTCCTCTTGTAGGTGTCATCTCAACACAGGCATATCTGATGCCTATTGTCTTACATAAATGAGATGTATGATTATGAGTAAGAATAAACACTATGTTACTGTCAAAATGTTTTTCAAATGTCTTTTCAAAGCAAGATTTAAATAGAGAGGTTTGTCTGTTGCATACTGTGTTATTATTGTTGTTTGGTTTGCCTTTTATTGTGAGTGAAAAGTTGTCCTTTTCTACCTTCTAAACGATATAATTTATAGCTATATAAATAATTGCTAAATTATGTAATTCAGTCTCCATTTAATAATTGTTTTCACATCTTTGTGCTTGCTACAACTAAGTATCTCTTAGTCAGAAAGCCATAAAATTAAAATTATTTGTAATTTATTCTCAATCTGTTTAGATTCACATTAGTACCAATAAACTACAGGTTTATGGCCTAAAAGAAGTTTATCTCTAAATACTAAATGCTAAGATACCACTTCCTGGTTCTTCTGTATCTTTCAGACATCACTCTAAAAAGACCTTGTAACTAAAATATTTATAAGTTTGCATCTGTATCATTAACCCCCACCTAGCATCTCTTCTCCTGAGACCCTGTACATACCATTTTCCTTTCTCTACTGCTGTTGAAAATGTCTTCTGATGAGTAAGTCTTTAATGTTGAAAAAAGACAATGATTTTCAAGGCAGCTTGTCCCAGTCAGTCTCCCAGATGATTTGTGCAGTCCAAATAGCAAAAGTTACTTTTGTAACAGTAGCTTGCGTCACTTCACACACTGAACTAGGACAAGAAGACACCACAAATTGCATCCTTTGTATAGATTCTCATCTTCTGCAACAAAAATCTCTTTTCTTGTCTGAATTTCCCCCCATTTGAACCAACATTTTTGAGAGAAAAATAAAATCACTTTACTTTTGATAACAAAAGGGATTTCATTTTAATATTTTTCCACATTATGTCTTCAGAAAGTCTAATCTTTAAAAGCTTTTTAGTTTCCCAAAACAGTCATGTGGTGCACGTTTGTAGTAATTTTGAGATTTTGAGTAATTTTAGACTTTTTCACATTGAATCTTCACTGTTTCATATTAACCTGCCAAATTTAGCTATGGTGAAAAGTGCTCAATGGACTTCATGGTACAACAGGGCTTTTTTGTTTTAGTGTTACTAACACACCATTTGCTAACATGAATTTGCAATCTAAAAAAAATTTGTTTTGCTCCTCAGATGTGGAAAGTTCGGATTTCTGTGGTGTCTCCATGGGTTAAGGTTTTGGTTTCATGCACTATAAGTGAATTTCTCACTGCCTATTATGATTTATTACATTGAGAGGTGTTGAAAGTTGAATCATGCAATCTGAAGTCTGGATTCAGACCAAAAACACCACAGGCATATATTTTGCACTAGGGATGCTATGAAAATAGGCCATTCTGCTGCCAAACATATATTAAGAAGCTCCCCCCCAAAATGTTAACTGTCATATTTTCAGACTCCAAAGGTTAAGAACTTCTATGCTAACTATCAAGAGACGTTTAACTTGGAGCTTGCTTATTTTACATAGTGCTTTGGTTCTCTGACCCTCTGTTGTTTAATTCTGACATATTTCCATTGTGTAAAATTCTAATATTTGAACTTTAATGACAACCAGAGTAAAACAGTAAATAATGACTGAAACAGTTATGTTGGGTTTTTGTTTTAAAGTATTTTAACTGTTTGAAGAAAAAGAAGTAAATAACTTCTTGCATTTAATTAAATTTAGGTTAAAGAAAGCACAAAAAATTTCAAAATGCCACACTGGCAATTATTCACTGCCTTCATGTAGGAACCACATGTAGGAACCATATCAGAACCACAAAGTGTTATTTTTAATACACCCAGAAAAACGTATCATTCATTCCTTAGTATTAGTACACCACACTATATAATTTATATGGATGATACATTCGCATTTCAGCTTGCATGCTTAGACATTTTGAAAAACACCATATGTTAAAATTTGAAAAATAATTACTTTTCTCACACAAGACAATTTAAAACTGGTGAAAACTCTGTACAGTGTTTATTGAATTATAAATTAATTCGATTAGCCAATGCAATATACATCACAGTCAGAATTATCTGATGGATTTCATAGCTAAAAAAGCATTTCAAATATTAATGTACCTCAAGCACTGGTTTACATTATTAGGTAAAAAACCAGAAAGTTGTGCTAATTATCCAAATTATCCTGTTCTCGCCAACTGAAATGCACAAGTAAGATCTAGAGCATTGTTAAACCTTTAGGTAGTTGAAACTTGATTAATTTTGTTGTTCTTAAATCCATGACACAATCAAATACAAGTATTACTATTCACGTGACCTAGAATAACATCGTAAAATTCAGGGTTTGAAGATGTTAACAGCACTCGTGATAGAAATTAAGAATCTAACTACTTTTAAGAATGAAGAAAGGAAAACATTTCAGTAATTTTAAAGTAAAATAGTTTCATAAGAAGACTATTTATAAATTCTTCCTTATTTTTCTGATATAATTTTATAGGCTTATTTAAAAATAGTTTAAGGTTTTATTTCCTACATTTACTACTAAGTTTATTGGATCTGAAACAGAAGTGGGGTTTTTTACCCTTTTGAAATTTACCACTAATTAAAGAGAATAAATGTTTTAAAGTGTAGTATATTTTATGTGATTACTCTGCATGATAAAATTAAAGATTGTTGAAGAAAAGTCCACAAAATGTACATAAACTTCTGAGATTGTGGTGACATGAGTGTATGGTGTAGAAGGAACTGAATGACTAATATTTTGGCACAGTTCCCATTAAAAAACAAACAAAGAAACAATAAAATGAATCCAACACAGAAATGCAAAACTTCTCACCACTACTGTCAGTAGTAAAAGAGAATAATTAATTATAAGAGAATTATATAAGAGAAATATAAGAGAATTAATTTAGAGAATAACTATACATGTAAGTGTGTGTATGGGCTGGGGTGTATGTGTGTGTCTTCATTCAATATTTCACATGTATGTTTTACAGAGATGTTTACTTTTTAGGGTAGAAAGGATATTTGGGGGGAAAAAGTATTTTGATTTTTTAGAAAAGAAATATTAACTGGGAAAACAAAAATATAAGAATCTTTGCAGATATATGTGGAATACCCACATATATTCATTACTGAAAATTAGATTCCGAGTGATTGACATCAGCATGTTCTTTTGCTTTTCCAAGACAAATATCCTGTTCTATTGAAATAGCTTCAGAAACCCAGCATCACTTCTGTGTAGCTGAATTCTCTCATGGAGAATTTCGATATTGAGTAGTGGATTATGGGTAGAGACCTAGAGGCTGCATTTGTGCTAATAAATTAAATAGTGACTAGAAACCTCATCTAGCATTGGAATATGACCATCTGTAGTTTTAAATTAATAGCATGGTCCTTAGCAGGCTTCTGGCCTATGTCAGCCACCATTCTCCCAGCAGCTGCCAAATATAGCTACACTGCAAAGGTCATTCCCAGCAGGCAGCTTGAATGCACTCACACTGTCCTGAGGGCCAGGGTAGTTTTTAGCATCACGATGGGCTGCTCACAGCCAGCTGGCCTGAGAACGAGTGAGCACTCCTGGGCACACCTGCTGCCTGCTATGGTAGGCATGGACTCATTGCCCAAGATGGAATCCTTTCTGATCCTTCTGTCAGTCCTCAGTAGTGCATAGTATGTGTCTTCATCAGTTAAATAACCATCACTGGTTTACTGTGTGCAGTACATTAGGGCAAATAGAAGGATTTTGGTTTTGACCACTACACACGGAGTTGTTTTCATAGAATCTCATCTTGTTAAACATATTAATTCTGGTAAAGCCTCCTCTCTGTTTGAAATAGTTGTTTTTTTCACCTCTGTACACAGCATCTACTTAAAAAGCAAATTCAAATACTGTTTTTTAAAGCTATAAAGCAAATGAAAAAAATTGCAGAAATTATCTATATATGGGGAAATCTAGACAGCTTGGTTCTGCTCTCCATACTCTCTGTCACAGGTTTACAGGGCTCAATACATGATCTTACTATGTTTTCTTCTGAAAGTGAACCAAAGATGTCTATCAAACCAGCTGCCTATTTGTTTCTCTTTACAGACATTAGAAGTCAACAAGGAAGATCTAGTCTGCTTAAAAATTGTATTGTTTTTTATGGACTTTTTTGTGTTGGTTTTGAAAATGAAAATGACATTAATTCACCCTTTCTGTCCCATCCCCTATAATACCATTTGAATTACTGTATGTTTTTTAAAGATATGAGTTTGTTGTGATTTTTTGTCCTTGATAGGCAAGAATATATACCATTAGACATTTCATATTGACTTCATTGAACAGAAATTTCATCTGTTCTGTAAATGAAAGAATTAATTAAAGGGAGCATAAAGTAGAAGTTCTTGCTTTACATATTTTCTCTCCCCTGTTCTGCTTTTCCCTTGTTTTGTTCCTTAGCAATATAGTTGTTATGCTCAATATGTTTTCCAACTAGAAAAAGAACTTGCTGCATTCATATTCAGGTGTCATTTTAACGTCACAGATACAGATGAATTCTATAGCACTGAATTAAATTGGTCACAGAGGAGCATAGCCCATCACAGGCATTAGAGTATTCTTCATGGGCAATCAGGTCTGGGGTTGGGAGAAGTGCTTCCCCCTCCTCCACTGCCCTTCCCTGGTTTTGGAATTGGTTGGAGTAATGATGTTTGGCTTTATTTGGTTTAGTGCTTGGAAGTGTCCATTTCTGACAGTTTTAGTAAAGTATTCAATCCCTTCTGTGGTTTCCTTGGGTGTATTACCTGTTGTTTTAGTATAGATTGAGCTGCTGTGAAGATTATATGCTCTGTGTCTTGTCATTGTAGAAAGACATTTCCTCATGAAGGAAGAAAGTAATCAGCAAAACATATCTGCAAATACCTGCCGCACCAAACCCTTGTTAAGTCAAAAGGAACAAAGGAGGAAACATGAACAGCATCTATCAAGTAATGCAGCAGCTCAGCATGCCTTTTGAATTAGGGCTTATGTGCAGGTGGACTTGAAAAATATCCTTTTCAAGCACAAGCTGTTAAAGGATGGGAGTTCAGAGGCCACCTGTCCTTCTGTGGGAGTAAATCTTTTCAGACAACAGCTGAATCAACTGCCCTCAGAATTCATGTACCACGGGCTCATAAATCACATTCCTGGGGAATCATCATGTTGTCACCACTGATGTCAGCCTCAATTCTCAGAAAAAATCACTGTGTCCATGTGCATGTATTCTATTACCTGAATACAGTGACATTTAATGGTCTTCAAATTAAATGTATATTATATATATATATATATATATATATAAAAATTACTACATTATCAGGAATACATGACATTCTTCTGAGTCAAAATACACTTTATCCACTTTTCAGTATGTACCATATGTTTTATGAGTGCAGAGCTATCCAATGCACAGATTTGTCCTGACAAAAATTTGTATTTTTCTCCATGTAATTACTGAAATCATGAACAATCAGAGACAAGACCAGTGTTAGCTGCATCCTGACACTTTTCATGACAACTGTTTTAACAGAGTTAGTCACAAAAATTAATGACTTTCAGAGTGGCTAAGTTAAGGCAATTAACTATTTACATCATATTCTTATTTAAAGTCAGTTAAAAGGAATTTAACTTAATTCACTTCCAATGGGCATCTACAAGTATATATTAGTATTTACTTTGATAAATTGTATTTGCATGAGGAGCCATAGAGGGGTTTCTGCTTGTGGGTGAGGCCTTCACAATTAGCAGGATAGACTTGAATACAAGACATTAAATTACATTAAATATTATCTTTTTCTAAATGGGAAGGAGTTATAAAGAGATTTAAACAAGTTTCTGCAATGTTGTTTCAATCATGTAATTATTTAATTGGGACTAAAGGCTTTTCTTCCAGGTCCCTTCAGAATATCTTTAATAATTGTTAATATTTCAGGAATGGGTTTGCCTATTTGCTTTTTTTTCTTAGAATTTTTCTCTTTTCCAACTCTTTACCTTTTGAAAATGAACAAAAGCCCATGAAAGTGAGGCTAAAAGTCTGCATTAAGGCACATTTTATGAGAAAATAGGGAGCTAAATTAAAATACTAACATTAGAACATAATTTGTACATATCAAAGTTGATTATAATGTTGCTGTATCTTTAAAACACCATCCAAGGTATTTTACAAAACAGAGGCATTAATACTCAGACATGGTTGTGAAATATCTGAACAAATAAATACTTCTTAAGACAGTCATTATAGCCTGAGAGTTTATACTTTTTTTTCAGTTTGTCATCTGAGTTAAACAAAATTTTTCACTCTAGGGACAAATGTCAAATTGTTTTCAAATGGCTTTAGGTGCTCATTTTTATGGGATATATACTGAGACACCTTTCAAACTGTCATCTTTTAAAAATCAGGGACATTAAATTGTTTCAAGCTGGAGAAAAAATCCTAGGAATTTTTTTTCTCAGTCTTGACCTGAAATCTTTGCCTTTATAAACATAACAAAACTCTCAAATGTGGAATAGATTATCTCCAGTGGCTATCTAGACCTGTATTACATGCTCTTTACTATAATCTTAGGATGAAGGAGCTCCAAGTATAATATATTCAAGTACCTTACATTATTCCTGATGAGGTTTCAAGAGAATTATTATGAGCAGGGGACGTCATGCTTCACATGAAGCTCACATGTGCTCTAGATTTGGACTAAAAGCAAGAATGTCTCTTGGTTAGAATGTTAATGTATACATTTTTTTCTACTCAGTATAAGGAAGGACTTCTAATTACAGTGTATCTCCTGTTCTAACAAGTGCATAAGAATCTCCACAGCCAAAAGCAGAAAACTGTTCCAGCACAGTACATACTTCAAATACACACCATTCCAGGACAGTGCAAACAAGCCTGCCTCAGATTCAACACATGGAAGAATTGCAACCACTAACTGGATATCATTATAGAGGCTATATCCTGTCTGGATTTGAATACAGAGCCTTGAATCCAAAAGAAGCTGTCAGTTGTGGAACTGCTTATACCACGTTCCTGTGCTTGAAGTTATACAGAAGGTGACAGAAAGTGTTAACATTTTCTCTTCACAGAATATTAGGCCAAGAGCTGAAAATTTTGAACCTTTTTTCAATGTAAAACTATTTTAAAGCTGATTGTGTTCAGCAATGAGCCTGTCCATCACTATGTTCTGACAAATATATTGAAGTAGTCTGAAGTGGGATAAGGATGTTCCATCTACCTGAATTTAATCTCTTTGAACAGTTACCTGAAACAATACTTTGCGTTATCACAGTCACCACAGACATTTAAAAAAAAACTCCACTGAAACTACGAGTAATGACCTCCCTTTTCCTGCCTCTTCCTCATGGCAAGTTGCATTGAATATGAGACGTAAGTGCCATGAAATTACAACTGATTAGGCTGTGTGTCTCAGTGGCTTACTTATGAATTAAGGTCAAAAGTTTGCAGTGTTACCAATTTCTAGGTGCTTCAGAACATTATTTTTGTCACTGAAAAGCAGGGAGGATAATGTATAAAACTGAATTATTGGTATAAGAACACCATAATTCTGACCTGATGAAAAACCTTGGACTTTTTTTGAATTTCTGAGTAAAATTATCAGTATATTCTTAGACAAACATCATCTCTATTAAAAGTATGCAGAAAAATAGATTCCCAGCAGATTTATGTTTTTAAAGGATCTTCTGTGGTTTTAGTCATAGCGTGCTTTATATTCAGCCCGACAAGGCAACGGACCACATTCCATGTGACCCTTGCAGTTCACACGTTTCTAACATGCAGGTGGTGAGAGGGAGCCTTGCTGACTGTCAGTGGTGTCTGTGTGACACAGTGACTCCCAGCCCTGGAGGCACATCTGTGATACCAGCTCCCTGTCTGAACCACAACAGCTAAGACAGGGCCTGTTCAGTTACTCTGTGCACCTGCCAAAATGCCCCTTTGCTCAGTTCGTTGATTAATCCAGCCCCTGAGCTGTCCGTTTCTGTCACACTTAACTCCAGATGGGTTGAGGGAAGGCTGTTGGCTTTAGGAATTCCCTCTGTGTATACCTAGTGCCACAAGTGACAACCACTTCATCCAGCAGTTTACAAGCTCTCTTGATAGATGATGCTAATATGTAAAGCCCATATGGGCTTTGTAAAGAGTTTAAGGAAGATGACATCTTTTCTCCCACGGACTGTTTTGTATGTTGACTGTCTTTTCATCCATTTTGTTTCCTAAAAATAATTTAAAAACTTTTATAGAATTCAGTATGTATTCTTAGAAAGTTGAACTGGCCTCTTCTTTTCCTTCTGTGCTGTTTTGCTCATCGTTTCCTTCTCTTGATGCAAAATATCTGTGTTTTCTATAGAATAATTTTCTATTGTATTCAGAAATTTTGTGGGACACTGATCACATACACCAAATCTATGGTTCACGTTTCTTTCCTCTTCTCAAATATAAAACACCTGAATGTGGTGCAGCAGTAAGTTATCTTTGCAGAGAATGCAGTCTGTTCTAGCTGCTGAAGTGGAACGCCCGTGTTCAAGAAGCAATGAGTTGCCTGAAATGAAGTTTTGTAGAAGACAGCTATAAATATCAAAGACTACAAATTCACAGCTCTTTGATAAAATAGGTCACAGACTTGGGAGGAAAAAAAATTAAACAAGTACATATAGAGTTTCCACAGGTTTGCAACTTGGAATTTAGTTTTCTCCCTACTAAAAATACCTCATTCATTTGTTAATCAGTGAGATACTTCAGAGAAAAGGGAGCAGAAGAAAGATTTTAGAAGTCAATAGAAGAAAAGAATAAAATAGTCTACCTGTCTGTGTTTTCTGAACCTCTTACACATGCTATTTCAGCAGTTATCCTGTGAAGTTTCAATTCTTCACTGCACTACAGATATGATTTTTCAGTAATTTGAATGACTTTTTTTTCTACTCACAAAGTATTTGTCCACAGCATCTGTGCAGAGCTGGCAGCATAGAAAACAGGTTTTCATTAGCTTAACAGCTGCTTAAAAGATCACAAAGACATGACTTGGGCTGATGTGATATTTGGAAAAGAGACCCATCTTCATTAAAAAAATTAAATAAATAAATTATGGCATTCACCTGAGCCAGTACATATGTTAGCAATCACATTAGCTTTATTCCAGATGAGAAAATATATTTGCTAAATGCCCTGTATGAGGTTGTGCTAAAAAAAAAAAATCACCATATCCAATACTGAATAGTTCATGTGCAGTCAGTGAAATACTGCCACCAGCTAATTTAAATATTGTAATGTATAGAATTTAGGTAATCTGAGAATTTCATACACGGGGGGATATTCAGACAAATAATCAGAATGGGAACTAGAGAAACAAAATGTGATATTTATGATAATGAGATCCTAAAAGAATACTGCAAGGTCATTAAAGGATGAAA
>VXBB01002840.1:34394-46395 GCA_013399915.1 Illadopsis cleaveri | reverse complement strand
AAATAAAATAAAATAAAATAAAATAAAATAAAATAAAATAAAATAAAATAAAATAAAATAAAATAAATTCATTATAGGTTTGAGACACTTCCGGGAAGAAAAAACAAACCAAAACCAAAACCTAAACCAAAACCAAAACCAACAAGCTGACCTAAGAATGTTTCCGTGAGAATATCTGCTGTCTCAGATATGAGATTTTCTGACTGAAATTGAAGTATAGGCATGAGAAGGGATCATCCAATCTACCAGAACTGCCTATAGTATGATAGTCACAAGGTTTCTTTGTGTTAGATACATAAGACAATTTAGCCGTGCTTTCCTAAGCTAAAAGTTCTTTAGATAGATAAATTCAATTTACCTCATAAGGAAAATAATAAATTCTAATTCTATTATTGTATTTATCAAAGTTGAATTATTTTTAAGTTAAAATCCACACCTTTTTTTTCCTTCTTCATATAAAGTACTAACATAGACATCTTCAGCTAGCAAAAAATNTAACAATGAAATAAAAAAAAGGTCCAGATAGGCTAATTTCATGTCATCCCCCTGAAATACCAATAAATTTATATTAGTATAATAATTTATATAAATTTATAAATGCTAATAATATATATATATATTTAATCCAAGTGTACCAAGTTTCTATTGTGACAAAAGAGATCAGCTTTTAAACATTCAGACTTACTTATCTGGATTCTGGAAGGCAAATATTTCTGTCAGAGTATGCTTAATACAAGATGATTTTCTTATTTCTTCTTCTTCTTATCAAACTAAACCTGCAGTTCTAATCAAGGTAAAGACATCCAATGACAAAACTCTTTAAATCCTTTTCTTATATTTACACTTTGCTTTGGTGCAAGAATATTCTTTTTTATTTCTTTATTTACCTTCTGTTTTTCCTCCTCATACTGAGTAAGCAGTTCGCTATTAACAATTCATTTGGGCTTAGATATGGATCTTAATTAACACAAAAATTGTGAGCAGGCACTAAATCCCTGCCCAGGAATAGAAAAGAGTCCCAATGGCACAGGTTTTCCCAACATCAATTTAATGAACTACCACTATCTAAATAGACCAGGTGACTGGGAGAGGATATGTCTTTATTAGACATACTGCTCAAAATATGCTGTGTGAATAAAAAAAACTAAACATCATATTCTATCTTTTAGAAAGGATGTAAGCTTATACTAAAAGAGGAATGTAGAAAATGAGCCATACTACAGTCTTCAACAAGAGCAAACAATAGAAAAGATTGTATGAAGATCTGACTAATAATCCAGCCTAAACATTTTTTTTCTCTTCTGTGTAAAGGCAACATTAAATTTTTTTTGTATATAGTTTCCTTGTTTTTTCAGTCCAATTCCAATATCTGTACATAGAGTGAGTTGTGTAATTGTCCTCAACAACCAGCAGTCTGACGGTTTCCACTTAGGATGGCAAGTGAAAGAAATCAAGTTCAAATCAGGAGAAAGAGAAACTTAAAATACTAGCCTTCTATGCAAGGGACCTAAAAACCTACCTGTTGATGCCTTACTCACTTNTCTTCAGCTAGCAAAAAATATGTATTATTTTAAAAGTGTTGGGTGTTTCCCATCCTTATTTAACCTTCCATCGCCACTCGTTTTGTAAAAGCTGCTGCTGAGCTTTTTCTGATGTAAATTGCTGCCTCGTTTTTGGTTCTTTGCTAAAAGGACCAGATTGAACAATAGGAATCTGACCTGGAAAAGTGTTTTCTTATCATTTCTCCTAGTGTACTCCTTTTCTTCAATGAAAAATGTTTTCTGTGGCTTAATTTGTTTGTGTAAATTAAACTTGCATTTTTATCTCAATTTACTTACTTTTTTTTCATTATTAAGGAATATTATATCCTATTGAGATCAGGCAAATCTGGGATTTTTAACCCACTTTTCCCATCACTTCTCTTTTATAGTCAGAGAGCTAGACTCTTATGTTGAGATGTGGATTGAATCAATTTTCCAGATATTCCATATTTGCAAATTTCTCTCACAGTTTTTAGAAATTTTGTGATGTAGATTACTCAACTTTAATAGCATGAGCACACTATTTTCTCTGAGTTTTCACTATTACGTAGAGCTTTCAATTCTTCACTTTTGTCTGCAATAATGATAGACATCTCCATACAAATCTTTTGCAAACTATTAATGTATTTTTAGGAGCACTGAGAGATTATAATTTTTATCGACATTTTCCTGTAGTGCACTGCTGTTTCACTGTAGATTTTCTTGATGTTTTATCAATTTCTATACTTAAAGTTAAAGTTAAAAAAACTAAAAAAATAAATAAAGTTTTGCTTTTAAGATTTTCTGCAGGGTCTGACTCCTCTAAATTTCTTGACCTCTCAGACAGACCCCTCTATGCTGGATTTTAATAGTCTTTTTGAAGTCCTGTTCTACAGTATGTCCCCTTTGTCCGAGATACCAACTCTAATTATTCTTGTATCATTAATGTTTTAAATAAATTTCTATCTTAGTTTCATTCTCTAATCTCAAACCAATTGAATCAATTGAGTTAGTAGAAAGCTTTCCTTATTTTCTAGAGGCCTGGCCTTTTGAAGGCAAAAAACTCAAAGCCCTACTTGATTGAATTGGTAAGTCTTGAATTAGACTGATTCTTTGGTTACTCAGCTTAATCTTTTTCAATTGTTTTGTCAAACTAAGATATCTTCTGTCATGACAAAGGTATCTTCTGTCATGACAAAAATGAAATTACACTCTAATGTCATGGCTCTTAGACTTGATTTAATTGATGCCACTACTAGCAAAATAATCTAGGAATAAACTTTCTAAATTCTTTGGATATTCATCTGCATTTCAACTAGGGCAAAATATTGGGCCATAGACATTTGTCATAATTAATCAAATTTCCCTTTCAGAATCTTTAACATTGCCCCTTTTTCGTCTCATTTTTATTTCTAATTTTTCTACAATTATAATTGTATAAATACAACTTCAGGGGGAAAAAAATAAGTAGATGTGCTGAAATGAATTATGAATAATATTTTGTTTGTGGGGATGAAATATCTGTGAGCATCTGTGAGATGCTCATTCTACTGCATGTAAGGAAAATGAAACACACCACAAAATGTTCAAACTGATAGTTGGAAGATTCAGACTGTAACAAAAGATAAAACTATGCCTCCTATTTCACAGGCTTCCAAAGAGAAATAATTTCAAATTAGAAAGCTCAAATGAACACTTCTGTGTCTTATCTCCACATTAGAGTTCTCTGCAATTCCTAATGAAAAGCTGACTCCTGGGGACTGCTTACTCTGCATACTGTCAACATTATGTCAAAAGCTTGAGCTACAGAAACATACTGTCATCTTGTTGAGTCTGGCCTTCTTAAGACATTCAATCTCTGTGATAGAATTCAGAGCAAGATAAATGAATGTTTTCAGGTGCTTCCTCTGTTAGAGGCCTTTCTTAAATTAATTTTTGATTATAAGAAAATTAGATTCCAAAAGCAAAAGAAATCTTGTCTGCAGGGAACTGAATGCAGCAGAAGCCTGCTAAGCTACTTATAAAAGATACACCTAAAGGAGTTTATTATACAACATGATTCTTACTTTTAAGAGTAAGGTAGTGTGTACCTGTTCTGCTTTGAAATGAAAACAATTAGGTCTTGTAGCAGACCATTGCTTAATTTATTAATTTCGATTCAATGAATGACATTTGTTTTAGATGTAAATACTTGAAGCAAGGTAATCTTTTTTTATTCCTTGGCTAATTAAAACATAATGTTATAGTTTTTAGCTGTGGCTCCCTAGAAACATAATGCCAATAAACTGCAAGCCTTTCTCGTGATGAAAGGTTGATTCAGTCTCCAAACACCATCATTCCTGGCATTGTTCTTGCACACACTGCCAACAGTATCAAAAGATATATTAGTTTTAGTCTTTACTTTTTCTGCTCCCCTGGCACCTTGGATGTCTCAAACACTTCTCATTTATACTCAAAGTAAAATTAAATCCTTTCAAAGGAGGAAAGCTGTTTAGATAAATCCATGGAGTTACCTTGTGCTGTTTTCTCATTTAGCTCACTTTTGGAGCAGTTTCCAGAGCTGTGAGCTTTTAATCCTGTAAGACTACTAAAAAGAACTGAATCTTACTTTGTGTAAAGAAGCTGAAAACACATCTCACACTGAGATTAACCTCCTGCTTTGCAAGTTTGAGAAGAATGCTTTAAAGTCAGAAAAAGGTAAAGGTTTACTCAAGTGGAAATGAGAAAACAGTGCAAGAAAATCCAGAGGTGAGGAAAAGGTCAGGAAGTAAAAAAAAGAGGTATTTTGTTAAGATGTCAGGTTATGCACAGCAGTATTTCCCTTTAATGAGAAATACTTCTATCTTATCTGTTCTTAAGTAATTACATAAGTATGTACACAGAAAAACTTTAAGAAATTATTTATCATTTTAAATTACTCAAATTCTGAATTGATAAGGGAAATCTTCTCTTTGTCAGGAACACTATTTCTGAGCCTTACAAATTATTTTTTTTTGCATACTGTTCAGAATGGATATGACAGAATAGTCTGTACCCCAAGCCAAAGTCAACCAAAATCACTGAGGTCGACTGAATATTTAATTACTAATGTCAACAAAAATTGACAAGCTTCAACTGGACACATTCATAAAAGTTCATCACAGAATCCCAACAGCCAGAGAAAATGTAGGAGCTACAGGAACAGACAGAGGGCCAGAGATGCAGATTCAAGTTATTTCTCTGCATATCTCCAGACAGTATCCTGAGCAGCCAATTAATGACTGTGCTATGATGTCTCTCCCACACTAGAATTTAGCTCTTTTAAGTGAAAGTATAAACATGACAACTGTGTTTCCAGGTAATCCTTTGATAATAATGGACTGGCAATTTTCATTGAACAGTAACAACTATCTGAATTTATTTCTTCTGGGAAGTAATCTGCAAGTTATTAATCCCCCTTCATATTTGTATTTTTCTGTAGTTTCAATTGGTTCTTGAGCAACATATGACTAGTAATATTTCTGTGCCTTGATTCGTTTACTTTCAAATTCACAAGGAGGCCTCTGAAGAACTGTTCAAATAGTTTTACATCTTAGACAACTGGAAAGACATTTGGTTTTATTTTCATTCTAAAAGAATGAGGATTCAGTCTTGCTTCATTTAGATTATTGTGCCAGATCATAATCAATGTACTTTAATCTTGTCCTATGAAAAAAGGAAGAAAAGGTCTATTTCATAGGCTATTATGAAATAAAAATTGGGATCATCAGACAGTACAGTTATGAGAATTTAATAGACTGCCTTTCCTAGCTATTTGTTGCTGTTCATTGCTAGCGACACCCAGTTCTATTCACCAAAATCAATCAAATACATTTCAAAACTGGTTACTTTAAAAATAGGCATGTTTTATCTTCTCATTAGAATATTAGCTTAGCTTCTGCAATGAGGATAAATCTATGTAATTTCTTTTTCATAAATGCATTCAAGTCTAAAATCTCAATTCAAACCTGGAAAACATCTTTAAAATAGCATAATGAAATTTCAAGATACACCTTTGTATTCTAAATATCTTTTTTAATTCATTTGAAAATATCCATCCTGTCTTATGTATTCATATATATGATTAAACATGAAATTAATGTCAAATATAAAATGATACACAAGGAAATAAAAAATCAGCATGCAACACATTTACAATAGATTCTCTGTTTTCCTTTTAAGAACATCACTGTAGTATGCCTGATTAATACAATAAAAATACCATTAATACCATTAAAACCATAGATGAAGTTAAGAGTTTTGGATGCTTCGTCTTCAGTGAATCTGAGGTAAGAAATCACATGGGCAGGTATACACACAGGGAGCAGAGCAGGGAAAAATCTGTGTTTACCATCTTATTTTTCTGGGAGTATATAGGAGAAGTTAAAAATAAGAGTGCAACATGCAAACAAAGTACACTTTCAGATTTAAATATGTTTTGGGTTATGCAAGACAGAAGTGTCAAGCTGATCTGGGTGAACAGCACAACAACAATAAAATTGACTCCTAATAGCCAAAAAGAGGTGTCATCCTAAGACAACAGACCAGTCAAGTCATCTTTATGTCATGATATTCTATAAATCTATCAGCTATGGAAATAAGTTAGTTTGAAGTGTCTTGTCATTTAAACCAATATTCCAGGTTAACAGATCATGTTCAAACTGTAAATACTTCATATATACTCTACTGAAAGTTAATCAATACACTCAAAAATAAGACTCTCTGTTTGTAAGTTTGTCGTTGACTATAAATGTCACTTGCAGGTTCAATAAAATACTTTAACAGAATTAAATTAAATTAAAGTAGCAGTCTGCCAACGTCTCTCCCTTCCCACAGGCTTAGCTCCTGATCCATTTAATGGTTTGTTTCAATTACTCAGTAATATATTATGAAAGCCTGGCAATCCAAGCACCTTTTAAAAACATATTTTATATTACTTTTTGCTTACTGACATGTCTTTAGCAGTAAGCTGTAAGTATCCAAGGATCAAAAAAATTGAAATAACATCTAACTTTGGACTTTGTAATTTTTTGAACAGGATTAAACATTTTTGTACCCTATGATCCAAGTATCAGCTATCTAGTGTGCAAATATGATTTCAGTTTTGAGGAGAAATTCTCTTTGTTACTACACTAGAGTTCAATATAAACTCCTGCAAAGAGTTATCTTACCTAAATTTCAATTCAGACGTCAACCACATTTCAGGTCTAGCAAAGGAAAAGTTTCTCTCAATCACCTCATAGATAAGAAATTTGTCAAATAAGAACACGTTTTGGAAAGAAATAGAAGTAAATTTAATAGCAAGAAAATACTATTTCTAGAGTTCCATCTTATGCTTCAGGGGAAAAAAGTGTTTCCATATGTGAATCATCCTGTACCTTATTCAGCAGATTCAGCTATTTTTAAACTGTTCTTTTTAATTACATTTGATATTAAAACCTATTATGTTGTTCAGAACGTCAGCAGTATGACTTGTCAAACTTTCATATTTAGTAAGTTTTGGTAATGAAACTTGGAATTCGCTTTAAACAGAAACACTTAAGAACAGAAACTCTGAATCACTACAATCTACTTGTAATTCATTCTTCAATTTCCTTCCATGTGCAGGCAAATCATGGAATGCAATGAGGCTCAAGTCTGCTTTCAGCATACAAGCCTGAGGCAAAATTATATGATTAAGATGAGACATCATAGATGAAACTGGAGAAAACATACACAAGAGAGTAACTCACTTTTGCACAGCATCATAGAGCCACAGACCCATAGCAAACACCTTTCTTGGTGTTTTCAGTGTATGTATAGCATCAGTATGAAAGAAGTAATTGTTCTCCCACTGCACCAGACAGGAAAGTCTAACTGTTTTTCACAAACCCGGTAGCCATCCTTACACCTTGTTTCCAGGACAGTCTCAGAATATTGTTCTCAGATCCTCGACCAGGTTCTGTAATGAAGGCTGTAGCAGCTTTTTTACCCTTTTCCCCCTTCCTCTAGTTTTAAGTATCATATGACAAACGGCATGCTTCATTTGACCAAATCTTTTAATTTTGCATGTCTTCTACTATGCTTACATCTAGAATTGCATTGCATAGATGGATGAAGTAGTAGTACAATTTCAGTCCATGGGAAAGTTATTAAATTCACAGTTTTCTTTTCTCACTTGTAATTGATTCCAGAGAGAAAACACACACATTAATACATATTATCTTGTTTGTAGTACAGATGTCTGATGACGAAGTCATTCCCTGTATGAAACTCCCATTGAAGCCAGTCAGAGTCATGCCTACAAGTAGACAGCAGGTCACAAGCAGATTTACTTTCACAAAATTGTTATGCATTGACAGAGTGTGTTTACTTTCTAATACATTACAAAGAGTGATTGGTAAACCAGAAAGTTTCTCAACACTTGGAAAAACACCAAAAACTGTGGATGCTCTTTTGAACTGTATTCCAACTGTCTAAAGCCACTTGATTCTCCACAGCTGGGCTGGAAGATTTACAAGATTAGATATTTCAGCACTTCTGCTTTCCATCCTAGCCAAGTGAAGACAGTTTAAATTTGAAAAGAAGGAGGTGGGGAAGGGGGAGAGTTGAGAACAAGACCATGGCAAGCAGTATATATGAACTTGATTTTCAAATATTTGCATGCTCTTGATGTGGGTATCCCAATGACTCTGGCCCCAGATCATGCAACACTTTGTTTTCTCACTTACATAACTTGTAGAATATTCATTTCTACCCTAGGTTGTAGATTTAGATCCTAAACAATTTGGTCTGATACAGCAAGATGTCACAGTCAGTGAACCTGTAAGTAACAGACAGACTCCCAATGACGCTGTAATCATGGCAGAAATGAGACCCAGTCTCAGTTTCATCTTATTTCCTCTGAAAGTAAAACAGAAGAAAGTGGAAACTTTATTCACCTTTCTTATTACGGATTATATTCTTCTAGATACTGGAAAATAATATGGCTACTAGAGGAAGCTTTGTTAAATTTTTCATGGAACCCACTGTATCAATCACTTTGAATCTCTCGTTTTCACATTCACATATTAATCAACCTGAAGTTTAAATAAGCCAAACTGAGTCAAGTCTGAATTGATATTTTAATATCCATTTTTCTTCATGACAGAACTATGCATCAGATGCCATGTGAAAGCAAATATTGCACTAGGTTAGCACTTCATTTCTAAATGATGTTATATTGTTTCTTTGACAGATGTTAGGAGAGGCTAATCCTAGCAGATACTGATGAATTTATTCAAAACACTTGCACAAGCAATGTGGCTGGCTGCTTTAAAGCTTCATAACAGATATAGGAAAAGTTCATATTTAGAACAGCTGGTTTTTTTGCTCCATTGCCATCAATTAGAGTATTTCAATAACATAAAAAACTAAAATCTCAGGATACACACTCACTAATTATTTCTTTTAACACCTAACTCTTATACTAAATATTTTAGTGAAACTGCTACTAGCATTAATAGATTAACAAAAAAAGGATGCTTGGGTATTTCATTTATATATATTTAGTTTAAAAATATTTTTTTCAGAAAAACTATTCCAGCTGTCAAGCAGCAGCAGGAGTAAGGCTGCTCATCAGACAGAGATGAGCCAGGAACCACGATTACCTCAGCACTTCAGACTGGGCAGTGATACTTCCACAGGCTGCAGTCCAACGGTCCGTGTCGGGGTGGTTGTATCAACAAGTCCAGATAAGACAAGGCAATGAGTCAGCACATCCAGGAAAACCAGTCAAAAATGGCAGGAGACTGGACTGGAGGCAGGACTAGAGATAAGATTATATGTCAGCTGGGTGCAGGCTCCATCCTACAGGTCCAGGCCAGAGGGCAGAACTGTAGGTAGCAGAACATGTGTAGCATCACTTGGGAAGGTGAGGGTGTCAAGACCGTAGCCTAAATTCAGCCCACAAATCCATAGGCAGGTCTCAAGTGAAGATCAGCACACAAATGGCCTTTTGGTGCCCTCTGGAACCTAGCAGTTTTCATTACAATGCACTGAAAGAAGAAGTAGGTCTCATATCTTTGAATCCTTGTGAAAAGTATCTCAGTGCTGTTATTTTTCAAGGTTAGGGAAGAGGTAATATGTGGGGTACAATACTAGGCAGAAAGGGAAGCTAAACACTTCTGAAAAGGCTTTCTGACTGCCCAATCCTCACTAACAAAAACTTGCTAAATTTACTCCTGCTGTCTCTCCAGTTATTTGATTCTACAGTCACTGAATAGGTCATGGCAATTTCAACACAGTTACAGAGCAACTGAACCTCAAAATATCTCATTCTAGGCTAGGTGCAGGAGGGCATTTTCTCACCTAGAGCAGGTAAAGCTGTCTCAGGCACATTCAGCAGAAAGAAGTAAAAGATAGGATAGAAATGAAGAATAATGAAAGGAAAAAAAAAATCAAATGCTGAAAATGAAATATTTTTACATAATAAACTAATACAAGGCATAAGTACAAATCAAAGTAATGGTATCTGAGTCCAAACCTTGCCTTAAATATCATTCTATCAATGGATTAAGAAATATCTCCTTGAATAAATAAACTATCTTAGGATGAATTTATTTGTTGAAATTTTAACAGTATGAATTTCAGTTTAAACTTTTCCCACATAGGTCTCTAGCTGCAATCCATCTGAACTCCCCAGTGTCAGCTCATGCTGCAGTTTTTCAGCACCGTGGGAGCCTTAATAAGGTTTCTTTCCTTTATTTAGTTATCTAGTTGTCCAAAATTGCAAGATTTTTTTTTTTTTATGATTGAATTTCCCACCTCTCTCCTACATGGGAACTGAAACTAGCAAAAGGCTTCACACTTTACTGAATACACACTTTAAGAGCAACATGAATGCATAAGCATTGTTTCCATGGAAGACCAGGTAAAATAGTCTGGTAACAATACCTAGAATGTTCACTTAACTATTAGCATCAAAATAGCAATGGTTTGGGTTCTTTTTTAGAGCCACATCTTCATAGGCCTGTTACTCTTTTCCAGAAATTTGATAGTTGGCAGCTCAGATAAACTGTCTCTACTTAACAGATGTATCTCAAAACACTCCTGTATCTCCAGTTTATAATGTTTTAAATAATTTTGTGGCTTTTATACATTTGTGTATATAAAAAATATCTCTATGTTTATAATCCAAAACATGGATAGAAATAATTTAATCCTTGAGTTTAGAAACAGGAATATGCTCTTTTGGCTGTTGCGAACTGTTATGCTCTGTGCTGTCTGTATTAAATACATTTTGGACATAAACTGACATAAACTAAGTCTATTATTACCTTCCATTTTTGTGGCTGAGTCATTTCCCTTAGGTTCTTCTACAAGCTGAATTACGTAACGTTTCAGCTTCAGGAAAAAAAACATCGACCAATTAGTGTCTTAGGATGCAAAGACCCAAAATACTGAAGTATTTGGTTCAGTCAACATAATTCACTGTCTTGTTTAAATCAAACAGAATAGTGCAGTCTGAAAGGATCCTAAAAGAAAAATGTACATGACAAAGCAAAAATTTTGCAAATTACAAGATTTATTTTAGCCAACACTGTAATCTTTTATTATCATATTAAATTCTTTTATCCAAATGGAAATTGGGCCAATTTGTTATTAAAGACTTTTAGAGTAAATACAAGGCTTGTGTTGATTCAGTCAAACACCCAGTCAGTATTAGTAAGATTCTAATTGCTGTCAGGAATTACTACAGTATTGACAATAGAATAAATTTGAGAGTGAATGGAAATAAATAATGGAATACTGGAAAATGCTTCTGCTACATAAAGATAGGCAAAATAATTTAAAATTTTTAACCAACTTGAAAATTCTAGGCTTGAAATGTCAGCTCAGGCTTGAATGCATGGGCTTTTCTAGGGACAGAATGAGATTAAAGGAGGAATGACAGATAAAAAGCTAGGGAAAACTATATATTGGGAGCTGGAAAGAAGATAGTAGGCACAGTAAAGTAATGATGTGGATGTGATTTACAGGTTTTTAAAAGAAAAGTTCTGCACAGAACAGTATTTTTAGTGAAAGCATTAAGTTCCACATAAACTGAAACTGAAGTTAGTTCATTTAAGTGCTCATCTCTATCGCAGCTTTCCACCAACTAACTCACAATTTTCCCAGGTATTTTTGAAGACAGCATATGGGAGATGTATTTGAAACTAGTTACACAAAAAGCAAGCATCCTTCATTGTATAAATCTTTTCACTTTTAAGTAAGGATATATTGGTAATTACTGCTGTACAACTTTTAGTCCTTTCATTTATTTTATTTTTTTTCCTATTCACACCATGACATTTATGTTCTTAATTAAAAACAAATTTTACTGTTGTAGTCTAACCAGCTTGTGCACTGACTTTTTTTATTTTTGAATCTGGTCAATACAAAAAGCAGTGACATTTTTACAAAAAAAAAAAAAAAAAAAAAAAAAAAAAAAAAAAAAAAAAAAA
>VXBB01002840.1:0-34379 GCA_013399915.1 Illadopsis cleaveri | reverse complement strand
TTTAAAAAAAAAAAAAAAAAAAAAAAAAAAAAAAAAAAAAAAAGAAGGCAAGAAAGGGAAAAAAACCCAACATATTTTTTCTATTATACTGAATTCCCAGTTTATGCTCAGATGTAGAAGAATTTAAATTAGGTTCAAGCAAAACCTAACACCTGGGATAAGTTTCACTATTCTACAAAGAATCCTAATATTTTGTAACATTACCAAAGACCTAAGAAGAAGTTTAACATTCAAGACATTTAACTTTTGACCTAGTACTTCTAAAATTTGCTTCTGCAATCAGTTAAGTGTCTCAGATTCTCATCTCAAATAAATAAGTGCAAGTCTGAAGTTTCTCAGTTATGCTTGGGAGCCTATTACAGGCTTTTAACTGCAGCACTTGGTTTTAACATCTCTCTTACTTCGAGAGTCTCAGTCGTGCTTTGATACCTTCCATGCAAGGTCAAGGGAGTTTGATTGAATACAGGCCATTGAGATTTCTAAGCTGTTACTTAAATACTGATACACAGATGAAAGCAAATGTTTTTACTGTTTCTTACATTCCTGTCTCTAAAAATGCTGACACTTTAACATTCACATAGATTATTGAATGCTATGGAGCAAAGTACTGTGATAAGTTTTTTCCATTTTTACTTCATTCAACTGAATGGAAAGTAAGGCCCTTGACAAAATATATATATAAAACCCCCAGCCTATGTTTTGCCTTCATTTCCTTTCTCCGGCATACATTTAACAATCTAGGCAATACTGTAGGTTAAGATAACATTTATTAAATCATTTTTACAGAAGCTACTTCATTTGCCTAAAAGTTTTAAATGTCAAGCGATTCCTGACTGATCAAACTTGGAGAGCATAGTTTTAGTTTTCAGTTCTGAATTTGGGGTTTGCAGTTTGTTTAGACAGATTTCAGAAGGAGCTAAACCATACCAAAGGGTACAAAGAGATTGCAAATGGCAATCCACCCATCCCAGAAGTGGAAGGACAAAGTAACTCAGTGTTGGAAGGATAACAGTGGGCCCAAAAAAGGGATAACAGGCAGACTCTCACCCCAGATGTGATACCTGCGACAGTGAAACTAGCCAGGTGACCCCCCTGGCAGTCCAAGGTCTCATACAGTGGTTTTGCAGGACTCAGCCTGCACAGGAAAGGAAAAGCATGAGAGAGAGAGACGTTCCCTTTTTGAAAAAGAAAAAGTAAAATCTCTCTTATAATATGGAGTCATACAAGGATGTAGAACATCCTACTTTAAACAGCCTGCTTCAATGTTAATTCCTATTTTTCACCTGTAACAGTTAATAAGCAATAGTATTCCCTGTACTTTCAATCCCCTTTTGTTTTTCTAGACCGTTTTCCGTCTTCTCAGGCAATAAGTTGCCATTACAGTTGTGTTTTCCCTTCCCAGTGGTATCTCAGGATATCACAGGTTTCTACATACCCTGGGTGCACTTTGAAGAGGGCAGCTGAAATATTCAAGGGTGTTTCTGGCTCCAAGGCCTGGTTGTCACGTTCCCAGTTCCCACTATTTCTGTCAGTCCTTTCAGCAGACATTTTCTTCTTCATCCATTCAGTAATTCCCTCTTTCTTTTTAGGCCACTCTTACATGTGCTCACATCAGTGTTCTCCATGGTCAGCAATTCCATCAAGGTACGCACTGCCCTGTAATGGAGCACCTTCCTCACTTCCTGCCTTACTGTTCATTTTTCCCAGTGTTTATCAGCTTTTTTCAAGACATTTTTCTAGAGGTGCCTCCACATCAGCTGTGGGCTGAGTCATGGTGGGTACATTGGGACTGTCTGGAACTTGGACTATGATGGACCCAGAGAAGCCCTGGTTCCTCCTCACCGTCCCCTGCAGCCCCCCAGCTCAAAGACACCTACATACTTGCATGTGGAGGTAGGACTCACAGGGACTGACAGTGAGTTGCCCCTGGTTGACAGTGAAGTCATCAATCTGGGGCCATGGGAAACGAGATGCTAGGAAGGGAAATATCTTGCTAGGTTACTGCGAGAAGAATGGGATTATGGGTATAGTTATGTTAATGAAGTTGCACCACAAAAGGTTGTGTCCTGAGTTCTTGCATATGAATGGCTAACAATGTTTTACATATAAGGTAATCTCATTGTTCATTGGTTCGCTATCCAGGACAGAGTTTATCTATCTGTTATGTTTGCTCCATTGCGGGGTCTTTCAAGGTTGCCCCATACTGTGTTTGGCTTATGTTCTTTTGTTGGCTCAGGCTATTATTAAAGTTATTTTGTGGGCTTACTCGATCATTTCTGTCCCAATTTCAATTGCCATCCCAGCCAGTCCAGTCCACATCCCATCACCGATGACACATATATATATAAATGTGTGTGTGTGTGTATACACATATGCATGTACATCTATTCCCAGTGCCTTGGTCCATCAGCTTTTGATTACTGAAACTGCTAGAGAAACTGTGTTCCCACAGAACATAAGGATCTAATTCAGTGTGTTCACAACAGGAAAACCCAGTGCAAGGACAACTACCAATGCGTTACTGTAAGAGAAAACTATTCATGTTGCAACATGTTCTTCCCTTGAGACTGGGTCTCAAAAGAAAAAATATTTCTCATAGACACACACATACACAAAAAGTAAAAAATTCCAACTTATTACAAGTATCATAAAAAAATATAGAAATACACCCCTATACCAATGAGGAGAGTTTTTGTCACTTGCTGTCTAGTACTGGCAAACTATTCTGCTCAGATAACTTCCCCTTATTGCACAATTCAATGTAAAAATTCCAAATCTTCTAGTATTTTAATTTATACTATGCATATTACTGTTCTATTCCTGTTCTTCTTAGCCTTTTATCATAGCATCAGCAAAAGGTACTTATATCATATTTGTAAAAGCAGTTTTGTTTTATGTTGAAATCCAGAAGAAAAATCTAGACAAGAAAATACTTTGCCATTTACGACTACATCTGCAAGGTGCCATTAGATTGTTAAATTATAAATGACATAGAAGATACAACATGCCCTATTAATATATTATCACTTTAAACTAAGTGTTCATTAGAACAAGAATTGACATTGCATTGCTGACTTCATAGTTTATTGAATGCCATTTTTAACAGTATATTTTATTGATAATTAGACAATCCCAAACTAAGATCCTCTGACTTTATAACCCCATTTTTGAGTAAATATTTCATAGTTATTTTTTGTAAAAACATAAAAGTTCTTTTTTGAAAGTGACATAATTGAACACAAGGTTTCATATAGTGCTAACCACTTAATGTCACGTATAGTTCAGTGAAATTAAGTATAAACAGAGATGTTCTTTTCAATTGATGCAAGCCCTTGCTAAAGAAAGCCAAGACAGATTAAACAGTTCAGTATTTTACTGTCTTCTATTTCTACATTCCCATTCCCGTTCTTTGTAACAAGCTAAATGTAGCTGCTAATAGAGCTCTGCTTAAAGTGTCCTTTCTAACTTTAATCTATTTGTTGGCAAGAGAAAACCAATCTTCTGATAATGATTTACTATGAAAAAATGCGTGAGAAGTCAGTTGGTGAGCTGAACCATTTGTTATTTCCTAAAGAATACATTCTTTCAAGATTGGGGTTTTTAGATATTTTTCTCTGGTTTTTTTGAACAAAATAAGATTTGTATTAATTAAATGCTATGAAGTATTGCAAATCTTAACAGATAGATATATCTTCCTGAAGATTCTTGCTCAGAACAGTCACACCTTATTTCATAAAAAAAAAAGAATATTACTGACAGTTGACTCTAATTAACACTGCGGACACTTCATAGGTACTTAGAAATAATCTTTTGTTCCCTGTCGTAGTATGGTATAACTATAGTGTGCAGATCAATAAAGAGTCTGTTGCTGTAGTTAAGGAATAGGATAAGCTGAAAGAAAAGGAAGTATTACAAGTCAAAGTAAGGCAAAAATCCTGTGCTTTGGTCTGCTATTAACTGTCTCAGACTGCCTTAAAATATGACCTTCTGCATACAGCTATGATCAAGCTCTGTCTAAGCAACTAATTCCATACATGCTCTGAATATCCTGATGTCTAGACCATTCCTGAAAGTGATTTAAATTTTTCTGTTTTATTTTGCTGTAAAATGTCTAGTTTCTTGAGACTGTTATAGTATCTTGATCATAACTATTACTTGAACACAAAAGGCCACACCTGACATGGTGCACCTACCTCTCACTTGATTCTTTCAGCATCTTGGATACAGGTGGGGAAAGAGAAAAAAAAAGATGTCATGTCTTTCACACATTCAGATTCCATGTGTGTGTAAGTGCCCCACGATGATGTGATGGTTCCCATTAAACTAAGACCTGTTTCCACCAAAGTGAGGAAATTAGAGAGTATTGAGAAAAAGGCAAGTTTTATTGGCTGGATATTTTCTTTTTTTCAAAGAAAAATTTCACCTGGCCAAGGGTTCATATGAAAAGCATCATCTTTTAAACAACCAAAACTGCAGATTTATAATAAATTCACATCAACAGAACATCTAAATCTCTTGAAATTCTCCCATTCTCACACTGCAGAAATAATCTATTAAGAAAAGGAACACAAGTAATGTTACTCTTTATAAAAATCTAGTAATCTGATCATACACAAAAATAAAGGAATGAGAAACATTTGTGATATATTTTACTACTGATTATACATGACAGTGAAATAGATGAGCAAATAAACATTTTGACTAAATATCGAAACAGGCTGTCTGGAAAAACACTTTGGAAAACAGAATACTACTTTTGAAATTGTAAAGATTTATATATATTGAAATCACTGCCAATTTCAACCATTCAAAATTATGAGCCAAAAATCAGATAATCATAGATCAGCTAAAAAATAGAAACACAAAAATAAATAATCTGTGTTTCTTTTTACTAACCCTTTACTTTCTGAGATCATACAAATCACTCAGTATCCCCTGCCCCTGGTGGGATGGGGAGAAGAATACGAAAAAAGATAAAACCCATAGGGGTTGAGAGAAGAAAATAATAATGATAATGATAATAATGATGTAAAGGGAGACAACAGAAAGTGGGAGAGGAACAGTGAGGCACAATAAAACTGCTCACCACCTGCTGACCCAGTCCATTACTGAGCAGAAGTCAGCTCTCCCATTTCTACACTGAACATGAAGTTCTATGGTTTGGAATGTCCTTTTGACCATTTTGGGTCATCTGTCCTGGCCATGGTCCCTCCCAGAATCTTGTGCACCTGCCCATTGACAGAGCATGGAAACTGAAAAGGGTAAGCACTGCTGAACAACAGCTCAAACATAAAACAATGGTTTGCCTTGGTAATCTTAAAAGTATTTTCCAACCTAAACAATTCTATGATCAGTGTGACATCAACATTTTTCTCATATTAAATCCAAAACAGAGCACTGTACCAGCTACCTGGAAAAAGTTATCTCAGCCAAAGCCTGCTGTCTCTTAATTCCTGCTAGGGTGACTTTATGAAATGACTAAGCATCATAAGATTTTTGTTATATATATTTATATCTATCTATCTATAAAATGAGGGATGGTAATACAGAAAATTAACCAGCAGCTTTTAAGACACACATTGATAAAGGAAATCACAAAAGAATACATTCTTAAAACTGTTTCCACAATTTTTGGCACTCAAAATTGAAGAGATGAAGAGAGACTCAAGGATCTTTCAAGGCTGAGTCCTTAATTACTGGGAAACAGCTAGAAATGCTGGCAACCTTACTAAAGTGATGGAGGAGTAGATAGGCAGTAGATAGACAAAAGCAGCCCCTTTGTCAGAAGCAAGGAATCCAGATTGACACCACAATCTTCATGTCATAGTCCTGCATTACTGAAAACTCCCAAGGGGTCCAAGCCCGGACATTTAGATCCCTTTGAGTTTCTTCGGGATTCAGCCCCGTGGTGACTTACTGGAGAGAGAGACAACTTGGATTCAGTTGTCTGAAAAGTCATTTTAATAATGCAAAACCAACAAAAAATAAGCCATCCACTGTATTAGAGCAAACCGGACCAAGGCAGTAACAAGGGACAAGGGGCAAAAGGCAGGGCCTAGGGTTAGACGGAGGTACTTATACACCCTGGTGTGGGTGGGGAGTGAAGGTGGGGTCTGATGGAAGGGTCCAATAGGGGAGAACAATTAGGAATATTAATATTCCTGCACCAAAAATCAACCTATGGTAACACAAAGGACTCAGAACTTTCTAGTAACAATTTGTATAGAGAACATGTGAATAAGCCGTTTGCTTATGGCACTGAAAATGGGGTTTCCCAAGGCATTTTTCCAGGGTTTTTTTCTTCCCTAGGGAAACCACCTTTACACCTTACTTTGATTTACTACAACTGATGTCAGAGGAACTGTGAGGTCACAGGTCCCAGCAGACACTGCACACCAGCCTTGTTGCAGCCAGTCTTACTTCACCCAACATACATGTCCCTTTCAGATTAAATATAAGTGAACTCTGGTAAATCAGACAAACTCATTCCTAACTGTCCTCCTTCTTCCCCACCCCCTTTTACCTTGTTGGGAACCTTTATACACAGTAAGTTATAATGATAAAACAACAATGTAATTTTAAATACAAATTTTCAGACATCAGCTAAACCCTGATAGCTCAGTTTTATAGCAGCATGACAGAGTATAGCCACAGAATATTGGAGGAAAATAAAGCATTTAAACAGTAAGATCTCTAGAGCAAAGGCTTGAGAATCTTGAAAAACTGGGTCTTGAATATATCACTAAATATATAATTGAATATACCTAGATGGTGTTGCAATAACAGCAATACTAACTGTCAAAAATATATGCTGGGCAAAGAGGCCACTCTTGCTTTGCTTTACATTACATTTTAGTGGAAGACAGTTGATGTTTGGCCTTTTTTTTTTTATGATCAAAATTTCAAAGACGAAAACTTTGGGAAACCGTTCCCCTGACAGTGTTGTCACTAACACTGTTAAAGTTCTTTGAATGGATGACAGAAATGAAGGCAATCATCACAGACAGTATGGGATATTATCTTGATCTACAATGTCTAATACTTGTACATAACTTGAAATTACAGTCAGCTCTATCACTTGGAAAGCCACTTAATGTGACTTAATGCTCTTTTATTACTATTTTCCAAACTGCAAAGGAAATTAGCGAATGGGTCTTCTTATAATTTCTCAACATACATAAAAATAATGAGAATATTGATTCATTCGCTATATATTTTAACACTTCCTCATAAAAGAATTGAAATACAGTAAGATAAAACTTCATTATAAATACAAATAGCTGAACAACAAAGTCAAAATTATGAACATGGTAGAAGTGCAAGATCTTCTCTGTGACTCTTGCCATCTTAGGTCAAAAACTCTAATTTACCCTGTTCCTGTTTTAATTTATATGGTCTTTCATCTCGCTGTTCTCCCCTCGACTTTTTTTCTGGGCTATCTTGTCATTCTGTTTACCTGACATGCACACAGATGCCTCCTTTCTCCCAATTTGTTGTTGTTGTTGTTGTTGTGCTGGTTGTATCTTAGTGTTTTGAAAGGTGAAAAGGAAGAAAAGAACTTTATAACAAGATTACTAGTATTATACCAAATCTGTGAGAATGCAGAACAATGACAATAGTGAAGGGATTCAAATTAGAACCACAGCCAAATACCACTGAGGAAGCTTTTTTCTGTGAAAAGGGTGATGTGGCAACTGCATTATGGACACATTCATGTCACACAGCTGTTATTACAGTCACATGTCACATTATGTCTGGGTGAGTTTTAAATCAGACAGTGCCCATGAACATTAATGAATTCTTTCAAAATCACATAAATCCAAGAAATGTTGCTTGCATATCTCAGTATTAATACTTATACTATCTCTTCAGGGGCAAGAAAATAAAAAGTTTAATTTCACTTATTTTTTGGAGATGATTTTCCTTGCACTTAAAAAAGATTATATGCAATAATATTGAGATCCTATGGTTTAAGATATTTTAGACTGAAACCTTAAAAGTCTGGCTATTCTTTAATCACAGAATGATAGAAAGTGCTGTTGGATGAGGCTGGGAATTTTTCAAATGTCTCCAAAGTCAAAATTGATTTCAACTATGTTATGTTGTCAGATAGTTTAATAACCTGCTTTTTATATTTCCAGTGCTGGAAACTGCATCATCTCCAGTACATGATTATTCTTACATTTCTGAAGACCTCCTTTAATAAAAAATAAGGAATTTTATCTCATGGGGAACAGTTTGCTCCTTGGCTTTTTGCTGGTATTGGAAATTATGAAGCCCCAGTCTGAATACATTTCAGGTGCTCAAGATGAAACTGAGATCACTGCAATGTGGAAAGTCAGAATTTCATGTTGCAGAGCTAGAATGAGAGGAGCAGCCACTAGTGGTGTGGGTAACATTCTTAGCAACATGTGGTTGGACAGCTGTGGTTTAATTCCTAAGAAGATTGTTAGATTTAGCCTTACTTCCTCACATCTGAAACAGGTTAGCTTGCAACAGAGCAGTCACTGGATTATCAACAAAAATCAGGCTGTATTTTATGAGTTCTTTGGAGAGTTTATGAGGGTTTATCCCATTTCTTCTAATAAGAGTTGTGATGAAGGAATTTCTAAATGGGACTGGGTCATTCTATTCTGCAGTGGACTAGAAAACAATGTGTCAGTATCCATCAAGAAGACAGTAGAAAAGGTTAGTTAACAGAATCAGTCATTTCCAGCTGGGGATGGGGTCAGTCCGCTATATTCTTCCAAAGTGCCTGTGATCATAGCCCATGACTGCTGTCATGATGCCATTCAGAGACTAACAAAAAATGCCGATATCAAATATGTTTGATGAAATTTCCATAATTATTTGCAATAACAAAGAGCTTTCTGATTTCATTGTCACTATTCTTACTCTTATTTGTTGAATTCATTTTCATATCAACTAATTTAAGATAAAGAAAATTCCTCTTTGATTAATGTTTTTCAGAGAACTTGCACTGATTGGTACATTATTTCAAGTGAGACCTTTGAGCTCCCTTATAGATTTTTCCTGTTCATAATTATCTCTGTTAAAGCCCTTACTGTAAGCATGTAATCAAGGGCTAACTGGAATGATTTGATGTTCTGTACTAATTGTTTTCCATCTATGGAGTATTAATCTTGAGAAACACAAGTATGAATTAGATGGATATATTATATTGATGAATTTTTAAACCCCAAGTTTATGATTTCCACATTATGCTATAGTGTTGTATTTCAACAAACTAAGTCTTTTAAGAAAGGAAGTATTGATATCCCTCTTCTATTGATGATAAAACCAAGGCTTTATCATAGGAGTTGTAAAAAAATCCTCTGAAATAGATCAGCAAGAGAAAATATACCAGTTCTTATGACAAAACATTTCAGAAAAATACCTTCTCCTACATAAATGGAAAGAGGAGTTTTCTCACTGGAGCACTCACCAGTAGAATACTAATGGTAATAACTAGGTCCACTACATAAACAAAGGCCTGTTCTCAAAAGAAAATACATGCTTGGACTCTAATCAGTCTAAAATCTTGTAGAGTACATTCTCAGCCAGAAGAAAACACTATCCCTCTCATTTGTCCAGTGCAATTCGTTACATTTCTCCTATGCTGGAGAAGTAAAGGCTTTAAGGAAACCTAATTGTGGCCTTCCAGTACCTTAAGGGGACTCTGAATTATAGTCACCTGACCTGCTTTAGATTTATATTTTTTAACAGAAATAGCTATCACTCTAACAGTTACTTTACTTCCACTGATAATAACAGAAGTCAAATGGCTTACTCAGACAAAAAACATGTGATATAGGTGGGTGAAATTTTATATATTGCTATCTGAGAGCTCAGTTAAGAATAATTTTCCAAGGCAAAGCAAGTGGTCAGTAAATTACTTATTAGCTGAAAGAAAACCAAAGTTATTACACTGTTAAAATGCCAGGTAAGCTAATGTTCATCATTGATTCTACGGCACAGTAACTTCAATTTAAAAATTGTCACACAATACACCTCATTATGCAGATATGCTTATCTCATATATAGTCATCCTCAGAGAATTAGGTGTTGGAGTGAGCAGTGCTAGGACTGGGCACAAGGAGAAGGACCATCTCATAATGTCAAACAGTGGGCAGAAGCTGTGGAGTGCAGTCTGGAATCTTGTTTGTGCTTATAGTCTGACACACTGAGACCTCTTTACCACTCCACACCACAGTCTTTTTGCTGTCCCTTTTGCTTGCAGTGGTTTGGTGGGGTGGAGAGGCACTACACAGTGCAGCAAGTCCTCTAAGGTCACCTTTGGCCACTAAAGAAGATGGATCAGGAGTTGGCCAAATCATTTTAATGTTTGCTAAATGTGATTTGACCTAACAGTGAGGTTCTAGCACACTATTTAGACTTCAAATTCTTACTCTACTTCCATCTCTCTTCATTCACTTCCAGGCTGATAATTAAAAAATTCCAATGGCATCACTTAAAGCCTGCATGCTACATATCTTAAGTCTTTTTTTGTCCTTTCCTTTTGCTGCTGCTACAATGCTGTGCAAAAAAAAATTACAGAAGGCAGTCTATAACAAAACATGCACCTGTCAGAGTTTAGTTCCACTTGCCGCTTTTGCTCAAATTGGTTTCCTATCTGTTACAGGGAGCTCCTGGAGTCTTTCATTTTCTCATCCAGGAGACTATTCATGAAGTAATTCACACAGCTATTTCCAGACCCAGCTGACCCTTTCACCCTGCACAATGTGCCTTCTCACCTAAAGGAACTAGTCACAGCAAAGCACAGCCCCAGAGTATTGGTGTGTGAACTATTAGCACTGCAGAGTTCTCTTTAGCTATTAGATATGCAGGCTGTTTTTACAAATGCAGTGACTGAACTGGCAGGGGTTTGCATGGTGTTTTCACCATGCAAATATATACCATTCTTGGGTGGTTTATGGAAAATATGTCATATAACAAGAAGAACTATTGAACTTGAGACATTCAGTGAGTCTGAAAATTCCAATATCCCCTCTCTGCAAGTGGCCACTACCACAAGCTTTAAGGGAAACTCTAAGAAAAATTGAAGAACAAGAACAACCTTTCCTCAGAAAAAATGCATTCTTTAACTCTCACTCTTGGATGACTGCTTATGCTCAGAATCACTGAAACTCTGTCAGAATAATAACAAAGAGAAAAGAATAGCCTATGGTTAATTTTATGGATGGTCCCATGGCTCATGTAAATGTCTGATTCACTTAAAGTCAGCTACAGTCTCAACCTCTAATAGGCTGTGCCATTCCTCCTGAAGGAAGGAATTCCAGAGGTTAATTATATATTATAAATTATATCCCTTTTCTGTTTAGCTGGATGCTGCTTTCCCCCACCCCCACAACCTTTCCTCCCCTTCACTGTTTTGTACTCTATCACATCTCTCTCACTTCATTTTTCTTATTCCTAGTGTATTTTCCCATCTTAGTTTTTATTTTTATGGAAAGCTACGACAAGAAGAAAGATTCTAGGGCTGTGCTTTCACTGATTCTGAAGGTATAGATGCAAAATACATATTTGTATTGCATATTGACCACATATTTGGTCAATGCAATCTTATGAAGTTTATTATAATGCAAATTAAATCACATCCAGGCTGTGAAAACATTGACATGGAGTTAATTCCAGTTATTAAAACAGCCATGACAATAGCCTTGAAATAAAATTTTCTGGATCAATAAATTCATAAATTATGAGAATATTTCTATTCCAAACAATGCACAATGAAGTGATCACAGATACATCTGGCAGAATCCCTAATGAGTATTTTGTTCCCATTTACTAAGTACCAAACAAATTTTCACTGTCCAATGATGCTGTTTAGATTTTAGAATATGGTCATTGTGTGTCATGAGAAATATATCTTATTACAGTGTTGTCTGAATGAAGGTGAAATTGATGCTATACAATCACAGCTATTACCTATTTGCAAGATCCAAATATAATAGCATTTGCATATATTAGTCTTGCAAAAGCATAGAGTAAAATCTTGTTTCCATTTTTTGATGACTGTATAGAAACCATTTAAAATTCTTCTTTTTTTTAAATGACAGTGGTATATATTAATATGCTATTTTCTCCATTTTAATTCATAAGTGCTTAAGGAATTGGGGCTTGTCTTTTTAAAACTCATTTTGGATACTAAATGAATGTTAACATATCAACCACTTCCCCTTCTCCTCCCTTTCTCTCAGTCCAATAAAGATTAAAGGAATTAAAGCATGTTTTATTGTATGCTTTCATCTTAAAAACAAAAACAAACCAAACTTGAGCTAGATAATATAATACCAGGAAAAAAAGCAGACTGTGAACATAAAGGGCAGAAAAAAAAAGTGAACATAAAGGGCAGAAGCAGAAAGTAAATAAAGGCAAAAATAAATGTAAAAGAAGCAAACAAATGTCTTTTTTTTCATGACAAACATGCAAAATAATCATAACCTGAGAGGGCTGTGTGTTGAAGCAGGACTCAGAATAGTTTCAAAACCTGAAAGACATGAAGATTTTTCTTTTACTATAACTGTCTTTCTCAAGTTCAGATAGCACAAAAGTAGGGTTTAGGCAATTGCATGCCTGAGAATTGGCATAATTTGGCATAATTGTATATGTTGTCATCACAGAGAGTATCTAATACATTCTCTTCGTTCTATATTTCTAATGTACTTATAATGTTCACTGGAAAAAAGAAAGAGTCCAGGTTAGCCTTGATTTTAACCAGTATTCTGAGTATTGATTAATTGTTTGGTTAAATGGCAAGAGGTACTCTGAGATACTTTTATGTACAGCTTCTCATTAACTGTCTGTTCTTCAGTGTATGTTCTTCGTCTGTGCAGTACCTGCAGATAGAGTACAACACTGAAAACAGCAGATATTATTCTATCCATAACTTCACTGGCTGATAAACCAGGAGCAATTTGAAAGCATAAAACACATTGCAGTGATTATTATAGCTTGTTGCTGGTCTGTTTTTGTCATTTTCTCCTTTACATTGTAGATTTAAACTAATATTTGTTCCACAGTCATGTCCCACAGAGCAGAATGGAAAAACAGAATTTTACCAAGAAATAGAACACATTCACACATGCCGCATAGGAAAAATTGAAATAACACTGTTATGGTTTTATGAGGTGTAAGTTGTGCCAAATCCAGCTAGACAATGCATATAGATCTAAAAGTTTAAAAAGCTCCATCTTGTAGAAATATATTTTATGTGAGTTTAGAGATATTCAGTAGGACTGACCCTCCAAGGAACACAATTTCCTTTATGAAAGAGAAATTTAACTCTTGGATTCTTATGCATAGTATGGTTTAAGAGAACTGAAACCTTTAGATAAGCACATAACATCACATCTGGAAAAGTCTAGAAGCAAAAACATGATTAAAGAAAGAAAAAAATTGCTAACATTCTTTGTGTTCTTAAACCTTAACTTTTCTGCCCTTATTGCTGTAAGACAAATCATTGAAACTTAAGATCTGTTCAGTAGATATTGTTTTCTATAATTTAAAATCACTGAATAAATTAGATTGGAACTTATCCCTGGAGCTCATCTGATCCAAGACCCTGCTGACATCAGACTAAGTTTAATGTTTGATCAGATTGCTCTGGATCTTCTCCAACCTTGTATTTTCTCTGAGAGGAACATGTCTTCATCTTCTTTATAACAATCTATTAGGTAGTTGAATGCAGCAGCAAGACTGCACTAACTTTACTTCTCAGACTGAAAAGAAGAAAGAAAAATTCACCTTTTTTCTCAAACTCTTCTCAAAAGGGTTGTCAGGCACTGGAACAGGCTGTTGAGAGGAGTGATTGGGTCGTCTTTCCTGGATGTATTTAACAGAAGTGTGGATGTAGCCCTGAAGAACACGTTTTAGTGGTGGATTTAGCGCTGAGTTAATGGTGGAACTTGATGATCTTAAGGCCTTTTCCCACCTAAACAATTCTATGATTCCATGCTCTAGCCATCTTTGTAGCTCTACAGTAGTTCTCCAGTTTGTGAATGCCTTTCTTGTACTAGGGAGCCTAAATTTCAAAGCAGCACTCAAAACCTGGCTTAAGATGCCAAATAGACTGGGATAATTCATTCCTCTGGGGACAATCCCTTCTTTCACCTTGCTGACTGTGCTGTCACTGAAGATGCTCAGTGGGCAGTTAGTCCTCACAACTGCGAGGGAGCACTGCTGGCTCAGGATCTACTCGTGGCCACCAGGACTACCGGAGCCTTTCCCTCAAAGCTGCTTTCAAGCCAGTTAGGCCCTTTCTCTTGCAAGGACCTGCTCCACTCCAATAATTGTTAAATTTCATGGGGTCTCTGTTAGTCCATTTTTCCCAGCACACTGGAATCCTTTTGGATGGTCACTTTTTCCTCCAGCACATCAAGTACTGCTCCCCATTTGATGTCATCCATAAACTTACTGAAGGTACTTTTCATCTAGTCATTCTGTCTGTTAGTGAAAGACATTAAATAGCATCATCTATTTCCCCATGAAGAACACCTCTAGTAATACGAGGCAGCCTCTTCATGCTGTATTGTCCCATTAGGGTCCTATTGTCCTGTAGCTGTCTCACTAACTGAGTATTCAAAAATAGTTTTATATCGCTTCAGTTCAGAACTCTCTCTTCATCCATGCTGCTCTTCTACTACACTTATTTGCCTTCCTGTATAAAAGAGTGAAGAACTTTTGTGCCCTGAAGAGATGATTCTTTATGATCATCTAACTCTGCTGGGCTCTTTTGTTCTTCAGAGCTACCTCCTAGGAGAGTCTCCAAGTATTTCCACAAAAAAGCATAGGTCAGCCCTGCTGCTATTCAGAATCACAGACTATTTAAGGTTTGCTATAACATCTTTACATTGTCAAGTCTGACCTCTCCTGCTGAAGCACGGTCAGCTAAGGCAGGTTGCCTAGAACTCTGTCCAGCCCTTACCCCTGTCTCTCTTTTAAACTTTAGGATCATAAACAGAATGGAGGCTTCCATTACTCTCCGAAACCCTGGCTATTTTTCCTGGTTTATAAACATCAGGTCCTGCAGAGCATACACCCCAGCTAGCTTGCCAAACTTCGGTGTCTTTGCTTGTACCCTGCATGTCAAGCAGATACCAAGATAAAATTTCTCATGAGTACCATGGCCTTTAACCATGAGGCTTCTTCCTCTGTGATCTATAAAGAAGCCTTCATCTGTTTCCTCCACAAGTCTTCTGTAGGCAATGTTCTAGGGAAGTGTTTCTCTCTTGTTGGTTTCCATTTTTTAACCTGATTCCAGCTATCTTGTTACTCCCCCCAGAGAAAAACCCTACACAGTCAAGTGCTTCTCCAAAATCTCCATCCTGTCTTCCTGGCCTGCTTGTCCCAAAACAACCATATCTACCAATGTACTCCTGTGTTTCTGTGATCCCAGTAAGATTATATATTTCTGAGTGCACAAGAACTTCCAGTTTTACTTTTTTGTTTTCATGATGCACATATTCATGAACAGTTGCTTAGGACATGCACACAGATACACAGCTTTGTTTAGGAAAGTGGGATAGTTTCCCACATCCTAAGAGCCTCCTATCTTCTATACCATTCTTTCACTTTACCATGTACTTTATATACTCTTCCATTCTGAATCTCCATTTAAGACCTACAACATCTGGTGAATCTATATCTTGTCATTTAAATATAACCTCAAGCCATCTGTCTTTCCATGTAATATGGATTTGGGACTTTCTTTGCACCTGCAAGGTCTCTGCAAAGTTCCTTTCTGTGTCCTTCTTCTCCTCCCTGATGTTACACCATGTACATAATTTCTCTTGTTACACTGTACTCAGTTTCTCCCACAGCTTTTACTTGACAGCCATGTGACTCTTGGGGTGTACAACCCACAGCCCTGAGGCAGGAGAAACTACAGACACCTCTGTCATCCTAGTGCTAGGTCAACCTTGTCCTTCCTCAGGAGCTGTATCTGGGTCACAGATAGATCATCCTGGGGCAGGGGGGTGGGGAAGGGGTGTCATTGCATGTTCTGTTGGAAACTACACTCTCTGATATACCTTTGNGGCAGGGGCCCTGAGCTGAGGTTATCCCCACTGTGGGATGAATAAAACCAGTGGTTGAAACCTGAGCAGACTGACTCTCTCTATCCTGCTGTAGCTGCTTCACTCCTTTGGGCAAAACAAGAACCCAGGGGA
The DNA here is from genome assembly GCA_013399915.1 of Illadopsis cleaveri. NCBI lineage: Eukaryota > Metazoa > Chordata > Aves > Passeriformes > Timaliidae > Illadopsis > Illadopsis cleaveri. Next base: position 18,189 of record VXBB01002840.1, on the reverse strand, counting down.
TCGGCGAGATTCTTTCTAGCTACCAAGCCGTACCCTTTGCTGCTGTGGTGCCAGGGCGGGCCGAGGCAGAGAGACACTGGCAACAGCTGCACCTTTGCTGTTGTAGGACCAGCTCTACTCGTCCCTTGAGGTCACTTTCACATACCTCTGGGTATCCTGCATGTCCTATTCTATCAGCACCAGCTGCTGAGTGCTGATTAATATCTTCTCTTGAAATGGTCCTCTTCTACAAATTGTTGGACCCAGACTGTCCTAGGAATGGAGTCAGGCTTTACCTGATGGTTCCGAGCAGTAGGACAAGAGGCAACAGGCAGAAACTGATGCACAGGAATTTTCACCTGGAAATGAGGAAGAATTTCTTTACTGCATGGGTGAGTGAGTATTGGCACAGACTGCCCAGAGAGGCTGTGGAGTCTCCCTCAATCGAGATATTCAAGAAGCATCTGGATGCAATCCTGTGCCTTGTGCTCTAGGGTGACCCTGCTCGAGCAGGGAGGTCAGACCACGTGACCCGTTGTGGTCCCTTACAACCTTTCCCATTCTGTGACTGTGAAACCTGGTTTAGATTATTTTTGGTAATTAGCTTAAGCTGTATAATTTTTACAAATACAAGTCCTCTGTTTTGCAACCAAGAAATGGAAAGAAAGAAGGACCTCCCTGCAACACAGTGAGAAATGTTCCTTCAGTGCTAAAGGAAACTTTTGCACCCACCTCAAAGAATTGTTTGGGTTTTCTTTTTCTTTTCCTTTTAAGAGACTTGGAATAACATGTATAAATAGAAAGATCAGCAAATGTGAAATATTGGAATTTGTTTCTTGGGAAATCTTCTTGACTACAAAATTTAATTCCCCTTTATTTAACATGTTCTAGCCTGTTTTGAGATTTTAAAGGACAGATGTTCCCCCGTCCTTACTTCTCTAGCAGTTTCAATGAAATGTTTTAAAATGGCAGCTATATAAATAACAATTTTGAGCAACAAAGAGTACCATTTTATCTTGTCAGAAATTGGCACTTACTGTACAAAATCTATTACTACAAAATTAATGCAAGAGCTATTTATTGTTCTTGACTATGAAGTAATTTGGATTGGATGACTTGATACTCATCATAATCTTCTATAAATATAAATTAGGCTGAGCATTATTAAATAGCAGTTTTAAAATAAACAAAAGGAAGTGCAAGATATGATAAAACTATGGAAGTCTTTTCCATAGGATATTGTAAATGCCAAAACATAGATTTAGGAAGGATTAGGAATATTCATGGAAGAAAATTCTGTCAAATACAGTTAAACACAAAGATACAATCTTCAGCTCAGAAAATACTAAACCTGCAGATTAACTACTGATTTCTGAAAGGGTTTATTTGGTGAAGCATCACTAGGGGATTAGACTGACTGTATTCACTACGGTTTTCTTTCATAACATTGAATACTGGACTAGATAAATTTTTGACATGTTCTAATATGACCATGTTCTTATAATTTTTGTGTCAATACAAACTCTTTTTGGTTGATACAGACTGAACAGTTGTATTTGCTTGTAAATTTCATCAGCATTCCTTTACTCCAATCCAAAGTGCATAACTTTTCTAATGCAGAAAGACCTCTGGACTGGAACATTTTAAACTAACTTTTGAAAGCATTGATTTGAACGAAGTCAAATCTGATTTAATGTATAACTCATCTTAGGTGGCTAATAACAAAGCACCTTTGTGATGAATATGCCTCTTAACTACTGCTTATAATGTACATGAATGTTACATAATGTAGATATGTCCTCAGTTTGAATCATTATATTTAAACTAATCTCACTTCATTGTTGACACACAAGGTTTACATTGTGCAATCCTATGATTCAGTTCCTGGCATTCCATTTATAGAGATACATTCCATGTAATATGCTAACTATTTTTTAATCCTCTAACAAATTAGGATTTCATCCAGGAAGCACAGTATTGGAATTATTATATTAACATTCATCCTTGAACTGAAATAGATTTGTTTCCAAAGAAAGCAAGAAGAATTTTATGTCTACTCCAAATGCCTACCATTATAAAGTGAGTTGAGTAATTTCTAAGGCTGAAGGAACAGTTGCACTGATACTCCTAGAAAGTGAATTTTAAGCTTGTACACGTGAAGGCTCCCTCCAGAGAAAATATAGTTCATATGAAATGACATAATATATGGGATAGTAAGAATCCCAAATCTCCCAAACTTTTGACACAGAGCCAATTAAGCAAGTCAGGCAAGAGTCTGCATACTTCACAACTACAACCAGGTATGCAAACACATTACTTCACAGCACCTTGACATATTACATTTAAATTCTGTACTAAGCAGAAAATCCTGTGGAAACCTATTTTTTTTCCCATCAATATTGCCTTTGGAAAGGCCTATGTCACCTGGAAAGGTAAACCTGTAGCAGTTTATAAAATTTTCTGATGTCTCCCCTGATACCTCTCATCATTTTTCTTCATTCTGTAAAAGATTCAGTGCTCAAATGACTACTGGAAGGTTTACCCTTAGCAAAAGTATCAAGTGATATGACAATGCAAAATGTGCAATCATCTCTATTTTGCATTATTGTACAAACCGTACCATGTATCGCAAAGCCATGGCCTGATTGAAGACAGTGGAAATTTCGCCACATTTAGTGATCTTGTTTGTTGCGGTGTCAGTGTCTCTCTGCCTCGGCCAGCCCTGGTACCACGGCAAAAAGGGTACGGCTCGGTAGCTGGATGAACCTTGCCGATCCCGTGGGTTCTGGGCTGCCCGCAGGAGAGAAGCGACGACAGCAGGAAAGATGGGGAGGGTCTGCTCAGGGCTCAACCGCTGGCTTTATTCATCCCACAGTGGGGATAACCTCAGCTCAGAGTGTCTGCCTTGGCAGAGACCCCTCGGCAGGAGGAACCCTTAGCAGAAAGAGCGGGAAAGAGAGGGAAAGAGCGGGAAACCCCCAAATACAACATCTTTTATTGGGGGGAGGAACCCGGGGATGGGTTTAACTGAGGACAAATCAGGGATCATGTTTGTATGGCTCTGTAGGTAAATGACACATATCATAACAAATCAATAACTTGGACAGGGAGACAGCCAAAGTCTTGTCCAATCACTCAAGACCCTCACTGGAACTTTCTAGACTTTTGGGAGAGGCCCCAAAGTGATAGACAAGACCCAAGGGCTGTATAACTTATGATTGACACGTAACTAGGGTTGAGGTAAAACCAAGAAGGGTTAAAACATGGGTGACAGGGGGCAAACCATTACAACTTATAAAAAACAATATAAAACAAGGAACAAATACATACATAAAACTGATAAAACCAAAACCACACCACTACACTTGTTCTTCACAAAGCTTGAACTGTTTGAATATATAATGCTTTTTATGACCTTAAAATAATTTATAACAGTGATCTGAAACTGAATTAATGTATTTTAAATATCATGTTCAAAATTAACAATTAAATAACAAATACAATAAAAAATTATTTTATAATCAACTTCCAATAATTGGGAGAAAATCATGTTCTTTCAGAAGTAAATAGATACAACGATTTTGTAAATTGCTCAGCTATTTTTATTTATTTAAAACTTCTAAAATGTCTTTCAACTTATTTCTAGACAATTTTCAGGGTTTGAAATGAACACTCAGTATTTATATCAGTCACAGAAAACAAAATTCAGCAAATATAATTTTCTGATGCATATTCTTTAGGCTGAAGCCAAATTACCACCAAGTTTAATTTATAAATGATTTTCACCTCTTAACAACAGCATTAAATTAAATTCTATTTCCTGTACTTGGATTGAGTAGGAAGGAGAGGGAGGAGATTTGGGGAGCAAGTAATCCAATTTGTTAGTAAACCCCACAAATTTTAATAGGAGGATCAGAGAAGAGCCACTGAAATAACTTCAAATTTGCCACAATGTTATTGCACTGCTTTCTATTTCCACTCACAGTATTTCCTATATTCTGAATTCACATTTTACAATAATTTTCTCCTTTGTCATTCAGTGAGGCTGAGTTACCAAAGACAGAAAGATATCTGAGACAACAATAAGGAGAATGTAGTAATGAACATTTTATTTCTTAGAAACTGTACGTAATGTATTTTCTGAATTAAAATGAACAGCTCTAATGGCAATTCTATGTATGACAAGAAATGGAAATGTCACTTTCTAATTTTCAATATTTATGCAAAGCAATCACTAATAGTTATATATTATATGACATTCCATATAATTCAGTGCATTGAATCAGCAAATGTATATTCATTTTGAAGTATCTTCCATGTGTTAATGTACACATAGCTGTAGTAGAGAACCAGAAGAGTCACTTACCGTATGCTTACAGCTACGCCTATTAGAAGTTTCGCTAAAGACAACACTTTCATCTTTGGAAAAGACCATTCCTATTTCTCTTTATTACTCATGTCTTTCTAATCAATGGTACAGATTCAAGCCTGCAAAGGTCTTCTTTGGCTTTTTTACCTTACTAAATTTTTATTGACACCAAGCTTGAAATAAATATATTTATTTTAAACCAAAATTAGTCTAAATGTAAATACTTTCTGCAAATAAGAGGAGTTCTTCTCATATCAAAACAACTACTGACTTTTGTTGTATATTCAGATATACCATCCCCCTGTACACTACTAGCAAATTCCTTGGATGAAAAACAGCTGTTTTCCTAAGAAAATGGATTTTGGCACCTTCATGTTCTCTCATCTCTCGCCCATAGATCCTCCTTGGAGATCTACTGTTTCTTTTTTTTTTTTTTTTTTGAGTGAGACTGGCAGAAAATGTGACTGTAGCAGGTAGTAGCAGGTCTGATATACTTGGTTCCAGTTAAGTACTCTCTTTAGAGACATTTACCTGTCATTTTCTGATTCAAGAGTCTCAAAAGCCATGAGAGGTTCACAAAAGGAAGTAATGAAATAGTAGCTATTCAAGATTCTGAGATTATTAACAATCCTTTTTACAGAGGAGAGAGCTAGGAAAAGATAGGAAGGTATGGGACAATAAACAGCAGGGACACAGCAGACTCAGCACCCTGGATACACTCAAATCCCTGGAACAAAATGGGTTTGACACAAAAAGGCTGAAAGAGCTGGCTAGTGTGATTTTTGAATTCAACTGTCTGTCATCTGCAAAGAACTATAATAATGATGGGGAAGTGCCTGACTAGTAAAAATTAGAAAAAAATTTCCAATGTTATGACAATTTTGCCTTTAGAAAAGGCAAAGTAGCCCATAACGGGTCCAAGAAATCAGCATCATATCAGACCCTAAAAGAGTCATGAAACTTTTATTCTTATATTCTATTCAAAGCATATGAAGGATAAGTGTTTCTGGAGTAGTTGCCACAGATTTACAAAGAGCTTGACAAAACAAAAATTTTTCTGCTATGAAACAAATTTTTATGTTGATGAGGAGACCTTGGTGGACATGTTCCACCTTGTTATTAGTAGAGCTTTAACAGCATTCCCATTTGAAAATTGAGGAAACACAAACCTGGCTTTGGAAAAATGAACCACTAGATTAATTGAAAATTGGCTGTTCCACCAGGCACAAATAGTAGTCATTATTGGCTTAATTTTGGTTGCCAGCCTGCAGCCATCAGAAGCTTCCAGAGGCCAATTTTTTGTCCCATTTGTATTCAACATCTTCATCAGTCACTTGGGTAAATGTATAGAGTATACCCACATGCAAATTTGTAGATGACTATAAACTGAGGGGAGTTGTTGGCACAGAATTTCAGACCAGAGGGAATTAAAAAAAATTGAGGTCAACAAACCCTTCCTGATACGTTAAGACAAGGTTCAAAGTCAGAAACTATGATGGAAAATCCTACACATTTTTACAGACTAGGAGCTAACAACCAAATAATGTCACTTCTGGGAAGAGCTTTTATTGTGTTCCCATGACCAGATTTTGATAACAGGGGGATGTAGGGGTGAGTTCTGTGAGAAGCTGCCAGAAGCTTCCCCCATGTCTGGCAGAGCCAATGCCAGCTGACTCTAGAATGGACACACTGCTGGCCAAGGCCAAGCCTATCAGAAATGATAGTAACACCTCTGTGACAACATATGTAAGAAGGGAGAAAAAAGTTAATGTGTAGATGTAGTTTTGGACAGAGAGTATGTGAAAGGAAAACTCTGTGAACTCCAAAGTCAATGAAGAAAGAGGAGGAGGAGGCATTCCAGGAACCAGAGCTGAGATTACCCTGCAGCCTGTGGTGAAGACCATGGTGAAGCAGCTGCACCCCTGAAGTCCATAGAAGTCAGTAGCAGAGCAGAGATACACCTGCAATCCATGGAGGAGACCTCTGCCATGGTGAGGGATGCCTGAAAGGAAGCTGTGGTCCCATGGGAAGCCTGAGCTGGTAGGCTTCTGGCAGGGACCAGTTGTATTCCAGATGATAAAAAATCCAAGGGAAGGTAGGGTCAAGATGTGCTCACCTTGTGCTTTGGCTAAAGTACCATCTGCCTTTCCTGGGCCCTTCCCCCAGGTGGGATTTCTAGTCATTTGGCCTCTCAGGTGCTGGGTTAGGGGGTCCAAGGCTGGGCTGCGCAGCATTGTGTCCAGTGGGCCAGTGATTGGTGGCCACTGCTGGCCTCGGATACAGGGTGTCTAGGGATGGAATGTATGGAGCAATGCATCATCTCAGGAAGGTCAGACTTGATTTGTCCCTGTCCCGATACATGCACCTGAAATGTTTTAAACCAGCAATCTCCTCCAGTCTTTCACATGGGGGGAAGGTGTTTTTAAGATTTATTTTACTTCTCATTATCCTGCTCTGATTTTGTTTGTAATAAATTCAGTTAATATCCCCAAGTTCAGTCTGTTTTTTCTCTGATGATATTTGGTGAGTGAGCTCTCCCAATCCTTGTCTCAACTTGCAAACCTTTTGCTCTATTTTCTGTTCCCTGTCTGGATGATCGAGTGGTTTTGTTGGGTACCTGACATCCAGGCAGGGTCAGTCCACTACAGACCTTAAAGATTACAGTGAGCCCCAGAGGGAACAGTGAAGTGCCATTGCATGGGAGACAAATGGCGCATCTGTCTGTGTTAGAGGAATAGGGCTGAAAGATCAAGGAAAGCTGCTGTCACTCTTTACCTGGCATTGATGAGGCTATGCCCAGAGTATGGCATACAGTTTTGCCTTCTATCCAGTTCAAGAAGAACATAGAGAAATTAGAGAAGTTCAGCAAAGTGCTTCTGTGATGAGCAGGGACCAGAGCATATGTACTGTGAAGGGAGGATGATGGAACTATTGTTCAACACAGAAAAGAGAAGAGTGAGGGGAAATGTCTACAGCCATTTGGAAAGCAGCTGCAAAGGCAACTGAACTATATCCTTCACAGTAGCACCAAACAACATAACAAAACAAAGTTGCCATAAATTAGGTCTTTGACATTTTAGGCTGGAAAAAATTATTAATAGGGCAGTGAAATTGCCTGCATGACACAGTATTGGAACTGCCTAGGGAGGTCAAGGGACTTCTGTTCTTGGAGATTTTCAATGCTCTGTTGCACACAGTCATTGCTGATTTGGCCTGATATTGGCAACAGTCCCCCTTCAAACAGAACGTTGTACTAGATGACTTTCAGAGTTGCTAATTCTTTAACCGCAAATCTTAGCAATTTTTATAGGTTAGCCAAAACCTGATATCAAGATCACAAGAGATATCAACCACTAGAGAAACCCAGCTTTCATTAAAAAAAAAAAAGAAAAAAGAAAAACCAACCAACCAACCAAAAACTAAACAGAACAAAACAAAACCAACCAAACAAAACAACAAAAAAACCCACCAAAATCAAACCTGTGGAGAGAAACTTCATGCAAAACAAACAAAAACCAGAAAAGGAACCAAAACACAGAAAATATTTATAAAGAAGACCACCTGAGAAGTGTTCTGATATTTCAGATGTTCTCCTGGTATTTAGGAGCATTACCCATGTTCTGTGAAATCCAAAATCTGATTTACGCAAATCTAATGCAGTATGCAAGATCATATTCTGGCACAAAAGTGAATGTCATTCTTCAGGAACAGACAAGAAAAAGAATAATTATTTAAAGTGATTGTGTTTGGGGTTTTTTTGTTCATACATTAACAAATTATTTTTTGCATGTTGTCTATACAATGAAATTCATACATATATGAGAGTTTGCAAGAAAAGCAACAGCATTCTGTGATGTTCAGAGGTCTTAAAAGAAAGAATAAGGCATTAGATGGTAACACATAACTGTCACCTCATCAAGTGCATGATAAAAAAGAAATTAAAAAAAAGGGGGTTGTATTACCCAACAACACTATTCTCTTACCTCATTATTATAAAACGTTTTCTGAGGTTTAAAATGATTGAATTAACATGTTTCTCCATCTTGTAGGATGCAGTTGCACATGCAAGCTTGTTGCACTGGAGCTCAGATTTTGCCCCAAGTAGTTAAAAATGTGAAAATTTTTCTTAAGTCTGAGGTCATCAGACTTATCCAAAACCATGCAGCATGCACTTAATAAAGGTGTAGTGGCAGTGGATGGAATTGCTCTTGATTCTGCCTGCTCCTTTTCAGATAATCTGTTTCCAGGAGCCAGCAGGCACCAAGGTTCCTGTGCTGGTAGGAACAGACATCGTCAGCCTTGCGCAAGGGCTGAGCAAAGAGCATTCTGACATGCCATTGCACTTCTGCTTGCCAAAACTCCCTTTAGCAACTACAGTTGACATCCACTTTTTTTGGATGGCTGCCCACCACAAGATGTGCAGTAGGGTTTATGTGACTTTGTATTGTGTAAAACTAAGGTGCAATAAATAAACTTTGTTTTCCTGCTTTTCAATCTACATACAACATTCAGTAAGTATTACCTTGGATACCTTTCTAATATACATTTCTGGCAAAATGACAAATGATGCAAATAGAAAATCAAATCCTGATGGTTAGTCTGAAGCCTGAAATTTCTTTCCCATGGAAGCAGCTTGAATGGGAGTGTTTCCAGAGGTTTTGGCAAATTTTGGCTGTAATGTAAATGTCTAAGTACAGTAATAAAGAAAATTTGAAACTGAAGACTGTCAGAATGATTGCTTGCTGTTTGGCTTCCTGTGGTTACAATCAGAAATTACTTAATAAAGCAGCTGTGGTTCAGGTTCTGTTTTGCAATTTCAGTGTTATCCGTTCAGCAACAACATTATAGCTGCCTGTTAAATAGCATTCCCTGATCTCTTCCTCGTTGCAACTTTGTTTTACTCTCTTCTTTAAGACACAAAATGGAAAGAGGATTACCAAAATTCAGAGAGGCAGTGTCAATGTCAGGGCCCTTATCACCCAGTCTGTGATCCAACTTGGACTAATTCTGCTGACTTCTACCAGCTGTTGAATAGGCCGTGCCATACAACTGATAATCTGTGCAGTGCTAGCAACAGAGGAGTGCAGGTTGACCTACAAGGTAGGATTGCTGGTATTCAGCAGTCTGTGGGTGCAATATGTGAGATATATGTGGCATGTATTAAACCCATTAGGGGAAAATTTACAGCCCTTATCACAACCCCATAGAAGAGCTTGGGTTGGAAGGGACCACTAAAGATCTTCTACTCTAATGCTCCTGCTGTCAGCAGCAATGTCTTTCACTTGATCAGGTTGATCCACTACATCCAGTTTGACCTCGAATGCTTCCAGAGATGGGAGATCATCTTTTAAGAATGGAAAGATTAATTTCACAGTTTCCATATTTTTCAGAAGATTTGACGGATAAAAGGGCCAAAGGGTAAAAATACAACTTTTTCATGGGAAGAATCAAGTTAGAAACATATGGAAATTTATAATATGTAAATATTAAATAAAGGCAATAAAAATACTTCAAATGAATCAATATAATCAATATCAATATAATGCAGAATGTTAAATATGCATGTTAAGAATCTCATTTTATGAAAAAATTTCTCCCAGTCCCTTTGCACAAGGTATTTTATTCTGGAAAAAAATCTATACATTGAAATATAAACAATTCCCTTTTTCGTTATAAAGATAATATATTCAAGGTAATAACTTCCATTCTTGTAAGAAGAGTTAGCAAATAATGACTCCCATTGTTGCAACTTGTACTATAAACTGTTAAGAATCAAAAATGCTCTCTGCTGCACTCTTGGAAATTTTTTTCAAAGATTGATCTACATTATCCTACATTTACTTTTCCAGGTTTACAATGTACCTATGTCACTGGCTCCCTACTTTGACATGCAACATTAATGCATTTATCAGTAAATATCTCTCGTACCTTATTAAAACATTTTAAAAATACTTGATTCTCTGAAAGGAGCAAAATCAACAATATCATCTGATCCTAAATCAATGAGCTCATGAGCTATGCCAGTGTGCCAAAACAGCAGCCCATTGCTACTAAAAAAAAAAGCATTTGGAAATTGTCCAATTAATTTCCTCAGAATCTAAAGGGCTGAAGAAATCTTCTATTTCCCGATATACTTACAGAATTTAATGTCTCCCTGTTGAGAGATACTGCACTGTGCCTCCTCACAAACTTTTGTAGGCCATATTTCAGTTCTGTCAGGAGGAAAAGTTAGATCTTACTGTTCTCAGTCTTCTTATCCAAGGTATTTTTTCTTCTTTTTTTCATCACAGCAGCGTAACTCCTTGTGACTTCCTTTATCAATAACTGGAGAACTCAAAAATCACGTTAACTGTTCAGCATCCCCTGAATCTATTAAATTTATCCTATAAATTGATTCTGTTCTATTTATTCTGGTACATCTATTCAGTAAAACTATTAATATAACAACATAACAAAGGCCTACTCATTAAAAAAAAAAAAGGGGGGTGAATTTTTGGATTCTCTTCCATAATTGATTTGAAAGTGTCTTTCATCTTCGAGTTGCACAATTGAGAGTATTCTTCCCAATTCTGTTTTTGGTTCAGTCTTTTTAAGAAGTGTTAGGACATTTTTATCCTCCCATTGAAGATTCTGGTGTCTTTGAAAGAGGCTATTTTTAAGAAATTAATAAAACAAATACCAAATAGTTTTGTTGTTACCACCCATTCTGCTGGGGTTTTTTTGTTTTTGTTTTTGTTTTTTTTCTACACTAAGGAGAAGGTGGGGCATTTCTGGGTTAAGATTCCTGCTTTTTCTGTCTGCCTGCTCTGGAGTACTTGGCTTGCTAAATTAAGTCACTTTTGTGTATGTTCTGCCTATTACTACAAGGACTGACATTTATCTACTGTAGGACTGGTTCTGTTTCTATGCAAAGGAAGGATCTGCCATATTTTTAAAATCTGGTGCAACTCCAGGCGGTAATTATTGTTGAGAAAGCTAGTTGGTACTTTGTTACATCTTCCTTCATTTCCAAAGTTAAATGACAATGGTTAACTTTTATTTGGATTCCATGATAGGTGGAATCCATCCTGGAGCTAAGAAGATTTGGATTTTGAAATTACAAAATTATTGCAATTCAGTAAAATATGCCAATCAGCTTTTGACACAAAAAGAGTGGTAATCAATGCTATATATTAAGGTACCAGGGATACACATCGAAACACACTGTCCTCTTCTAAATATAATGAAGGCACTGATGGATGCATTAAATACAGAAGAGTGTTTTCTCAAAAAAATCCAACCAACTATCAAACCAACCAAATTATTAGGCATACTGTTTTTCAAGATCTGGTTCTTTTTTTTTTTCCTCCCCATGTTGCACTGATAAGTACCAGCTAACATGAATCAAGGGTTGTTTTTTATTGTTTGTCCCATCACCATGTAGAATTTGATAAGCTGCACTTCTAAGAAGTCCCACTGATTTGTATTTCTTGGTGGTTTTCTTGGACTAACAACACATTAAAATCTATAAAACATGGAAAAAGACAAGAATTTTGGCTACAACAACTGACATTTCCTATAGACTCAGTCCCACTATGAGTAGGAATTCACATGAATTTTGTATCTACTTTAGTGCCTACCTGTCCCATTTATTTAAAACCATAATACTGTACCTTGGTCTTCTTATTCTACTCTTAGACGTGTCTATCTCCTGAACTTAAATAATTTTCAGATTTTTTGTAATAGTCTCAAGTGTTTGAGTCTTTTTCCAGTAATAGTTATCTATTTTCCTCAGATAATACTTTGACTGGACAGTTTAAGTTTATGAAATTTTCTTCAGATTGGTTATCCATAAATATTTTATTTTCTTCTGTCGATTTTTTGCTTTGTTGCGTGTGGGGTTGTTTTGCTGACAGCATGTTGAGAGCTGTATAATATAGAAAAATGTCAAGGATTTTGTCTAAAATAGTTAACAGTCTTTATGAATAATGGCACTGAGACAAATAATGAGGATTTTTTTTTTTCTTCATTTTATATTTATTATCTTGTCTTCTGAGGATGCTATACCCCCTATTTAAAATCAGGTATAGAATCTTGCTATTTTTTTCAGTACTCTTTGTACTGAAGTGGGTGTAGTATGTATATTTAAATAATGGATATTGAAAACATGAATTACAAACTTTATTATTTCCTTCAATGCTATAATTTCCAACAACTAACAATTCTTACATGGGACCAATTTTTTACAGCAGGGATTTTATAATTCTATATAAGCCACCCATGTATGTAAGCACAAAACCACAGACATGCACAATTTATTTCATTTTTATGGCTTTGACCATTTTGAACACTTACATTTCTCCTTTTAGTGTATCTCATTGAATTATAGCAATGGAGAAGGTATGAGTGATAAAAATAGACACAACTGTCCAGAGAAAGTTAACACACTACTGAAATTATTCACATTTCTCATAGATGAATTGTTTTACTTTTGGTTGCTTATTTTTTTCCATTAATTTTAAATCCAATTCATTATTAAAATGGAGGTAGCAGTCCTACTTAATTTATAGTCGAAAGCAACAAAGCACACTCTCATACACATCTCAGAGAACCAGCTGGAAAGAGAAGGAAATGAGAACAGTCCCCATCAGTGTTAAATGAAGGTGCAGTGAGAGCAGTCTCAGAAGGCTTTACCCACTCTGTTGCTTTCAGATGGACAAACAGCCATTGCTGCAGGTCAATTGTAGCATGCCTATACAGGGAAATAGTGAGTGGTCTGGGATTTTTAGCTTTTTAGAAGCAAAAACCATCATAAAGCAGTCTCTGGTTGATTCCTATGGACAGCCTGTCCACATTCTCAAGTGTGCTTTATGGACCACATGTTGTCATTTGCCTCGGAAGGAGAACCAATTCACACGTAAGTATAAACCAAAGCGCAGTAAATGGATATGGTCGGGAGGTTTGCTTTGAAACAGTGTTGAAACTTTGAACTGGAGACCTCCCATCCATTAGGGGAATACTTCTGCAAATGTAGCACAGCTGACAATAATGTGCAATGGCCCTGGCATAGGGGCCCCTTTTAAATTCATTGTTTGTAATATTTAACAAGAACTGTCAATCATAAAGTTATGATTTTCAACTGAATACATAGGGACATAAGGAAGATTTGAATTCAGATATGAAAATTTCTTCTCCACCTTCATGGCTATGAAGATGGTCTAGCGATGAGAAAGGTCTCAATCTGCGGTAGATGCAAAAAGAATTCCCACTCTATTGAAGACATATTCCTTCCTCTCCAATGCTCCTTAAGATATTCCCACTACCCAAGACTAATATAAATGGTTAAAAGACTTGAGTTTGAAGATATTTGAAGGAGAATGGTGCAACCAGTCCTCACTGAGTCAGTCCTAGGAGACTAAGTTGTGATGCCTGTTCAGGCAGACTTAGGTTTCTCTAGAACTCCTGCTTTCCTGCTACCAGTCAATAGTAAGCTAACTCTTAAAATAATTGTGGTATTAAGGTACTAGTGGTATCAATCCTACAGGTAGGTGGCAATGTCTTGCTAAGAATGAAACTTCTTTCCATCCGGTTTAGGTTTAGCAGCTTTGAAACATTGCATTACTGGCTTCTGCATCTCAAAGATCAGTGTTTGAAGCTTTTTCTTGCCTCTCATTTCCCAGAGCACTGCTCAGTGTAATTTCTTGTAATTTTCCCTCAATATTTTCTTTAGAACATGGCACTCTGGTGTTAGTTTGTTTTCACAAAATCACGTTGAATAACAATTAATAAATCATCGTGGGCAGTGGTTCGGTGCCCTGGTATATATTAGGAGGTACTCCAGCATGAATTGTGCATATGATTTAGGCACAGGAAAGTAATCCAGCCAAAATCTTAAAATTTGAAGTAGAGCACCAGACTTCTGTTGAAATAACTAGGTACAGTTTTCATATTTAAGATGTATTTGAAACTGTCTTACTTATGCCAAGTCCTATTGATATCACACGGGCAAAAAGGACTTAACACCTTCTGGAAGTTGTTAGTTCTCACAAGATTAAGTCAACGATAAACAGTATGATGGTAACATGGAATATGACTGCAAATCTATTATCAGAAATTCCTTTATAAATGAATTGATATTCTCTAGTTTGGAAGCCTAACCAATTTTTTGCTTTCATTTCAAATATTTCAAGCTCTAAGGGTAGCAGTAAAACTTCTCTTTACAACAGCATCAGGAAAGAGAATAAAAAACCTGAAAAAAATTAGTTTGGGAGAATTAGGGATGAAATACATAGCTATGCAATGCAACATATCAGTCATAACCTTCTTCTTAATCACTGACCTAATACAAGCTCCAGAACTAAAATTAGACATGCAATTTATAAGCTCAGATTTTCCAAAATACTGAGCATTTAACAGCTCCCATAAATTCTTGCAGGAGGTTGCTGAATTCTTGGTACTTGTAAGTATTAAAACCCACATGTCACTGTCTAAAAAAAATATTTGGAAACCTAGTTTCACACATCTTTTCTGAAAAATTGTGTTCTCTAGCTGAACGCATCATGGGATGATGTAGTCTTGATTTTATTCATTGTAAGGAATGAATAATCAAATAATTGGTAACTGAGAAGTAAATACAAATTTATAGTTCAGGAGCACGTCAGACACCTAGAACATAGAAAAATATATTTTTTTTCTCTCTTCCTGGAAACAGCTCATTGAAATAAGAGTACTGAAAGTACCATTATGAAGTTTTAAAGTACAATGCAGTTTGGTTGTGTGCTGGTTTTTTTCCCCAAACTCATACATGTTACAGTTTTATGAATCACTTTGAAAAAGAGTGGTCATTTCTTACGGACATTTGGTTGCATTGTAAATGGTTTTGAATTAGGATTTTCTGAAGCCTTAGGAATGGTCACTGAAAAGAGAATGCTTTTCCCCTCAGGCATATTTTGATTTGATCTTACATGTTCAAATACACTGCATTTCACTTTCCACTAAAAAAAAAAAAAGATAGAGGAAAGCTCACCATCCCATCATGAAAGTTTTGCCAATGTTGTCTGAATATATTACTTATTTTCTAGATAAATAATGACTTTTCAAAATAAATGATGAGAAAATTAGCTTCTATCTTGGTTTCCATTAAGCTTAATGATTTTATAGCTATATCTTTCAATATTTACAGTTTTCAGTTGAAATAGTTTCCATTTTATTTCTATTTTTTTCCTTTTCTACTTTTTAACTATAGCTCTTGGAAGACAAGGAAAAACTCTTAACAAAAAAAAACCCCACTGTATCTTCAAATTTACAATAGTTCTGACTGCATGCCAAAATTATTTAAAAATTCATTAAAAAAATTCATGGGAAGGGAGAAAAAATAAACAAGTAAAACTTTAACATTTTAAATGGGATGCAGAAAAATTCTATTTCAGTTTTGATTCCAGAATCTGTGCAGAATATTCTGTTATTTCTAAGAATTTTACTGGCAAATCTTACCTGTGTTATCCTGGTAACAATGAATCATTTCTGTATTTTCACATTCATTTATAATGAGAACAGCAATCTTTTATGGCCATTTAAGACCTGTAGATTTCCCCCAGAGTGATCCTATCCAAACATCCAGTGCTGTTGGTAATGGCTATTTGCTCTCACTATAGACTTAAGAGGCAGTTTCCTCAAGGACCACTACAACGGGTGACACATGGAAATTTTTCCTCTTCCACTTTCCTTCCACAGGTACCCTAGGGTAATTTTCAAGTTCTGCTTGGAACTTATGATTGATTTCAAACACAGAACTCTAGGCATCATGGTATAATGTGTTGCCACCGAGAAATAAATGCAACGAACTGAGAGTAAAAATGCAGATTAAGAAAATTACACTGCAAAATTATTCAGAACATACTCCTGTGAATATTTCTGTTCAAGGCTTCTATCTGAATGTCTCCTCTACATTTGTATATGTAGGATTTGTCTCAACTGATGCAGGGAAAACATCTAAAAAACAACATAGAGAATGTAATAGTTTTAAAATATACAGAATAATAGCAGTTCAATATCTTTATCACTGAGTTTCAAAATTGTTTAATTATATTACTTCATGCAAAAAACCAGAAAAAAAAAATACACCTGTTTGGTCTTGTTTTTGTTTCCTTTTTCCTTTAACAGATTTGCACTACATTTTAAATTTTCATTTCCTTTCAGAAAGTAGACCCCTTCTGTAGAGTTTCATTTTAATGATATTCCAGATGTCTGTTGCACAATTTAATAAATGCAGGTTCATAACCACCCACACTTTTGTGAAGAGCAACGTTGAATTATGAGGGTATGAAAAATCTTTGAAGAAGAGAATTTTCAAGTGTGTTTTGTTGATATGGAAAGCTAATATATTAGATTAATTGTAGCATGTAAAAAGAAGAAAAATGAGAGAAAAAAGAGGTGCTAAATGAATGCTTTCTATACAGTCTGATGACTGTATTACATTGAAATAACTCAAATAGTCATTTCTCAAGAAAGTGTCCTAAATTGAGTGTCATGTCTTTAAACAAGTAAAAAAAACTCAGTACTACTTAAGACATTAGAAAACAAATGGTATCTCTACTACAGCTAAAAATTTTACAGCCTATTCTTTTTTTTTTCTGTACACCTATTTTTTTCTTGAAAACAAAAGACTGAAAGAGAAAAAGAGAAAGTATAGATAACCATCTGAGGATATTCATTAAAATTATCTAGTCTTGCATTTAGTAGATGCCAAAACTTTTGAAATGATGCAGTAAGGTAACATATAAAACTGGATTTTAACATGTCCTTTTTACTTTTCTTTAGCCAAGTATTTCATACATATCTGAATAGAAATGAATACATGAGTCTATGGAGATATGTCCCTCACTATTACTTATCAACACTAAAATGCAATCAAGGATACTCTTTGGGAAATACATATGTCCCTCACTATTACTTATCAACACTAAAATGCAATCAAGGATATTCTTTGGGAAATACATTCTCATCAAAATGCTATTAAGCAATCAATTATTTAAAGCATGGCACATGACGTTGAGATTGTTCATTATTTTATAAGAGTCATTAAACTTCACAGTAATGATTGCATCTAATTATATTCATCCTTGTTACCCAGTGAACACTGTTTTCCCCTTACAGCTGTCTGAATAATGCAAACCAAAGTACTTGTTAATACAGAACAAGACTTTTCAATTTGGTCCAAAAACCATTCAGATTCAAATAAATGAACATACAGCTTGGGTATACTAGAGGTATGTAGTTATCCATTCATGTCTCTAAGGAAAAGTTTCAGAAGCCATTGAAATTATGGGAAATCTTTCTCATAATTCCTGTTGTTTTGCATCACATATTGCATGATATCTCTTGATAAGATTCTTTTTTGCACTATTATTACCTTTCTTTACTTTCTACCTCTTAATTTTGGTCTTTCTCCAAAAANTAAGATTCTTTTTTGCACTATTATCACCTTTCTTTACTTTCTATCTCTTAATTTTGGTCTGACTTTCTCCAAAAATTGGAAAGGCTCACAATGTCAAATCTTGATCTCTCTCTTCAGCCAACAGTATGAGTTCAAGCCTTTATGTTGAACTGCTATGTGACACCAGAGAAAAACTTACTTAAAAAATACCAGCCTTCTTTTTCAAAGAGACCTCAAAACAGACATTTTTTAAACTTGATTTCCTTGCACTTTCTCCCTTTATTAACTATAATCCTGTTTATATAATTAACTGTCACAGTGTCCATTTTTTCCCCCCCATAACATTGCATTAGGAGCCCAAGATCAACTATTGATCCTTTAAAACCTGCAAGCCTTAAGTTTCTAGTCTCCAGCCTTCTGGCCTGAC
>VXBB01002839.1:34369-95049 GCA_013399915.1 Illadopsis cleaveri | reverse complement strand
TGGGGACAGGGGGCAGGGCCACCCCGCCAGCGGCCGGTGCGGGGCGCGGGAGCCACTGACACACCGGCGGAGGGCGTGCGGCGAGGCGGCGGCGTCCGGGGTCTCCCCGCTCCCACCGGGCGCTGCTCCGCGCCGCCGCCCGGGAGGAGAAGGAGGAGGAGGTGAGCCGGGGAGGGGGCCCTCCGCGAGATGTGGGACGTGCTTTCCCCGGAGGCGGCCGGCGGAGCCCCGGTCTGCCCCTGAAGGGTTTGCAGCGGGGGCATTGGGCTGCTGCGGAGCTCTGCGCCCCTCAGAGGGGGCTCGTCGGACGCGTACCGAGGGGTGCCGGGGCCGTGGTGATGCAAGAAAAAAAAAGTTTGGGGCTCCCCAGAAGCCCCAGTGCTAAGTTAAACTGGTTTGTGGAGTCTGCTTTGCACAGCAGTGTTCGGCGTGTAACCCATTGGAGAAAAAAACCCGAATAAATAGGGAAGGAAGATAGCTGTGTTGAGAAAAGGACGCCTTTTTGATTATTTAATTATAAATAAATAAAAGGTAGTGAAAAAGTTAGCAGAGATACTCAGGCTTGCATATGCCAGTTACATCTGCTGCCCTTGGTCAACGTTTTGTCTGCTGTGGTGGTAAACATCTACTGATGCAAAAAGAGGAACTTGCTTTATGTGATGTTAATTTAAAACGCTTTGGCTTTGCAAGTTTTGATTCTGGTGACTAAGTATTGTTTCACAGATCTTAAAAAGAGGCAGTGGCTTCTTCAAAATGTACTTGAAAATGTCTTAAGTTTCATTGGGATTGTTTCTTGCTGTGATAGTTTGAAACTTGCTTTTTCGTTTGAAGCTGGAAAATGGCGATCTGCTGACTTTTCCCTTTTGCTTTGGGGGTCAGCGTGGGGGAATTTTGCTGGAATTTTCGAGTAACCGGTGTTGAAAGTAGTTTCCTCCCAGGATGAAGTTGGGCACCACAACAAGGGGCTTCAGGGGAAAACCTGCCTGAGGACAGGGGTAGTACAAGAGTTTCCTGTGGGATGCTTGCTAAAGTGATACATGAAGGCATTTAGCCTAGGGAAATGTGATGCCTTTGTCTTCAGTTTTCAGGGACACTTTCTCTATCTCCTCTCATGTTGTTATAGCTATGAAATAATTCTAGGAAGGTCTGGCATTTTGTGTTTCTTAAAGTTCTTAGTGGCAGAGGACAGACTATATGAATTCTGTGGAAAAAGAAAGACCTTAAAATGCCTTTTGGGGCACATGAAGTGCGATTGAGAAACAATCAAGTTTTTAACAACAAAAAAAAGTAACTCAGAAACATTATGGCAACTGGGCTGCTTACAGTTTTTTGTGGTATCTCAGTATCTTCTTAAGAGTGGGCTTCCTCAAGCACTTGTGTAATACTGAATGCTAGACTGAAATGAGGCATGATTTTCTTAAGATAGTAGAAAAAGCCGTATTTCTGCATTCATTTTGGAGTCTAACTTCGGTCTTGTGGTAGAGGCTAGAAAGCTTCTAGTTTTTGTGTTCTCAGTAGGGTGAAAGTTATTTTTGAAGTGTGTAAAATAAAACAATTGGGCTTTTGGCCATAGCATAGAATATCTAGCTTCTAATGCAATATATTCTTCATCGTTTAGTAAAAGAGTAGATGGATAGGAGCTCCAAGGTATTTTGTGCATTTGAAAGCTTAAATTGCAAAGAGAACAAAGGTATTCTAGCCTTGCTTAAAGTGTACAGCTTTTCTAGAAGTAACTTCTGAAAAAGCTCAATTTATTTTGCATAAAGAATTTTACTTTCAACAGTGTACTCTGAAAAGAGTACACCTCTTAAAGGATTGGGTTTGGGTGTTCCTGTGTCCTGTAGACCTAGAAATTGTTTTAAAACAAGTAAGTATTTTCAAGCCATCAGCTCCTGTTGAGAAAGGCTTTTATTCTACAAATTAATGATCTACTACTGTTCTTGATTAGTGCTGTTTTGGTGACTCCTTAATTCGGGTGTGCCTGATCAGTATTTGCAAGTATTTATTATTCACTCAAGGGGAATTTGGGAGAGACTGACTGTTGGGAACAGTTTGTCCTGTAAATCTTTATCACTTTGGCTAAAAATATGGGTGAGGTATACAACTTTTTTTCTGAGAGAGGATGGCTGCAAAACTGTGAGGGTTATTGCTTGTTTAAGAATGCTATTTACAGCCTCGTAAAAGGAACGATAATAGAAAGGCAGCCTTCCAGGAGAATACTTAGTGCATCACTTAAGCACTTTGTTTGGCTAATAGTGTAAAAACAAACCTAAAATGCAAGGCAGGAATGGTAGCCTGAAACCTTAATGTTAGTAGTTAAAAACTCTTGTTCTGCTCAGTATGTGAGAAAAGCTGGTGAGCAGGGTATTCCCTGAGTAATTAATGCAGGTAAGATTTGGGCATAGACAGATCTCATCTGCAACCTGCTGGAAGAGTAATTCTCTTAAATACAGAGTTCTCCTTCCCCAGGACGTGTCCTCCTTACCCTGTTATAGGGGAGTTTGACCCCATCCCTGAGGGTTTTCTGCTGGGTCCCTTATTTTGTGCTTCCTTGCCTAGAGCATGATACTCCTGTCCTAATATTGCTACTCATTTGTTACCTTTTGTCCTGTTCCTCTCTGGTCTTTCCACCCTTCCTTCTGGGAATCACTGTCCATTCCCCATAATTTTCCCTCATTCTACCTCCGTTTTGAGCCTCCCTCGAGTGAGAAGGGAAATAGCACCGTGGGTGGTTACTTACTGGGTGTTCCGAGTCTCAAAACAAGACTACACATACACATTTGCCAGAAAAAAATCAGTGTAGTTGCTCATCCTCTTAATGCAGAAAAATGCAGATTTCAACTCTTAACTGGGCTGTCTGGTGTAGTCTCTTTTTAGTCGAGATGGTTCTGGTCTTAGTTGAGCTGTTGACTCCTGTTGTGTGCTATGAGTGTGTAACAGTCTCTGACACAGAAAATATTGACTTATAGCAGTGGCAAACATTAAAGAGAGCAGAACCCTGAGCACTGCTTTCAGGGTGCAGTGCATGCAGATACTACAGTGAGGCATGAAAGAAAGTGAATAAAGCTGTTGTGGGGTGAGGTGGAAGCAAAAGCCAATTCTTTGTCATAGAGCTGCTGTTGAAATCCAGTCTGGTGATTTACTACTGGGAATCTTGCTGTCTGATGTAAAATGTTATCATGGCAGCAGGGGAAATGCTTAAAAGTCTTACCCATAATTAAATCAAATATCCTACCTGATATGTCAATGTGTTCCTGATTGTTACATCTCTGACTGAAAGAGCATCTCTGTTTTTCTTTTCTTGGAAGTATTAATAGGCTGTAAGCTAAACCGTAATCTTAGAAAATGTTGGAACAGCTGTAGGACACTTGGCTCGTATTGATAAATTATTTGGATTCAAGTGAGTTTGTAGAAAGTGGAAAATGCCACAAGTTGCAAGTGAAATAATTGGGGTTTCTTTTATGCCAGAGCTCAGCTCCTTGTGTGTTTTAATATACCACTTCATGATAACGGTGGTGGATGGTCAAAACACTTCAATAGCAGACTTCTAACACTTTCTAGGGATAGTGTGGAGTTGCTGAATTCAGTCAGCTTAATGGTGTGTGACCCTTCTAGTTCTCATATTGCTCTGCAGATTCCATTTTAGAAGTGGTTCATGGGCCACCAAGGCATACAAGACAAAACCCTGTAGCACCACAGGTCCCTCCACTGCAAGAAAGGATTTTAAAGGTCTTTCTCTCCCTTGCCCTTAGACACACTGTTCCTTCCTTTTCCTTCCATCAGGTCTTATCTTTGGTCAGGTTCTTAACTGATCAGATTAATTTACAATTAATATTTAAGTTTTTTGCTGTATCAGTGAGTTACAATGGTTCGTGGGGCTACTGGAGCATGTAGACAATACTTGCTAAAATCAGATTGCTATGTCGAATTCTGGGGTTGGATATATTCTTGAATTTCTTATCTTTTTAGATTACAAATAAAATGTATTCCTTCTTATTGTTTTACAGATTGTGAATTTTTTGGAGGATTGTACATGTATAGGGTAAAGCATTCAACTGCATAGCTGTCAGCTGAACTGAAAGCTACTTACCTGGTACCTTGGCTAAATTTGCTGTTTGAATTTATGTCTAAGCTGCCTTAATGTAGGGTAAAGCTGTGGTTT
Source organism: Illadopsis cleaveri (assembly GCA_013399915.1). Taxonomy (NCBI): domain Eukaryota; kingdom Metazoa; phylum Chordata; class Aves; order Passeriformes; family Timaliidae; genus Illadopsis; species Illadopsis cleaveri. Next base: position 90,887 of record VXBB01002839.1, on the reverse strand, counting down.
CACAATAGGGAGCAAGCTGTCTTAATATCTCATGGCTACTCAGAGAATAGGGGATCTCCCTTCCTCCTCTGTTCTCGCCAGGCTTGGCTGTGTGCACTCAGGAGATGCTCCCGTGAGCCAGTTTAACTCACTTAACATGACAGAAAACTTTTTCCCCTTTTGCTAGGACTGGTACAAGTTTATTTTAACTGCAAGCTGAACTGGTATGAGGAGAAAGAAGGTATAGAGTGGTTAGACAGGAATGGTAGGTTAAAGGTGGTTGCTTTTGTGCAATGGCTTTCCATACTGCCAAACGCTGAGCTTTGCTCCGTGGTGCTCCCAATGCCATCCACCCACACGTCTCGCCAAAGCCCTTGGATGGTGCAGAGGGAGGATGCCTGAGTTCCTGGTTCCAGTTCTGCATCTCTTGCTCAAGGGTCATTTATATGCAACTGCAGTGTGTGTTACAGGCTCTTGCTGTTTCTCTTTGTAATGATTAAGGTTTTTGCTGCCTAACAAAATGATTAAGAATTTTAGGAGTGCGTTCTGAGGCACTGGTCTTCAAATGCAGTAATACTTTGTGTTGCTGGTGTTGTGACTGCTAGAGCTTCATCTTAAAACGAAAAATGTGCACATGAGCTAGAGAATTCATACTTCCAGTGTACGTATGAAACTGCATATTGTTCTTTGTACTCATGCAGCCTTTGTTTATCATGCTTACTGTGTCTTTTCTGATATCAAATGCACATACAGGTGCCCATCTGAGGACAGTGCTTCAGATTAGGTTACTGACAGTTGTGTTTTCCTTTTTAACTTTTTCCTGATGAAGACAGCAGGGTAGTGAGTTATTTTGTTCATATGTGCTTTATGGAAGTGGATTTAACATCCTTAGGATGATAAGGGATTGGAATAATCTTTTTTTTCCACAATATTTTTTTAACTTACAAATACTGTTCAGCTATCAGGTGTTAAACCTCTGGTATTACTCTGCCTTACTTTCCCTTTAGATGCCTCTTCCCCATCACATCTTTAGCTCTTGACTCTTCCCTGCATGCAGAAGTCTTTTTATTTAACTCCTCCTCTTTAGTAAGAGAATTAAAACTTTAGGGTTTAAACAGCTTTAATGCCATACTGGACAGAATCCAAACCCCCCTGCTTTGCAGTGACTGGTGTTCAAATCTGCTCACCATTTTAGGGTAAATAAAGCAAAATTGTCAGGTTTTTCTCTTGGTGATAATATGATATTGTTACACTACTGGCTTAATTAAACATGACTTCAGACAATTTCCAGTGAGTAAAAATTGGAAGAAGCATAAATGCCTTGGAATGTTCAGGCAACTTTCATGGACTGTTTTTACTTCGAGCATGTCTGAAAACCCAAGAGTATTGCTGTGTGTAAGGGTATTAATGCTTGCAGGCTGCAGCATAGACCTCTGAGGTTATAGTGACTTTTCTTGAGAACATACAACTGGAGATATGCATACAATAAATAGGCATGAAACTAGACTACTGTATACCCATATTTTTTTTAAATTATGGTTTTGCTAGAACCAATGCCTTGAAGTCTATCTTGTAACTGAGAGAGAAGGTCTACCTGAATTTTTGCTTCAATTTAGTGATGAAATCTTGCATCATGTGTAGCAGTTTCTCCTTTCAGCTAAATCTTCAGAGCATGTAAACACACTTGCTAGACCATGCTTCCTTAAAGGAAAACTACTTAGTTCCTCTGTTTTAAAGTCAAGGAGGTATCATTCCTCTTTCAATACTGTCTTGACCCAGTCTCTTCCTAGTTTTCCTCCCATACTCCCTTCCTTCCTGCAGAGCTGTTGTTGTCTTTCCATCAGACAAAGAATCACGATGTGTTGAGAGCACGGATCTTAAGCTGCATGAACAATGCACTGAATGCAAGACTAATGTTACCACAGATAAGATTTCACAGAAGGGGTTTATTGTCTTCAGCTGTAATCCACTTTCAGTAGAGCAGTTACAAATAAAATCTTGGATCATAATTATGTAGTACGTAATTTTTATTAATGCTTTTAACCTATCATTTCAAGTCTTTAATTGAAGTGTAGAAATACTGGATGGGAATGGGACTGGCTACTGCTTGGCAATCCAAGCATTGGTTAATGTAATGAATGGATGTCCCTGATCCTACAATATATTAGGCATATTGACTTCATTTCAGCTGCTCTCCTCATGGGCTCAGCTGCAGCTCCTTCCATGGCTTGTTTTCTTCTTTCCCTGGCTGTGCTTGAAGGAGGACTCTGTGGATGGGGATGGGTTTGGTCAAAAATTAAGTCATAGAAATGGAACAAAAACATGTTAAGGAATTGGAGTAATATTATCTGCCAACTTCCATCTTGAGTACAAAAATTTTACTAAGTTATGTCACCTCAGACATTATTTTATCTTTTCCTCTTTGCTCTACCATCTTAAAGGAGAGGAATTGCATGTGGTTAAGACAGTAGTGTGCTTCTTTTCTTAACTTCTTTTGATTCTCAGCTACTTGTTTCTTTCTCTGCTATCAACCCTCAACAAAATAAATTCTTTTCAGTTATAGAGTCCATAGCTGCTAATCTTTTTTTAGCAGCTAAAAATGTTGGCCAGCTTTGAATGCTCTAGTTGTATAGCATAGTATGAAAAGGAATAAAAACCGAGTACCCACAGATGAGGCTCATGAATATATGTTCTGTGTTGTTCTGGCATCTCAGATATGTGTGCAATACTGACACAAGAATTAAATCATAGTTACATGTTCAGCTCTAAGAAATAAGAGCTCCATTCCTGTTATTTCACTTGAGTGTGTAATATGCATTGCTAAAACCCCAGATGGTGAACTTGTTGGATAGAATGATGACTAGTTAGCAGTTTCCTTCATATGTGGTTGAAGTATTTTTGAAGTGACTAAGACTTGAACTGGAAACTTCAAATGCTTATTGTTTTATGGTTCTGTATGCCTCTGCAATGGTGCTGACTTAGAGAAAATGGAATACCTTCCAGCAGCAGGGAGGTGACTTGAGGCAAGCTCTAAACTCATTGGACTGGCAATGGGTTCGAGTCACTTTTCAGAGTTGAGTACTTAAAATTCAGGGAATTGTGAGATATGCCTTGAATGCTACAGAGAAAACCTCAACTGAAGAAACATGTGAATTGTCTTTAAACTCCTTTCTGAAGTAGACAACCCAACCAGAGGTGACTGCAGTCACCTCAGCAGCTGTTTTACTCCTGTTTGTTACTACAGTATTATCTTTCCTGAGATCACACAAGCAATCACCAAGGCTGCTCTCACACCAGTGGTTTCCAGGGATGTGATAATAGCAAATGCTCATCCTTGAATCTGTGTTGTGGGGGAGAAGGGTGCTTTAGCGAGCTAAAGGTAATAGCTGAACTTGAGTTGCATCATTTCCCCTCTAATTTTGGTTAGTCTCCACGCATAACCAAAATATTTAAAGGTGTTCTGTGAAGTTTGCTGAACCCGATCTTTTTCAGTTGATTGTTTGTATCACATGCTCACCCCATATATTTTGTGGATAGCTGTGGTATTGTGAATGTGCAGAACTATCAAATGCTGTGTTTAGCTGGATTAAAAGGCTAGCAGGGACCTGAAATTTAGCAATCAGACTTCAGTGTGATTCTCCAGATGGTTGTGCTGGAGCTTGTTGCTGTAACTTCCCCATATCCCATGTTATCTTGGGTTTTGTGGATTCTGTTTGGATGTCTAGGTACTTGCTGTCCAGAGTGGCTGGCATATGCTAACAAACTAATGTTATACAGCCTTTTGTTCAGCTGCTCATGGTTAACAAAAGGCAAACTATTATTTAGAGTAAAATGTCAGCTATCAAACTTCAAATCCTCTCCTTTTCCCTCCCCTTTCACTTCAGTGGTTCTTTTTACTCAACTATTCACACTGTCAGACAGTTAAGTGTACAAAATAAAAATCCCTAGCCTTAAATACGGGGTGTGAGCAAAGCCTGAAAGCTGTCTACCTTATGGACGCCCTTAAGCTTTTTAATCCAACCTAGTGCCTCATCAGGGACTAGAGAAATGCTGCTGTCTTGTGTCGCGGTTGTTAGTGTGGAGCACCAGTGGGTGATTCGGTACTGGTTGCCTGACAAGGTTACTCATTGCTGATCTTCTGTAACCTTGAATAATGCCATGTCAGGCGGTGGAGGGTGTAAGGGAGAGCCATCAGATAGCAGCTCTGGGGTCTTGCTGTTGCTGTGTCTTGCTGTGCTTTGGAGGTCAGCTGTATAGTTCCAAGATGTTTTAGCAAGTGCATGTGTATGTGAGGCAGAGCGGGTCTGTTACTTTGAGGAAGAACTTTCTTAGAGCATAGAAAGAAGAAGGAGCAGCATGTCTCCAAGCCTTCATTTTTTCCCTTTAAAAAGCAGTGCTGGTAAAGGGTTAAATTCCAGCCCCCTGCAGCACACCCCGCCCCCACCGCTATATATGGTGTGCCCAAAGGCACTGGAGATTTAATACATTGAAGTTGGAGCGTGAAGGGGGTCTGCAGGCTGCTACACAAAGTCACTCAAATTTCAAGAATACTTGATCCATACAAGGATGTTACTTGAGAAAGGCATGGCTTCTCTGTTAAGAAACCGGTTGCCGAATGAGCCGGCTGAGTGTCCCAAACACAGCTTTTGTGGCTAGATGAGCAAATTGGAAACCAGATTTTCTTTAATTGATGACTGACTGATCAGCAAGCTAGCTAAAGTTGTTGGGAGAACCGAGCAGCCTCCCTTCAGAGAAGTGGTTATTTGTAGGGGAAAACGAAAATTGTTGTTTCTCCCACTGAAGTGCTTGCAAGTCGTGGACATTATTGTGCAGATAATGATACAAGAGAATTTAGTTGCATTGGCTGAATACTAGACTGAAATACTGGAAAACAATTTCCCCTGGTTAGTTACTGTAGAAGTACCTGCAGTGTTGCAGTTGTGTCCCAATAGGATGTGGTTGGTGTCAACTTCTGTTAAAGGCTTTTAAATGAATGGGCAAATATTGGATGGAAGAAAGGAGGGACAGTTTATATAAGAAAAAAAGAAAAACAAAACCAAAATTATCATAATAAAGAAAATGGTACTGGGAAGATCAGGCAGTGGTCTGGGGTGGATTCTACCCTGACAGAAATAGCAACCAAACAAGCAACAGTAACAAAACATTAGGGAATTGGAAAGGATGAGGTACAAAAGAATTCCTAGAACACTGAGGTCCCAGTCTTTCTACTGCTGCTCTTGTATGTACTAAAATGGTAATGGGGGTAAGATTTAATACTCTCCTTGCTTCTTCCCCTTTTGTACTTAATACAGTTGTCAGTGAGGGGGTGGATGTAATAATCCCTGCCTCCCCCAATATCATGAAAGCATTGATAAGATTAGAATTAAGAATTGGATTAGAGTTATAAATGGTGGCTGTTGACAGAGTTCCAAAAGGGAACTACATGCCCTCTCTTAGTGTGAAGGTACTGTCTTCTTTCTCTGTTCCAGACTACATGTACTTTAATTGACGATATTCCATGGTAGATCCCGCACTCTTCTAGCATTACTAGGTTTTAAGGGCTCTGAGCCTGTTGCTAGATAACTAATGCATGGCCCCTTAGCTTTCTGTCTGTGAAGCATGGCTCTCTTACTTGAGTTACCCTGTGTGGTGGTGGGTGGGATGGTTCATAGGGAGGCTCATAGTGGGCAGTCTAAGCAGGCTGGGCTGAGTGGAAGCAAGGCTGAAGTGTCTTGAGCTGACTTTTACTGCGTAGCTGGCAATTTGCTGGAGGGCTGTCCACTCCAAACCTCCAGCCACTCCTGAGATGTACTTTTTCCTTTTGTATGCACTTCCAAATGCATACAGATTTGATAAACTTACTGAGTTTTAGACAATTGTGGAATTATCCCACCTTTGGTTCTTGTCAAAAGTAGTTCATTACATGCCTCTGAATCTGAACTGTTCCTCAGGAGCAGCTGTGTCAAGTTGGCCTAATTTCTCTGCCTCTTACCAAAACAAGTGGAAAAACCTCTAAGACAATGTTCTGCTGAACCTGATGGGGTTCATGTGGGCCCCCCATTCCAAGTGCCTTATTCTTCAAATAATATTTCCAGGGAGTAGTTGTATGCCTTGATGCTGTTACATATTGATACATGACTAGTGCATGTTGGTAAATTGTAGTAAAACTGAAAATTCTTTATGGTTGAGGAAGCTGGGTCTTCTGGGAAACTACTAGAGAGATTTTTGCCGGAAGTTCTGAAGAACTGCAGTTATAATTAATATAATGTGAGTATTTCATTCCCTTTTGTAGGAGCCTTTGGCATTGACTTGGATATAGGTAAGGTCATGTCTTTGCAAAGACTGGAGTAGTTGGATTTTGTGGCTGGCCACTTGCGCTTGTAGTGGCATACTTGGGCTTGGCTTAGATCCAGAGGCTCTTCTTTCACTGGAACACTTCTGTGTCAGCCCTTTCATTTCTTTTCCTATGCCTCTGAGCCAGTGAAGGGAGTTCAAGTAGTACGTGATTACTGATAGTCTTTACCAGTGCTCCTATCTTGGTCTCTTGGCAACGATGCCAAAAAACTTCATACATTGAGAACAAATAGGAGAACTATAATTTAAAAGTGCAGGTGTTAACATGAGGTTACTTTCACAAACTGCAACAAAAAACCCAACTTGAGCCATTTTTTAAAGTTAAGAGTTTCATATCTCAGTCCTTAGATGCAAGCAATTAACTTTTTTTTTCCAGAGAGTACCATAATTTTTGGAGTTGTACAAGTTATTTAGGGTGTTTAACTACTTATAGCTTTATTTTAATTGGTTTCCAATTTGCTTGTTTAGCTGCAGAGACTTTGTGAGGAGTTACTCAGCTGCCTCATTTGGCAGCCAGTTTTAGACTGAAGTCATGCCTTTCAATTAACATCCTCCTAGATACAATTCATTGCAGTTTTACTCTGTAGATGATACCACTTCTGACATCTGGTCTTAATGCCAGCCTATGCCATTCAGCAGAGAACAGGGGCTGCTAAGGAGCTACAGCTGATGAAACTCCTCAATGGACTGAAGATGTATTGAAGGTCCATTTCTCTTGTCCAAACCTGTTCATCTCATTTCCTTCCCCAGCTCTGCCTTAAACTTTGAGAAGGGTGTTGAATAATATGGATGCTTTGAATAAATTTTTGGTGAAAGCCGTGGTTGTGCATTTCATTATAAAGCATTCTTGTGACTAAGCATCTCACTTCTAAAATGTCATGGTTTTTGGTAGTGCAAGTCATTGTGTAGACATGGAACAAGTGTTCATTCATCTCAGCTGTTCAGTAATACACTTCTTCTGTTGCCATTTATTCATCTTCATTAGGTATTGTCAGTGTATGCATGTAAACATCATTTTTATATGGTATTTATGAGGGTTTGGCTAGCATAGTAAGACCAACTTATTTTCTCCTAAATGAAAGATAAATCTTGACAGTTAATCAATCTAGGAATAATGTATTGAACCAGTACCTTGTCAGAACTGCTGTTTTGTCTTCACCAATGTTCAATACAGCTGTTTCAGAAAAAAAGGGAAAGCTGTTGAGTATGTATTTTAGAGTAGCTGGTCTACAGTGTGTCCTTCCACTTACATTTTTAAATTATCATGGGGAAGCCTTGATAATGTCCTGTCTTACATTATTTTAATATTAGTTTTCTAATATAAGCAACAGAAAAAAATCATTGTCTCAACTGAAAATACAATATACTGCACAAAATTCAATATGATCTTGTCTACAGGAGAACACAGTATTTTCATCAATGTGTTTATTGTTTGAATTTTAAATTCATTTTAACACCATCCTGGGAGGAAACATAAAAGGAAACACTTTTCACCAACTAGGGGATAGATTGGAAAGAGGAAGTGTTGCATATCAAAACAAAGACCAAAATAAAAAAAAATAGAATAGTGATACCTCCCAGCTGAGATTACTGCATGCTATCCAAATGTCCTGTCAGCAGGTGAGAGACTCACTGACATGGAATGCTGCCTTGGAAATCTTGTTTGTTTCATCCAGTTATTCCTCAGCATCTGAGAACAGTGTTAACCTCATTGCAGAATTCAGGTACATTTGTATATGGCTTATCTGGGGATGGAAATCAGATGAACTATGTGGGATAATGATAACATCCCTCATTATAACTCTATCCTAATTGTCAGTTTTTTGCAGTTTATTCCTCCCTTTGAGAGCAATTTTCTCATTATATGTAGTGGTGTATGATTTTGCTCCAAAGCTGCCTGGTATGAGTTTTCCTTAAGGTGTGTGTAAAGAAATAGTCAACACCTGTGTTAGTGGATTCAGATTTTGGGTGTAGATGGTCAATTTTCCATTTGGCTCCCCTGGCAGAGATACTTTGACAGACAGCTACATAGTCCCTTGCGGAAGGACGGAGGTAGTAAGGGGAAATAATCCAAGGCAACTGACATAGCTCCAAATCTAGTAACTTGTTTTGGGTGTACATATTTTAATAAAGTAGCACAAGTTTTTTGAGCAGCATGATGTGAAATGATATAAAATGCTACACTTGGTATCTAAGAAAGAAAGCTCCTCTTCAGAAACCCCTGTCTAGCCCGGGAAAACTGTTGCTAGTCATTCACTAGGAACAAATAGCTGTTGTTGGAAGATACTTTCCTAGATCTGTAAGAGTCAAAATATCATGGGGCGTGGGTTGTTTTTCCCCATTTCGTGTATCTGTTTTTCTCCAGGCAGGGGAGACATTCCTGCCAAATATGTGTGCCATTGCTCTTTTTCTGCTACAGCTAGGTGGAAATGCTTTCAGAATGAAAGATCTTTGTAAATCAAAAGTTTAAACAAACAAAAAGAAACAAAACCAGCCAAAACAAATTCTCAAAACACCCAGCTCTCATGTGGTCAAGGAAGCCACTTCTTGGAGTAAGCTGACTTGTTTCATGTTTGATCTCATATGGAGTTACGGAGGGAAACCATTCCTCGAGTGCTTTTGTTAAATAAAGCTGTTGCCATGAATTAAGCAACGCTGCCCTGGAATGTTTCTGATCATGGTCTTGCAGAGCTTGTGACCTTTGCACTGAACATGTGAACTGAAACTTCATCTTCCAGTGTTCAATAACCATGTTAAAAATTCAGAGGTGAGGCAGTCTTAGGATTTCCTTAGGCTAGCTTAAATGCCAAGTGAAATTTAAGCATCGATTTATATAGTTACTCTTCCAGGTTTTTGTTGTTTGTTTGTTTGTTTGTTTGTTTTTTTGTGGTTTTTTTTGTTTTGTTTTGTTTTTTTGCTAAGTCTAAGCTGCAGTTTATATTATAAATCTGAAAATTTTTTATCAATTCAAAAGACCTTCACGATTGCCATAATGCACCAAAATATTGCCACCTTCTTGTCTAGATGGATTCAATTACTCTAATTAGAATGTTTGTAGTAGCATACTACTACTGCTTCTTAGGGCAATTGCTTTGACCAGGAGCTGGTTGTAGTGCCTGCAGAGGATATTCAGTTTTAACTGTGCTGCAGCTTAAAGGGGCAGAGAAGCAGTTTAAAACTGTGCCTCTTGCAGTCCATCACTTTGATGCCACTGGGCTTCCTACCTAAATGGATTGGTATTAGCAATTAGTCTTTTTCCAGTTTACTGGATAGGAACACTGCCACCTCTTGGCTACTCACCATCCTGACCTTTCTGGACAACTTTGTTGTTTCTTGAGATGTTTTTTGCTGCAGTGTTTCTGAATAATTAGGTGGTGAGCATATTGTAGACTTGAGATTCTGTATGGAGATCCTAATAATTGTGGATTCTACCCTGGAACAAAAGAAAGATGGAGTATTACTTGGTCAAGTGACTTTCAACTCTGACCCATTGCAGTATACATCCCTTAAAAATATACTAAGTTAAGATGGACTTCTGCCCTCACTGGATTAGCTGGTCACACAATTTGGCAACAGTGCTGGCATCTGAAAGTAATGTCTGGCACAAAAGGGATTCAGCCGTTATACCATTAAAAGGGAATTGACAAAGTATTTTCTACTGATCTTTACTTGATTTTGGTCAAAGCTATGTTGAGCAAATGCTGAATTCAACAGCTGGGGGGAAAAAAAAGGCTGTGTTAGGTTCTGACCATGTTTCTAATGTCAGTTTCAGTGAAGCTGGCTTGAGGAATAGTTTAAAATGTCACAGCTTCAGGATTCCCTATATTGTGGGGGGGGTTATAATAGTTAGCCCTGAATTCCAAAACACTTCCCAGTTAGGTGGGAATTTATGTTTTACCCAAAAGCCTTTTCTTGCTATAAGCAGCTTTGTCATTTTCTGTAACCATCCAGTGTTTTGTTTGCCACGTTCTTCTGGTTGTGCAGCGGACTTAATTCTCAAGAATATGCAGAGAAGGGTGAATTCTTCAGCCCAGTTAACCTGCCACAAATGAACTGAGCCTTGAGGAACACTCCTGATACTGGCTTTCACTCTAACAAGCCAAGTCCAGTGAGTGCTGGGAAGAACTGCTTAAACCTGCCCGGGTGAGAGAGAAGTCTGGTGTGCCGCTTCTCAGAGGACTTCTCCCTTAGAAAATTCTGGGGCAAAGCAATGACACCTATAGCCCAAAGGGCTGTAATACCAGTTAGTGCAATCCCCACCTCAAGCAGCGAGTTTTAGTGGAATGTAGAAACTTGAGAGAGAGACAAGGTGCTTACAGAACATGAAAGGACTTCAGGGGTTGAGTGGGATTGTCAGGATGCTAACAACATCTTGACTCCTATATTAGCAACTGGAATTAATTTCTTGATGTGTAACTTAAGCTCCATAATGGTAATAGAGGATCTGGGTTTCCAGCATCTGTTCATAAGTTGCATCTCAAAACCATTTCTCAAAGGTAGTCTCCTTCCTACACGTCCTACCCCCAGCCCCTTCAGGTGTGGGGGTGGGAGGTCACGATGGGGAAGCAGCTTTGTGCCGTTGTATCCCTGTTCTGTGCACATCTCAAAAATGAGGCAGGTGTAAATCCGATTTCCTGTGAATGAACTTTCAAATATAACTTCTGAGATGGTGGTTTGAAGTCTCTTGTGGGAGAGACTTTTATAGAAGAACCAGAACGACTGGCCTGAGAAGGAGAGTAGTAAGGAAGAGCCTGGCTTCCTCCAGTAGGAGAGGAGGGGGGCCTGGGGTGCCAGTCAGTACTCCAGTGGCTCTTATTTCATATAAATAAATTACTTACTAAAAAAACCCCACGACATAAAGACACGGACTCTTGCATTACTGCATTACAAACTAGAAAACAAACTACAAAGCTTTAAAGACCTTCTGTAGCCATAGCAAATCAGGCTTCACTGTACAGGCTATATGCTCCTTCTTGCAGATTTTAGTGAAGTAACAGAAAAGGGTGACAGTTACTTCACAAGCTTTTTAAGCCTTCTTGTCTGGCTTCATGAATCAAGGTTTAGGCTGCTGAAATTTCATTATTGGATTTAAATGACAAGTAATTTGATAGTCTAGAAGATACTAAAATATTTTTGTTTAGCAAAAAACCCTCTGTTGTGTTTAGTTTTTGGTGGCATCCGGATTGAAGGTGTATTTTGCTCGTGCTGTGGCATTAACGAAAATACTATTTAGTGTCTTGTTTTTCAACATCTTTGTAAATACATCCTTATTAGTCGCATTGCATAAGCAGTAGTGGCGGATTTTTAAAATGGAAGCTTGCTGGAGGGAGGAAGAATTGGCAAATATATGATGTATCTAAAAATTACTGGAAAACAGTAATTTTCAGAAGTGTTTCTGTAGTGGCAGATTCACTAGGATAAAATGTTAACTGAATAGTTGTGGCTAATTTGTGATAAAAGTGAACAGATAATGGAAATTTCAGGATTGCTCACGGCTATTATGATGGCTAAGTATTTTGCATGGAAGAACAAAAACCCACCTTAAGGATTTTTTTCAGCCTTTTTGACAGAGCTTAAGAGTTTTTAACATCTCAAAACATGTTTGACCTCCCCACCCTTAAGCCATTTTGACACTCTTTACCATTGCATTTCAACAGGAAAGAAAGATCCTTTTTATAGCCAAATGGCTTCCTCCTTCTCTTCTGCCTCTTTTCCCCTCCATCCCCCACCCCAGAGAGCCTTTCTAGTGCTCAGGCTTCAGCTGCTGCCTGGATACTGGCTACAATCTGTCTTGTTTAGATGGTCCTAAGAAAAAACAGCACTGAATGTGACCGGAGGGCCAACAACAAGATATGTTTCTTTTCAAATTTGAAAGGAAGTCCTGCACTTGCTTCTGCCTGTTTCTCTAAACTGTTTTTAAATCAATCATGGCTCTTGCTGGTAAATGCTTTCAATCCCCTCCCTCCCTGAAATAGTCAAAATCCAAAACATTTGAAAAAAGTCTAACAAGTTAAATATGGTGGTGTTCACAAGCCTGTTTCCCCTCATACGGCTTCCAATTTGATGAAATAAACTCTGGGCTCTTGCTTTGAGATGGATATGGGGAAAAGTTTCAAAGAGGATAGTGTGACTCTAGGTGGATTTTAGAGGTTTGCAAGTCCATAAATACTTACACTGATGGCAGACTGGGCTTTTGTACTTGTGTTAAAAGGAACAGCATTAAAAACTGATTTTGGATCTAAGCAGCTCTCGGTGTTTTGTGGTGAAAAAGGTGGTGACTGTCAGGGAAAGAGTAATTATGTCGGGCAGATGGAGGACCAAGTAAGTTCCTATTTTGGGGAGAATCATCTAATACTTTTGGAGTACAGGATTAGGGCTGGAACAATGACAATCTTTGCCAGTCAAGAATGGAGTTACAAAAATGTGGGGCAATGGTCCTGTTTTTTAAAGGTTCATCAGCTGGGTGGGGGGAAGCCATGCAACTTGATCCTGTTCATAAAATTCAACCATAGCTAAAATGGATTTGCCCTTGTGACAATATCTTTTTACACACAAAATAGGAGGAGACTGTATTAATGCATGAGAACACCCTGATGTTTTTGCATCACAATCTCTGTGTGTTTGGCTGGAGGTGCAAACTTTTGGTTAGTGGTGCCTTTACCACCCCCCACACTGGAAAATGCATTTTACAATGAACTGCAGGGAACAGAGGAGAAACAAATAGCAGAAGAAGTTGTTCTTTAAGAGTTCCTATTGTCCCTTGATTAAATAATGGTTGCTGCTATTTTTATTGGTTAAGAAACTTATTAGCCATTTCATTTTTAATAGGCTTATACTGCAGTGAATAGTTCTGTGTATAAGCTCTATTTTATTGCTAGCTGTGATATTTTTAGTCATGAAAATAAGTATGTAGGAGATGCACCTTAAATAGTTGGCATGTTATTGGTGTGACTTGGGTGTCCGAGCACCTTGTCCTTTAAATTTTGTGGAAATGTTGCTAGAGTGAAACTGTGTTTCATTTCAGCATTTCCTATGTAGTTACAGTGCTTGAACTTTGGAATCCACTTTCCTGGCTTTTGTGTGTGGAAGCAGAGCAAAATGGATGTTTGTGCTGAACTCAGCACGTGCACTGAGCTTCAGATAACAATTATTTGGCTTTTTAACATCCTTGTATTTGGCATGTTGAGCCAGCCACACGGGGTTGTCCTGTGAATTCACACACAAGGAGCAGGTCAGCTCACTGGAGCTTTAATTTCCACTAACCCCGTGTAGCTGCACTCGTGGTTGTGTGCAGAGATGTATAACCTTACCCAGCTCTGAGGTGGTTTCAGCTTGTGTTCTGGAACAAAGACTCTGAAGTTTGGTTCTTAGATGCATTGTTAAGGACAGTCTCTACCTCAGGGCAGTCCCTCTTAATGCATGCTGCAAGATTTGGTGTAGAATGGGTAGCTTACTCCTAGAACAAAAGGACTACTTTTAAAATGTGTTTCCTTGTGAAAAGCTGGATTAAACAGGAAAACAGATTTGCAAAAAGTGAATTTAAGAATTCTGACTCAGTTCCTTCCAGACTTGAAGGGGTAGATTCCAATTTAATTCACTGATGTAATAAAAATTAGTGGCCTGACATCTGTTGGCTCTCAGCAGACCTGAGAGAGGTCACAAACTGGGACAGGTTGTGCCTATGCTGGTGAGTTTAACAGTGCTGGCACAAGCTGAATGCTAGCTAGATTTTGTCTTCAACCAAGAGAGCTGTGGAGCCCCCTGAGTCCAAACACTCTTGCAAGTAAGCTGTAGCTTTGTTTTCAGGCTTCTCTTGAGAGGTGTGGAGTTCCCTGTCTGAAACGAACTGATAATGACCAAAGACCTCTCTGATTTGAAACCCGTGTCCCATTTTACAGCCTATGCTTTTTCCCCTGCAGAAAAATGGGGGGCTGGGGGTTAGGGATGGAGATTAATGTATCAATGATCAGCCCTTGCTTTAATTTTCAGTTTGCTAAAAGCTGACGAATTTTGAGTTTGTGTCACATTATCCCGTGAGGGTTGGTCTCACTGCAAAAACCCTGCACTTGGCCCATATTTAGCTCTGTGTGCAGCCCTGTTCCTCTGGTGTGGGGTGGGAGGATAAGCATTCACTGCACACAGGAGTAGTGTACAACTGGGGGAACACTGAAGGCATTAACAACACTGTGTGAGCGCTAATACCAATCTCCCAATTTTTCATTCCTCGCCATTGGAAACTGAAGTTTGGCCTCCTCCAGCCTGGGCTCAGTGCCTCCAGCTCCTCAAAATGGAGGCTGTTTGCTGATACAAAGGCAATCGGCGATGCTGCTGCTGTTGCTGGAGGGCGTTCCCTCCCCACCACTTGGCTCCTCCAGGCGCTGGTTCAGCGGTGGCCCCAGCGAGCGAAGGGCAATGCCTCTGCTGCTGTGCCGGGGAGGAGGGGCAGGCCGGCCCCTCTCCTCTCTGCCTGGCTCTTCCTTCCCACCACTGGCTTGTACATCAGCACCAGCTTTTACACCTGTGGTAGTACTCCTGCCACTTTCCTGTCATCAGTACACCAGGCTGTATTAGCAAACTGAGCTGACTGATGAGCAACTTCATTCTTTATGGACTATGGATGAGTTTTCAGTGTAGTCTTCACATCAGCTCTCTGGTGACACCACAAGGTGCTGATGCTTGCTTGTCTAAACTTGGGAGGGTACTTGAAAGGGTGGTGGTTCTGGAAGAGGTGGGTTTGCTTGGGTCAGCCTTGAAGCCTTTGTGAAACCTCTCCTGTGCATTTGTGAGGTGTGCACCAGTATTGGGTGCTGTGTCATGGAATAGATAAATACTTCATGTAAGTTCAGAATCTTTTTGGAAAAAGAGCTGACTTCCCCTGACAGCATCCACAATGCAGCCCTGGGGACTTGTAATTCTCCCTAAGCTGGAGGAGAGAAATGTGGTGGGATTGGGTTAATTACCTGAAACTTGGAGCTTCTTGTGATTGAATATCTTCTGTTTGATACCATGATAGCACGGTACTAAACAGCTATCTCTTGCAATAAACCTTGAACCACATGCACCTTCAGGTCCAAAGTATTGCCTGCAGTGAATTTGCTCTTTTTTTCTTCAGCACATTAAACTATGCCACTAACAGAAGAGCAGTCTTTATCAGAAGAGACATTGGTCTAGTGCATGAGTTGAACACAAAAGTCAGTGTGAAATCTGTAACAGAGGGCTCTTGCCTTGTTCCTCAGTTTACCAAAGCCTCTTGCAAATACTGTCTTACAGTAGAGCTCTTTACACTTTGACTTGTTAAGTTGTAATCCTTCATCTTTCAGATTTCCTGCTTGTCTGGCACCAGAACTTTTCACCTGTCCTCTAACTCAGTACTTGGGGTTTTTTTGAATGTGGCTTTAATGAACAAATATAACTTCGGGTAAAGGGAAGAATATTAATGTACAGTGTAACTGAGGCTTCTGTTCACTGTAAGGGTCTTTTGACCTGCTTATTAGTGGGGGCATTGTTCTGGTAAGCCATTCCAGGACCCATCCTGCCAGTCTTCTGCACAGGATTAATCATTTCCTCTTGACCTCCTGCTCTCTTTTCCTAACATGTTGCATTGATCAGAATCCTTAACTCACAAGTTTGCTCCTGTTTTTTAAAGAACGGGAGGAAAAGGAGGGGGGAAGGAATGCAAAGAAATTAGATATAATGTCTGCTGTTAACATTCTTAGTAAGCTTTATTCTTTTTTTCCTGCTTGACTCCTCCCTTCTCCCAAGGAAAGAAATCCCTTCCTGGTATGTATTAGCTCCAGATCTCAAGCATCTTGAGTGCCTCTGTTTCACTGGAATTACTTTTTTTGAGCATGCAACTTCCTGCAAGATCAGCTCTGCTTAGAAAGGTCACATTTAAAGCTTTACCTAGCTGAGGCTTTCACAGGCTACTGATCTACCACATTAGAGCACTTTATTAATCTTAATACTAATCTGCAGTATTTCCATTGTGGGTAAGGCAGCATCAAGAATACTGCATGTGACTCTCATTTCCCTCTAGTTTTTTTAATGCCAGCAGAGGGGAAGGTATTTATGGGATCATATGAGGTACCTCCTAGCAGAGAAAGCTCCGTGTTTGTCTTTGCTGACAACATCTTCATTACACCTTTAAGGGAGCTGTTGACTTTAAGGTACAAGGGTCTGCTGCCAGCCAGTCCCAGATTATATCAGTAACAGAAATAAGGACTTGTTCTGTTCAGATCACCCATGGGTCCCTGTATTGCCCCCTACTGCCTGTTGCTGGCAGACTTCACAGGAGTAGACCTCTCTAGACTTCAAATTTTACTTCTGCATGACCTAATTGTTCCAGCCCACTTGTGCCCAAGTGTGGTCTGGTTTTGAGAAGGCTGCTGCAGCTTGTGCTTCCTTTTCCAAGGTGTTAACAGCAGCTCCAAGGGAGAGAGTTAAGCTGAAGAAAGGCAGTGGGATAAAAGCAGAGGTCTGTTTCCTGTTCTCGTAGAACCTCTTTCTGTGAGGCTGCATGCCAGAGGTAGTCTTCCCCTCTTAGCCTTTGGTTAAGACATCATCTCCTGGAAGCAGATCGTTTAACTTGCCTTGTATCTCTGAACAATGTTGCTGGCTGTTAAGCTGTTCTAGGTGCAATGGCCTTGCTCAGGTCACAGGAATGCTAGATGTCTCTACCCCTTCCCAGGAGTACTTTGTGCTACTCTGGGCTACCTGGGGATTCATCTTTGTACCCCAACTGAGTCTCAGAATGGCTCCAAAGGGCACTGGGCCATGTGCCTGACAATGCACAGATTACTGAATAGCAAATGACAAAGCTAGAAGTAGACCACGAGCTGGAAAGTAAAACTGGGTATAGTTGTTCTATCAAAAGCAGACTGGAAGCTCTGTCTATCTAGTGATAAATTCATAGTCCTGTGGAGTGAGGGACCTGACTTAACCCATCCACTAAGCCCATGGCACCTGAGCACAAGACACAATAGTCCTTTGTTCCTGAAGCTGTGGGAATTATGAGCTTTTGTTAACTGCTGGTTTTGGAGGAATCTCCAAATTCCATTTTGTTTCCTGCCCTGAAGTAGGGTTGTGGGACTGTCCTCCCAGTAAGAAAACTAATGTCTTGGAGCTTGTAATGTCTTTTTACTTCCCAGAGCTTTGTGTTAAGACCAAGCAAAAAGGCTGCATCACAAAGCAGCATTTTGATGTCACAAAGAAATTGGGGCAAGAATTCTGAGATAATACAGGATACTTCCTGGCAGAAAAAGCTCCATGTTTGTCTTTGTTGGCTTCATTTTTCTTGTGTTGTTAGTCAAGGCCTTTCACCTCTGTGAAGAACACCTCTGTGAAGGTGGAAGTGGGCCTGTTGTCTGCTTGGAAACAGACAAAGCAAAACAAATCATTTGCACTGAAGGCGGATTCAGGCTGATAGCTCTGGTGGCACTATGCATGTGAAGGTTGGAGCTCTGGGGAGGGAGCTGTACATTTTTCCTGCCTCTCCTCTCAGAAGATCCTGTGGGCTGGGGGTTTCTTTCAGCCATGCCCAAGACCTTGCATTAAGTGATTGTTTTAGCTGCTCTTGGCCACCACACCCGAACATCTAGGCTATTGTCCCTGGCTGCTGCTGCTGGCTGTTGTGCTGCCCCAGCATCTGGCTCTAGTGATAAAGGTCACAGCAGCGAAGACGAGGAGGAATGTGCAGCCACAGAAGGGGGCCTCTTGTTTGCCCCCGGTCCAGCTCCAAAGGTCTGTCTTCCTTTTCCCCAAGCTTCCTTGTAGAAGGCTAGAAGGTCCCTTACTGCCATTCGTTGATATCAAATGGGCCCCTTCAGTTGGGGTGTGGAATGGGGTAGTTGCATAACACGCTTCTCTTTTCATGTGTTATCTTGATGGACTGTCTTGGCAGTTATTAGCCTGTTCGATCAGGGGAAAAAAGTCTATTGACTTGTTTCTAAAGCTTCAGCGCTGTGGGCATACATACAGTAGTTTTCAGCATTGAGAATACATGCTTGCAGAAAAAAAATTACAGTGGTGGTTCTCCAGGAGTTTCTTGTGAATTGTTTCAAGAGACGAGATTTCTTTCCACTGTAAATTCAAAGTCCTGCCTCCAGTTCCATTTACACAGATGAAAACTGAGATCTCATGGAAAATGTTTGAGGTTTTGGGGTTTTTTGGTTGGTTTTTTTTTTTTTTTCAGTATAAGCAGAGAAGATACATTTTCAGTTTCACATGGCAGTCAGAATAGGGTTGAGGCAGGACCAAGGCCAATCAGTCACACCTGCGTGATTCACATCTTATTCCACTCTCATGCATCTTCTGCTGAAGAGCACATGACTGACTACCTGCAGTGCTAGTCCAGCATTTGGCTGCTCATTCTGGTCCAGGGACTACACTTGAACCCCTGAAGAACTCTAGGGCATTGTCAAGTCTCATTTCTAGCTCAAACAAGAAACAGAACTCCCTTACCAGGAAAGAAGGTGTCCAAGTAGCTGGATTTTATAAGTTTTTGTGGCAGAAGCTGTGTCAGTGCAGCATCCCAATTCCAGAAATAGCCTTATTTTCCAGTCTGAAAATAATGTAATTTGGTAACTAGCCTGTTTGTATGAGAATTATTTTATTGAAACTAGAGATGTGAGGAATACTATTTCTAGCAAGGCCTCGTTTAAGCTTTATATATCTTTACTCAGAGTGTGGTGATGCAGTGGGACAGGTTGCCCAGAGAAGTTGTGGATGTCCCATCCCTCGCAGTGTTCAAGGCCAGGTTGGATGGGGCTGTGAGCAGCCTGTCCTAGTGGAAGGTGTCCCTGCTTGTGGCAGGGGGGTTGGAGCTAGATGATCTGTTCCAACCCAAACGCTTCTGTGATTCTGTGGGCTTATACTCCTCTTGGAACCATGGAAGGTTGTACAGCAACAACCATGAGAGCTAACTGAAGTGGCTTGCAGACCTGATGCGAGCTTTGGTTTTTTTCTTTTGGAGGGAAAACGTACAGTGGTAGAACCTATCCTCTGTCTAGGAAACAGTAGGCACATTCAGGCTGCATGAAGTGAGGGTGATACTTCCATGGTGTCTCAGCAGTGAATTTGAGTTTGTGAGCAAACCAGAACACTAACCAAGAAAAAAAATCAACTGAATCAGTTGTATTTTTCTCAGAATGGTCCTGATAAGAAATATGTGTCTTCTGTAATAGAAGTCTTCTGTTTGCTTGTTTTACTCCTTCAGTGCTACCTGAATTGAGTGCAGAAAGGATTAGGATTGATGCCATCTGTATGTGTCGATTTGGCAAGTAGATTAAATTTGAGGTTGCTTTCTCTAAGCAATTAGCAGTGTGGTCTTTCAGCGTTCTGTTGGTAGAATCTGTTATTAAAACAGATTCTAATATTCTTTCACTTGTCTGAGCATTAGATTGTTACACTCTTTGAATAGAGAAGTCTTAACAGAGTGGTTTAGCTCAGTGGCCTGTATACAGCAGTCTCTATTCAGAATGTGTTATGTTGTTGTTGTGATCACAGACCTTTGCTAGAAAGAAATGATGTGGGAAGAGAGGTGGTTCTGCTCATCCTTGTTCACTAAGGCACGTGTTAAAGGTGATGTGCTTTTCACCTTGCTGGTGAAAATAGTGATTGCATATGAAAGAACCCTGACCAAATGGCTTACAGTTTGCCATGTGGCTTACCGCACAGAGAGGTATTTTACTGAAGTTGTTAGTGCCAAATTACAATTCTGAAAATTTTCTTCTTCCCCCTTCCTCATCAGAGGTTGAGGCTTTACAACTCAGTCCATGCCTAAGTCTCTACTGTAGTTCAGTTTCTCACATAAAGAGCTGGCAGTGAGTAATTCTGGGACACTGACATAGGCTAGGGAGGGGAGCTCTCTGTTCTATTTGGAAAACTTGTGCTGGTTTCACAACATCTTATAATTGTACTGCCCTGGCAATAAGGCATGAGTTGTGTGACCCTTTTAGACTAAAGAAATGGCTTGAAGTTGCTTAAATACGCATGGAAATGTCTTAAATCCACCTAGAAATACCCTAACAGCTGGTTGCATGCAAACTGGTTTTCACTGTGTGTGCTGAGCTCAGCTGCTAATGAAGGCTCAAACATGCTCTTTCAAATGTCCCTTGGTTGGTCGGAGGGCCCCTTTGATACCTGTGCCGCCCTTTGCCAAGCAGCAATAAAACCAAACCCTTTCTAGGAACTTGGAAGCAGCCAGACCAGAACTCTGCACGTACAGTGCCAACATTCAGCTGAGCAGTTTGTAAGGACCAGTCAGAAACAGAGGGCAGTCGTAGATGAAGTTTAAGATCAGGCGAGCTAGAGAAAGAAAGTGGAGGCCAGTTTTTTACTTTATCTGTCTTTCCTTCCTCAGTAAAAAAGTAGTGGGGGTACAGGTAGACTAAAAGTGTTGTTCTGAGTCCTTTATCTGAATAAGTATGAGGTCTATCTCAGATGTATTGTTTAAGAAAAAAAACCTTTGTAGCTTTACAGTGTAATTTCTAAAAACTCAACTCATTCCAGGAAAGAAATACAATATTCTAGTATTCTCTGCAGTGAATTCGTTATATTCTTAAATTCTGCTTGCTCTCACTGCTATATGATTAAAATATACTTGAACAATTCAAATGCTGGAGTGTTTTCTCCTTAAAGCTTGATAATTTAATAGTCATTATTTGCACTTACAGATTCACAGTGGAAATTTGGTTTAGAAAGATTAAAGTTAGTTTAATCTTTGCCTGCAAGACCTTAGATTCCTCCTTCCCACCCACCCCTTTCAAGGATAATATTCCACTGTGCCAGATTGCCCGTATTGCCACCAGAAAATTGCTTGGACCACTTCTTACAAAATCAAAGGTCAACTCCATGCCTTGGTGGCAGCTGGGAAACTAATGATTTAATGCTGCTTTGACCTTTGGCTTCCTAGTCCGTTTGAGTCTGACCCAATGTTTTAATTTTCCAATACTGCTGGGCAGTTGGCTTTTGTCTGTTTCCAGATGTAACTTGCATATTGAGGCCTGTTACTGAAGTGAGAACAAAACAACAAAACATCTCAGCCTACAAGGGGAAGGAAAAATAACAGCACCTACTTGTTATGCTGCAAAATACAGCTGTCTGATGACACTGATGCTTCCACAACTAACCAAGGTCAGGTTTAGAATAACAAAATGTGAATATTTGTCCCAACATTCACATCTAAAGTACGTTAACAGCAGTCTTAGTGAAATGCTGCTTTTTTACTTGTGTGTAAAAAGTAACAAAGGAAAAAACGTAGCTCTTTCTCCTTCTCCTTCCTTCTGCCCTCAGTCTCTAAAATTAAGTAGTTCTTTTTTCACTGGAATAGAAGTCAATGTTTGTTCTCATACTGGGAAATACAGAAAAAATAACCATTTGGTTGTTGAAAATGCACGTGCTTGCTGTGGGTTAGGGTATTGAAAGAAGTGTAAAGTGAGATGGAAACCAGTGGTGACAGAAACCCTTTATTGTGATTGGGAAGTTCCTTCCCCCCCAAGAAAAAAAGCACTCGTAGGGAGTATTTTGTCATGGATTTTTGGTGCATTCACAAGGTGAATAATGCATTAGGTTTTTGCAATACCGGTAATTTTGCGACCATTGCCAGTACAGTTTGCATTTGCTGCTAATGGTGTGATAATGGTGGGGAAAACACCCTGAGGTGACTCTTCTTTTCTTAATGAAAAGACTGCTGATTGTTTGGGAAGCTCCCCCTTGGGTACTGATGCATATGGAAGCTCCTCTTTGCCTAAGAGTGCCAATCTCTTCTTTTGTCTGGTCCGTGTGCCAGTCACAAGCACCGACTGGACTCGATTCCTGCCTTAACTACACTGCAGCTCTCAAAAGGTCAGCTCATACCCGGGCCTATGTGTGAGAGGTTAGTTTTGCAGAGCAGATGGGCTCCTAAAACTTTTATGGTTTCCAGTCAAATCACCTCAAGCTGTAATCTCATTAAATCCTAAGTGAATCAGTGGGTCTGGTTATTACTTGAAAGCAGTGTTACAGGAAGTGATGTTCCTGATGCAGTAGGTCTGTCTTGGCAGTAAGCTACCCGAGGTACTTGCCTGTGTGTGGCTCTGGGAGCTGCTCCCTTACTTTGATAGCAGAGGTGGGATATGGGGTGCAACAAGTTAACCTTTGGTACAGCACAAAGGTAGAAATGCAGCTTTTCCTGAAACCGTAATTGGGTTTGTTTCGGGAGTTTAAATTCTCCCTTGCATTCTTAATCATGCACAGCCATTGCATTGTCCCAGTGCTCATTTGTGTCTTAAAATAAATTAACAACTACTAATTTAGGAAACCAGCATGGTGCTTAATGCTGTGCACAGTTGCTGAGAGAACTGCATGACAGCACTGTCCAAAAGCCTGACCTTCTTCCTATTTTTTAATTCAGCTTAACTGTCTTTGGGAGAAAATAGTAGGTAAAAGAATCTTCTGGAGGAAGGCAAGTAGCTTAATTGAAACTCATTTGACCAAGCAGAGGTGACTCTATTTTAATTGTCCTGTGCTTGGAAATCTGGTTAAGCATGTTCTGTGCCTGGATTGCAGAAAGGCTTTTTCCTCTTCAGAGAGAATAAATCTAATCTATGACCTCCTCATACTTGCTTCTTAGTAAACAGGGGACATGTAGGACTAGTTTGGCAATACATAAAAAATTAATGATTGCAGCATAGCACGCAAGACTTGTGTATGCAAGAGTGTTCATAAAAACACAACCTGCTGATTGTGCAGAGATAATAAAAATTTTCTTCTGCCTTGCCTCTACCCACTTCCTCCCTCAGGGATATGTGTGTGGTGTGTGAGACCATACCTTGTATTAACCCAGCCTTTTGGCCAATTCACGTACCCAAACGGCATCAAAGTCCTGCTGATCCTTGTCAGAAACGGCCTTTTTCTAATTTAGGTGTTTATGGTGCACTTCAACTGTAAGAATATCCTCTTTCTTAAAATTTTATGTCACAAGAAAATGTAGATAGGGATTTTTTTGTTGTTTTGTACTAAGACTAATGTGTATTTTTCTTTTCAAGAATTGGGCAAAGGTTTAACCTTCCTAGCCATCCCTTCCCTCTTCTTTCTTCCTTTGGTAGAGTGAATCACATTCAAATCTTCCCCTCTAGTTCAGCCTGGATAGTGTTTCTTCCCTTCACTGATGATTGAGCGAGTTTTCTATATTTATATTTATCCTGATTTAAAGCTTAAACAAGGCTACAGTTAAAGTTTAGGATAAGACTAACTTGCCTGCACAATGTAGAAGCAATCTAAAGCTAGTGGAATGTGAGACAGTGGATGCTGCTATTGAAAAGGCTGCTGCTTTCACTGAGGGATTGAAAGTATTTAAGCATTTTAAAAATTCAGAATGCTTTTAAATTCTTAAAAAAGGTCCTTGTAATATAGCGCTGAACCATGACATGGTGGCATCAAGCCACTGAGATTTGGTTAGACCAAAGCTGTAATACTCTAGCAGAATCATTCTGGTGTTTGTAGGAATGCCATACTGTGTACTTGCCCCATGGGAGCACCATGGGATGGATTAAAAGTAGTCCCTATCAATCATAACTTAAACCTTGACTGTGTTAGAAGATTGTCCTCGTTCTCCCAAAACTGAAGCTACTACTCAATAATGGCATCTATGGCACAGTGACAAAGTGTAGTTATTAGTGTTATTATCTGTAAGCACTTCATATCTATCCTGCAGTTTGAAGGAGTTGGAGCCATGCTGTCAGTTTCCACTTACGTGAATATTCATCCTGGAAAGCTCATCACTTTCCAGCATTCCCAAATTCAGAAGGAAAGTAATCGGAAGTCTTCTCCATGAGGAAAAAGGCTACTAGACTAGCACACTGTGCAGCTCTTAAATCTATGACAGAAATGCTGAAAGTACATTTTCAGGGATTTTAAAAAACCCAAACCCTCCCACAACAACAAAGATCACTTGGGGGAAAGCGGCTTTAAACTTGTTTGTGCCTGTATTTTAGGCACTTGGAAATAAGTATATGGTGGGTAGGTAATTCATTCAGAGTTCTGAAACTTAGGGGTTTTGCTTTTGCCCTGTTGTCAGAGGTAAAGGGGGATAAATAAAGACACACTTAAGTCATGGTGGACAATTTAAGTTTTCATATAAATAAAGGTTCTCTCGCTTTATGTTAACAGCTTGTTAACAAAAAAATTCTGTTGTTAATGTTCTTTTATGGCGATGGAGATAAAGAATTATTTTGTGCAAACACTTTTGACTTCCTGGAACAGTGCTTCTTATTCTTACGTGTCTTTCCTTTATGATTTACAGTACCTTTTTCGGCTGTAACTGCAGAGCTGTGTAATTATATGATAGATGGACAAGAATTTACTCATTCACTCACGAGGGATTAAAGAGTAACCTGCAGTAGTGTTTGTTACATGATTATTGAAATGCCCTGTGGCTGTTAAGACAGCTAGGTCTTCCAAAACAAACATTAAATACTGGAGTTCAGCTGGAAGTAATAGTGCACTAGCACCCATAAGATAATACTTGTGTGAGGAGTCTTTCATAAAATGTGATTTGTATAATCCTCCTTAAAATTAAGAGGAGTTTGTAACAAGTGTATTAATCTGACAAATGCACTCTGACACTGTATTGCAAGCAGCGTAGCTTTAGTCCTCAAGGACAACATTGTTTCTCTGAATAAGATACTCCGTGTATGTGCCAAACCCTGTGCTGGGAGCAGACAATGATTATTTTTTACACGGATGGTACAATTTGATGGTGTTAGCTAAGGAAGCCTAAAATAACACACTTCCAGAAACTACTGCCTGGATTTGGAGCAAACCAATTTTGTCTTTTTTTTTTAATGCCATCCAAATTTGGTTTTGCTTAATTAAGATTCCTCATTTATGAGGAATCCCAAATGAAACCTCAACATGTTGTAATTTTTTTTTCCCTGCTCTGAAACATGTGCACTTAAGCTAGTAAAATTTTTACACTTGCATATTTTTGGTGTGTTAGTCTTTAAAAGGATGATGGTATAGGGGTAGAACTCAAATGTTTTTTGAAGATACCTTCTAAATGTTCATATTGGCTGTTTTGGTGAAGAAAGAAGTTCCGTTAAATGCCCTATTCTATAAGGACTTCATATGTGGGCATATAGTTGTTGTAAAAATAGTGTTTGGGACAGATTAAGACAGAGGAGGTAAGGCAAAGAACAGAGCCAATTCGGTGCTGCCTTTGTGCTTTCCAAAAAAGCTGTTCCACATAAGCAGTAACTAAAAACATTGCAGTATAAAACACTTGGAATGGGTTTATGTATCAGTTTTCCCAGACAACCGTCTTGCCTGTACCTCCTAATAAAAGGCTATAGTTGGTCATATTCACTTTGACCTGAGTTTGATGTGCATATGGCACTGGTAGTAACTGGACTTGTTTAATAGGAATGGATTGTTTCACAATTAAAGAAGAAAAAATTTAACAGTTCCTGCTGTGGGGGTTCTGTACCGTGGCTGTTCCTGTTACAGCTTTTCTCTGAAGACAAGAGATTCAAGGCAGAAGTGGGAGGAACAGCAGAACTGTGCTGTTCCCTTTAGATACCGGGGCTGCAGCAGTACCCAGGGCCTAATGCTGGGGTGGGGAGAAGGAGAGGAGAAAAGGATGCCACTTTCTACCCCTTCCCCAGTCTGCTTCACACACTCGGCCAACTGGATAGTTTACCACTGAGAAAAGCAGGGAGGAGAAATTCCTTCCTGTAGTATCCCAGGTGGTCAGCTTATGCCCTAATGGCTAAATTGCTTTTATTGTTATTTGCTTTTACTCCACATAAAAACTGAACCATAGCAATCCTATGGAAGTTTAAACTAAATTTAAACCTGATAGAGGTATTTAATGTTTTGCATATATAAAAGTCTAGTTCTCATTGCAAACAGCCTAATCATCCTTTGGTAATTGCTGTGCTATCTCTGTGGGTACATTCACTCCCATAATACTGGGTATTATATATAAATTTTTACATATATATACATACATATATATACACACACATATAATATTATATATAATACTCTCTGGAGAGCTGATACTGGAAAGCAGGGGAGGAGGGACAGTGTCTTGTACAAGTTATGTGGACTGATTGTGCTTACCAGGCTGTTACTCAAACTGGAGTTACCAGAGTCCAGTAGTGGTGGTGTTAGATATCAGAATCTTTAGCTCCACTTTGCTAAATGTGTGCTAACAATCCTCTTTGTTAAAGGGGCTTTGAGATTTGTTAGTCTACAGGTTGATGCATTTTTTCCTTTTTCCTTACACAATTACTCATTTTAAAAAGTATAAGGAAAAGGTTTTTTAAAAATTGTGTAGAGATGATGTAATGGTATTAAAATTACTTTAAACGAATAATCAGTACAGAGACAACCCCACCAAATAATGTATGCACTTGAAGATTAAACATAATGAGCTGATGCCTACTACTGGTTTTATGTTCATGTTACTTCCATGTACAAACAACTTTGTCTAAAATTCATAAATTTTTGAGCACTGTTCTCTACTAATTGTTTTGATTCTGGGTTCTTGTGCTTTTCCTGTGTGATTGTCAGTAAGGCCACATAAGCAAGGGGGAACAAGGAGACAATAAAGCTGCAAAGTGGACTCAGAATTCATGCTTACTTCGTTTTCTAGTACTTAGTTTTTCAGTATTCTCCAACTTCTGCAGTTTGACATGGAGTTTATACATGTGGTGCTTCAACTATGGGAGTTTTCAAATACATGCTTTTAATCTATTTTTTCTTGTAGCAAATGAGAACTGGATGATGTAGTTAAAGCATTACACGGTGTGAAAGAGTAAGTCCAAACTCATGTTCTGAAAAAGTACTATTCTGAACCAAGATTTCTAGTACTGCTTAAAAACCAGAAAAACAGCAACAACAACAAAAAAGGAAAAATCAGCACAAGCCCTCCCCCCCACCTCACATGAGATAAAATTTTTGAAAAACCCAGAAAAACTCCTGAAGTAGAACCTATCACAAAGTTCAAATAGAGAAACCAGAACTTTATCTGGATGAATGAGTTCTTTTTTCTCATACTCAGTTTTTCCCCAGTGGTTGGAACATTATGAATTTAAGATGTCTAGCTTGATGGGCTTTCTGACCCCCCAGAGAAGCCCTCTAACAATATTAACAGTTCCATCAAAGTGAATTTTGTTAGGTAGTGGTGGATTGACTAGAGACTAACTGTGTAAGAAAATCAATCCTACTCAAGGCATGTTTGTGTTGGGATCAGGGAAGTCTCTCTGTCAAACTGCACACAACCCATCTGCTTAACATGTCGTTTCTCAATTGGTTTGTCCTCAGCATGAAGACTAGCTGCCCTTGAGTGAAATCTGGGAACTTCAGGGTTGTTTCACTTCCCACTCCCTTCCCCCATCAAGTAAAAAAAAAAGCAACTTTGTCTGCAGTATATTAAGAGACAAAAAAAATTTATTTGTTTGCAAGACATATAATGACATCCTTGCTGTCATATTTCCATGTGAAGATCAACAGTTGCCAAGGACCTGAACAGAGAAAGTGTTCTCTGCTGTGGTGTGGGAACAGCATGGATTTGAGGAATATGGATTTTGAGAGGTGAGGGCTTGTAGTGATGATAGTCACAGAGATGACACAGGAGCCTTGTGTATATCTTGACTATTAGTCCAACCCTTTCTGTTCATAGAAGGAAAATTTTCAAAAGCTCTTACGCTGAACTGTGTGGGCAAGGGGAGAACATGTTACATAAGGAGTTTGTAGAGATGTTAAGGTTTTGGTTCTGTCTAAAATACAAAACTCCTTGTGCAGCAGCAAAGAAGTTGTCAACCTGTTGCTGTTTACAGCATCACTGAAATCATGGCCAAGCTTTGGATCAGAACTTTAAGACACTCTGGTTTTCAGAAAGCTGAAGAATATACTGAGTCTCAGTGGAGGATTTGCAGGGACTCACAGCAGTGCCTTGGACAGACGGGCTTGAAAGTGGAACTGTCCTGACCCACTCTTGTCAGCTACCACAGCAGGCTATTTATTAGCTTGCATGCTTGAACTGTTGAATATTTAGATCCACCCACTGTCCCCTGTGCCAAGACCACCCTGCTGCTACTCATGTCATGCAGATTTGGCACAGAAGCTGCATTTAAACAGCTAATGAGTTGCACGTTGAAGGACAGGCTGGTCTCTCCTATTGAAATCCGTGAAAGAGCTGTGACTTGGGCTGAGTAATCTTACTAGCTACTGATACCATTGCATCTTCCTCTAGACTGGCTACTTTACCTGCTTCAATGTTGAAACAGATGTTGTGACTTGTTTTTAAAAACAAAACATAGATTTTTTTTTTTAAACTCCAAACAACTTATTTAAAAGAAAATTGCTATGTCGACTTGCCATTATGTAATAATTAAACAGCAGTTTACTGTGGGATAGTTATACCTGCATCACCTCAGTATTAACATTAAAATAATATTAAGCCTTGCTTGTCCATATTTAGGAAGAATTGGACCAGTGAGTTAAGTTGGAAGCAAGATGCCCTTTCTAGTCCATCAATAACTGGAATTTCTGAGGTGGTGAGTGAGATCGGCTGACTGAGTTACTTTGCACCCAAGAGCTTTTAGAAAGTTAGCTGATGAGATGGGCAAAGTCCAGTGACTGGTGTGTGGTGCTCCCTCCATAATCAGAGTGGATCAATGGGGGCGTAGTGCATCTGGCAGAGGTGCTGCCAAGAGAAATGCTTGGAAAGCTGCAGTGCCAGGTGAGTGCCTAGAGCCAGAAGCTGCAGTCATCACATGAAGTTTCATGTGTAAGATTTTAACTTAAAACACAAAGGATGCAATTTCATAGTAGGCTGTAGCCAGCCCTTAAAAACAGCTTTGTCAAAGGTGTGACTTCCTGTCTCCTGGCCCAGTTGGCGGCCTGTTGTCACACCATTCCTGGTGTGACATGTGGCCTTCAGAGTGAAGTGGAACTTGATTGTCACTTCTACCCCAAATCCATTTAAATTTGCAAATGCTGTTTGTGTTGGCAAAGGCAACTTAAATGGTCTCTGCTCCACTCCCAGCTGACTGTTAATACCTACTGGGTGTTCTAAAAGTGATTAATGGGCTATTAGTCTTTCAAAAAACTTTTGATTTTAACCTGGATGGTTTGACTGACTCAGTGCTGTCCCCACTCTAAAATATGTGGCTGTTTTTACTGGCTTCATGACATCACAGGAGGATTGAAGAAGGTAAACATTAGGAATTTTAAGAGTATAGTAGTCTGTTTGATTTACCAGCCTGTTTAACTCAACTCCAGTTAGATACTGTTCTCTTCCAGTTAGAACTTGAGACGAATGCTATCAATGAGAAGATTTACACTGATTTCCAGCTGTGAGGTTGGCAAAGTACCAGATAGTTGTCATCAAATGTCTCTATGCCCTTAATTATGGATTCTTCCCCCTTCCTTGTGCTGGTCCTACTGATCTTCTGATCCCAGGCTCAGCTGATAAAAATAGTTTATTCAAAAACGAATTTTATGCTTTTCGTAAAGATACCCAAATCTTTTCACTGAGACTGGACCAGTAAAGGGAGGGAGATAGGAGCAAGGCAGGGGAGATTTAGGGCTTCCTCACAGAGTAGCTGTCAGTTTAACTGTGGAGTGAAATGACAGCCTTGAGCTGTGTGTGGTTTCCCATTTGGGGTTTTATTTGTGAGCTTCCTGCCCCTTCACGTGCTGGGCCAAGAGGTACCTGTGTGGCTGAGAGACAAGGAGCAGAACCCACTGGAACATGTAGGGAGGGAAGGGTATTAACAGTAGTGCTGGAGAAAAAAAAGCATATGGAATTACAGCTTTATTTCCTATCAACAGGCTTGCATGAGACAAGTCATCTGTTAGCTGGGCTTTTATTATTCCAGATGGGATAAGGAAATCAAGGTGAATTTAACAGAAGGGCTGAACTTGCACTTGATGAATTTCTGAATGGGCCAAAACCCACCTCTGTTCATCCAAGTGGCAAAGGAAGGTAATAGTAAGCTAATTTCACTACTGCCACTTGGTACAGTTACCTGTACATGCTGCATGCCCTTTGTAGGATAGGAATGGAACACTTCAAAGTGCCCATGCTTTTGTGGAAAGTTTGTTATTACAATATGGAGCTAAGTTCAGGAAGTAACTCTGTCGTCTGCTGTGGAGACCTTCTGGAGTTGGTGTGCAATTTCCCATTAGCACTGTATGCAGAGAGGAAGATTGGTATTAAGCCAGTCTGTTCTACTCCAGAGCATCAAGTTAAAAGACAAGTTCTAGGAGCAATTTGGTCATTAACTGATATCTCTGAATGCCAAATGTTTAAGGTATACTGGGAAATTGCCTGTAGTTCTGATGTGTATCATGTGACTGCCCATGTCTTCAGTCTTCATATTTAGCACTCAAATTTTGAATTAAGGTTCCTAAAATACTACTTTCATCATGGTGTGAATCAAGGTAATTGTCACAAGTTGCCATTGAGGTGGAAGCTACGTACCAGTTTCCTACAGAGTAGAAATATTACCTATTTTTGCTTAAACCTGCAACAATTATCTGTATCAAACTCTCCACCGCTCAGGAGGACTAGTTCATTTGTATACTGTTAAAAAAAAAAAATTGCTGCATGTAGGGAAGCAGCTTTTTCTTCAGGAAGGGAGGGAAGCAAAAAAAAAAAAAAAGGAGAAGAAAAAAACAACCCCATAGTGCTGAGGAAGTAGGACCAAAATTCCTTGGAAAATTACTTTATACTAAACTCAGTCGTCTAGGCCTTACACTACCTAACAAAGCCACTGGTGTTTGAGTTACTGTCAAGGGAACTTGATAATAAAACACTTTTAGTAATGGAAAACTTTAAACTTATAGTAAGATTTTTTTTTTTTTAAATCATAAAATCAACCTAAGTTAACTTGCAAGTACCGTACTGAAACTTCCAAAAGTAGAAACCAAGAGGCTACTGTTTTGTCTGTAGACTTCTTTTATTGTTGGTTAAGATTACAGGGTAGCTTTTTAGAGCATCAGACTTGCATTTTAAAAATAAAATGGCCTTATGTCTTGCTGCCTTGTACAAATTCTTAACACTGTACGCTTAAATAAAATCCTTGCAAGATACTGAAATGTCATGACAGAAAACAAATTTTTAACGTGATTAGTAGATTCCCCATGCTTTTTTGTCCATTTGAATGCACATGTGCTCTGAAAATGAGAGAAATGAAGTGTTTGCAAGCTGGGAGGAGAAGGGCACTGTGAGTATTGGTGAAAGAACATTTATTTAAACACAGTGTAAGGATAAGCCTCCTCAGATGCTGTTTCTGCTGAATTCTCCTCTGTCATGGTGCCTACTACATTCCATTGCTTTTGTCTGGGGTTGGTATTTGGGAAATTTTAGTGAGGGCTGGTAGGTGGGGGGGCACGCTGGAAGCTGGTCAGCAGTAAGGAGAGAAGGGCTGGTGTGGGAATTGTGGAGTGGGGTCAGGGTTTAACTTTAGTGGCCATTCATCAGATGATGATTGATTGCTGTGCAGTCCCGGGGGACGTTTAACAACATCTCTGCCCATCCCCCTGCCCCCTTTGAAAGCAGATGGACCAAAAAATGGGGAGAGTGACACCCAGGAATTCCTGCTGTTGTAAAATGTTTTTACGGTGCACTGTACAGCCTTTCCTGAAGCAATCACATTTATGGCCTTGCTGTTGTATTTCTTGGGCTGCTGTGGCTGTAAAAGATGAATAGCCCTGTAACATGGTTCACTGATTCTGTTTAAATTGAAGTAGGCTCCCTTTATTGTTTTGTGTCTAAAATTGTATGCCACCAATTCAGGAAATATTTCCTGTTTGGGAAATAATCAACCCATAGCTGATTTATTTTAAAATAAATCACTTTTAACTATCTCTAAAACTAGTCCCCTCTTCCTTCTGATTTCTCTCTTTGCTTAATTCCAGTGGAAATTCTAAAATACTAATTAATGTAGTAGAACAGTTTTAAAAAATAAATAACAGTTCCTAAATCTGCTTATTAATCTTTTTTGCCTTACTGGATAGGGTGTTGTAGGGCACCAGTTTTTATCTTAAAAATGGTGTCTTTACTTAATTACTGCATAATTACTACAGAAAGAAACAATTAATTAAATGCAATTTACGCAGATTATAAATTTCTTTGTAAGAAGAAATCTGTCTCTGCTTTCATACTTCTTTCCTTGCTGCCCATCAGAGCATTCATGTGGTTTGGGAAAACCAGCAATTTTTGAAGTTGTTTGCTTATAAACCAGTTTTTCCTATGTTTGGGTAAATAGTGAAATTAACAGGACAATAGTTAATTTACAGCTTGATGGATCTTTTGGCTGTATCGTCTCTGCCTCTTCAGATAGGGAGGGGGGAAATTTTTTAGGACTTTCCTATAGGTACTGTTGTTGTTTTGTTTCAGTGGGGTTTTTTGCTTTGTTTTGTTTTTTGAGGCAGTGTGGAATTTGTTTTTTAACTGAGTGTAAGCTGATTTCCACTACGGAAGACTTAGTCTTACTCTTCCCTTCCCTCCTACTTCTCCTGCCCATCCACACTTCAAGACCAATCTTGTTATTTGTTCTGTAATGAGCAGGGAAGGAGCATTGCAGTGCTGCAGTAGCAGTGAAATGCAATGTGGGGAGGCCGTCTCACATTGCTGAAACTGGAAGGAGGCGGGCTCTGCCAGCGCTGTGTGTGCATCAGGTCTGAACTGAGAACACAGCTGTGCATTGTCCTACACCTAGCCTCGGTATGATCATCTTTTTTTTTTTCTTTTTCAGGGAGTTGCTTGTTTGGGGGATGGGGGAAAGGGGAGCTCTGTTCCCCCCACCTCCCTCTATTTAGAACCAGGCATAGAAACTTAATCTAGCAGTACGTGACCTTTGTGGCCATGACCTAGGGACTGGGATGTGAACAGGCTTGAGCTTAACAATAAACTCCTGGCTGTGGCTGCAAGCACAGGCAAGTTGGATGCTGTGCCCAAGGCCCACCAGCCCAGCTGGCAGAACCCCTCCTCACTGTTGTGCCCTGCACAGCCAGAGACTTCCCAGCTTTATTCTTTGGGAGCGTGCCTCCTTTGCTGGGTAGAGCTGATGTGCAGCCTGCTGGGTGCTCCTGACAAATGTGTGTGACACTGACCACAGGAGAACTGCCCTTGTGCTCCTGCCAAGTTTGGGGGTTCTCCTGTAGTCTTTGTGCCCAGAAAGGAGTTTCTGGCGAGTTGCTAGCTCACCTTGAAGCTGACTCCTTCAGTGCTCTTCTGGTGCCTAGCTGGCTAGCTCCCCTCCCCACAGAGAGCAGTAGGGGTGGTGCATTTGTGATTTTCCCCTCTGTGTACTTAAGGTAAAGTGCAGTGACAGCGATCGGACCAGCATATCTACTTCTTTTTGCCCGAGCTTACTAACTCTTTTGCTCTCCATTTTAAATCTAGGTTGTTTTTACCTTTTTTATTTTATTTGTTTGTCTGACTAAGAAATAAATAAGGCTTTATCAATGGCTCTATAGTATTTAACCAAGACCTTCCCTGCCCCGTCCTGTATAATCCGCCTAAATGAGAATACGGCTCTTGTCATTCTTCATTCTAAATTCAGGAGTGATGTTTCCCACCACATTTTGGTGGGTGGCAAGAGGCAACTGAACAGTTTAAACATGTTTTTTTTCTTTGGCTTGAACACCTATGTGACTCTCTTACCCAGTGGATGCTGTTGCCTTGCAGCAGGAGTGAACCGAGTTTTTGCTTCTGGTATTGACTGTTGTGGAGGACTGGTAAAAGATTTAACTTGCTTCTGGTCTTTGTTCATATGGTCACCATTTTCTTTTCAGCTGCTCTGTTTGACTGAGGCCCCAAATCCCTGCTGTATGTTTTTAAAGTATATCAGATTCATATGACTCAACTTGATACCTTGTCTTGGTTTTCATTCTCTCTCAGCTTCTTAGTTGTTTAAGTGGAGTTATTCAGCAACATGTAATAAACATTCCCTGTAATTTCAACAGAAAAATTACAGAACTTCATGTGCAAGTGAACATTGTATACATACTTAGACAACCGCAGTGTAAGGACAAGGATCCCTCTAGTTGAGGAAGATGATGTGTTTGAACAATGCATTTCAGACCTAAGGCATTTTTTAACTTGGAAAAATGGGAATCTGAGACACTGCTTGAGGATTTAGTGTTTGAACAGAAGCAAACATAAGTCTGTCCCAGTTTCCTTACAGCAAAACTCAATTTCAGGAAAAAAAAAAAAGGCAGGTTTTAGTAAAATCTGACATGTGCACACGAACACACACATACGCCTTTGAGAAGTTAATCCATATACCACTTCAGCTGTTGCACTCACAGGAGCTTAAAATGTCACTTTATGCAACCCAGGCAATTCAAGGGAATCACCTGTCCTGTCCTTCCCCTTGCTTTTGAGGGAGAAGGGAAAGGGGGATGTTATGCACCATATCACGAGCTGTTAGCTGGAGTCGGGAGTGGCTGGATGACAGCTGGGAGAAGACAGGCATATCAAACACTTGTCCAATCTTTGTTCTGCTCTTGCTCCTTTCTGTGAGGTGGGTTTCAAATATCTGGTGATGGAAAAGTTGTTCATAGTATGAAACCTTGTGCCATTGTACTGTTCCATGGTAATACAGATTTTCTATTATTACACAATAAGGAAAATAGTGTGTGTAGTTAAGAGCAAGACTTGAATACAGAACTTTCTTGTGTTGGAGTGTTCATTTGCATCTTTGGAAATAAAAACTTAAGAAAGCTGGTTTCTGCTTCCCTCTGAAAAAACAGGCTTCCATGGGAGCTGCTATTTCTGTGTGTTACTTCCCTCTACTGGATGGAATGGGAGCGGCTACAGCTGATGAATGGATCCGGCTTGCTAGGCTAACATCTTGGTCTAAGTTGTGATTTGAATATAGGGTTGGGAAGTGCTTTGTGAACAGAACGGGGATTTAGTGGTTACCCACAGGTCACTGTAGCATTCAAATGCTCTGATGGGCATGATAAAGCTGAAGTCTTGTTTTCGAACTCAAGCATCTCAGCATCAGTAGCATAGAAAACACTGTCATAGCAAAGGTTTTTTGCTTTGTTGATGGAAGTGGCGAGGGGGAGTTTTGCCTAATATTGTTGTTGTCCTGAATGTAAGGAATTTGCGTATTTTGAAAAGAGAGGATGGTTCTTGGCATGCATGGTCGGTTTTCCCCTTGTGAGCAGCGGGTGTGCTGGTGTTGCAGCTCTCCAGTGTGTTGATTATTGAATGGCCCACTTAAGAGAATTTGGTGTTTGTATTTGCAGGAAAAGTCTTCCCCTGAAACTTGCCATAGATGCCATCTCCAGTCTGTAAGTGCTGGCAGATGGCTTCCGCTCTTTAAGAGAAGCTGATGTGGACACTCTTCCTAGTATTGTATTGCAAAGAAAACAATGACACTTCCATCTAACTGTTAGGGCATGATTTGGAGTTTACTGGGAAGGATAGCTGTGGAGGAACTATTGTGAAGTCTTTGCCTATTGCAACTGCATCTAACTATCTCCTTTATAGTTGAGCTTTTGGAATTTTTTTTTTTACACATCCTGGCTCTGTTTACTTTTCAATTCTTTTTTTATGTAGTGAGAATTTTTTTTTTCCCCCCTGCTTCCAGGTACTGCATTTCTACTGTGATACCTGTTCTGTCCCCATATGTCGGGAATGTACCATGGGACGACATGTGGGTCACAGCTTTATCTACCTCCAAGACGCCCTACAGGACTCCAGGACTCTCACCATTCAGCTCCTGGCAGATGCTCAGCAGGGACGACAGGCTATTCAAGTAAGATACTCCCAGCTTGAGTACTTTATTTCCCCCTCCTTCTTCTCCCCCCTCTCCCCCTAGCTTGTCTGTTACAGGGCAAGGTGTCAAGGCAAAAAACTCTCTGCTTCTGCTGTCAGTCTTCTCACCCCTTCTGTTTTCTCAGATCTCTGACAGAAGTGGCGGTGGAGCTGAAAATAAAGTGCTATTATGAGTTTTGCATTCTTGCAGCATAATCCTGTCATGTAAATCACAATATATATGAAGCTCTGTACAAATGCACTTGAGTGTGAAGCATTTCAAGAAAGCTCAGATCTTGTGTGGCAGTGCCAAACCTGGTTTTGTTTTTACGACTGGGACTTTCTTTGAGTATCTTCCTGCCTATATAGCTTCTAGCACTCTGCTTACCTTTGCCTTGTTATGTCTTCAGTGTTGCCACCAAATACAAAATACTGATCAGCTGCTGGATTGGTGTGAAATTCCTTAACTTGCATGTGCAGAGGATCTAGAGCTATCTCCATGTGAGGATTGCTCTGCACACACAGATGCACAGTCTGCTTATTACTTTGCTCTACCTCAGCTGTGTTTTATAGCACAAATATAAATACCTGGCAAGGGCTGGAAAGAAGGTAGCACAGTGCTTCAAACTAGAGAAGGAATTTTTTTTGAGTAAACATTTGTAGAATGTCATGGATAGGGAGTTAAATTGCGTTCCAAATTGGGTGAGCTTTCCTGGCACTCATGCAAGGTATAAACAGTAATTAAAATAACTCAAAGCTCATTGTCTTCTCTTTGCTAATTGTTTCTAGTAAATGAGGGAATTAAGCTCGTTCTGTGAGACAAGAGCAACTAATTAGTGTCTCATTAACTCTTTGCACCAGTGGAATGATAATAGTTTATGTTGGTATAGATAGTAATCAGTTGTTGACATTTTCCTTCAGCTTCTGATGTTAACTTGTTACACCAGCACAGTAAACAACAAGTTTTTGGAGTTGGGATGGCTAACTTTAAACTTCAGCTTCAGGCAGAATCCTGGAAAACATAGCATCTTCCAAGATTTGTTTTAAACTGGATTATAAAGCTCTTCAGCCATATCCGTACATTTCACACATCCCCCAAAATGACAAGAAGGAAGGAATTATACTAGTTTAAAGACCATCACTGGTGCAGTGTTCTGAATTTCTCCAGGCTGTCCTAGACAAGGGCTTGCCTGTTAGTAATTAAATTACTGCTTTTGACCTCCAGGGCGCTTAATCATCTAACTGGTACAGCTAAATCATCTAAGGACTGTTTTTTGGAGTAGAAACTATCAGGAGACCATGGAGCACCACTCTGCTACTATTGCATGAATGCTTTTGTGCCTGATTTTCTTCCCACTGAGTTTACTTTGCTCATTCCTCCCTTATCTTTTTCTGGCGTTTATGCTGAAGGTTCCTGCCATTGTGGTGAGCTGATGGTTACTTGATGGTGCAGGTAAAAGTTTTGTGGTACTGGCTATGCTCATGTAACTTGAGCAAGCAACTCTACTGAACTTAGCTCATGCAGCTTTGCTCTGGTCTGGCTACAGCCCATCCAGGTTAAGAGGCTGTCTTGGAAGTATTAGCTGAGCAGCTTGTGTAAAGATCTGTGAAATAAACAATGTTTTCAAGAACTGAATTGTTTCATTAGTTTAGTGGGGTTTTTAATCTGGACCACTGCACAGAAGAAGTGCTAGTGAGCAAACAGATCAGTGGTAAGTTAACAGGGTGAAAACCTGTGTGTGCATGTGCAAGAATGGGAAAATTGTTCAGCCCAAGCCAGCTACACCAACATCAGCAGCAACCAGAAGAGCATGTGATACTGTTAAAAACAGAGGTGCTCAACTCAAAGTTTTCACGGAGCAGAGCTCTCCTTGTTCTTGGGACAAATATGGCTGTGAAGCTATGTTTATCCTAGGGAGGAGACAGCATGTCAGCATGAATTCAAAACAAACTCTAAAATAAGTAGTCTCTAAATTAAAAGAAATTGGCTTGAGTGATTTTCTTAAAAGTATGGAAATAGTCAACAGAGAATTAAATGCCAGTACAAGCTGTAATATGAGGAACACAAGACGGGAGCTCTAAGATGCTTGAAAAGTAATACGTTGTAGTAACACTTCTTAGTGGGACTGATACATACTGCTGTACCATAAACTCTTTCTTAATAGGCTCTGAAAGTGATAGCTCCCCTGACAGGAGATGTTGAGGATGGATGAGGAGGGGTAGTTGAGAGTAAATGGGAAAAGGTAGAATTTGAAGGGTGTTGCAGGAGAGAGGAAATCAAGCCATGAGTCAACTGGCTGGAGAGTATCTGGTTAACCAAAGTTGAAGGCTTTTAGGAAGAAATGTTTATTTAAGCTCTTCCTGTGGCTTTGGACGAAAGATTGTTTTTCAGACTTTAAAAAAAAATGCTGTGAGTTGGGATACATTTCAACCTCTTGATCCACTGAAGCCTGATGTAGCCTGTCACTCCAGAAGAGTCCAAACCTCACTTTTCGAGGAAGTTGAAGTCCTCTGTAAGAAAGAGCAAGCCTGAGAGCAAGAAGCTTGCTATTTTTAGCTCAATGAAATTTCTGCAGCCATGGAAAGCCTTCCATGCTTCCTTGTGCTATGATGGTCCTGGCCTGCATTCCTAAGCCTGTCTCTAACATGAGAGCTTGTGCCTGTGTGGTGAACTGATCCAGCTGAAAGGGTAGCCTTTCTGTGGGTTTACTTTTTGGCTGGGTCAGCCCCCTGGCTGGTTCACTGCAGTGCTGGAAGGACTATTGATGGTGCCAGGGAATGAAGCAGCAGCATCCAACTGGGTTGCTAGTAGGATTCTTTCTTATTTCAGCAGAAAGCTATACTCCTAGCTGGGATACTTTTCCAGCCTTTTCAGAGACTCAGATTGACTCACAGGGTGATATGAAAGCCAAAGCTGACACTGGATAAAGGGTGTGGGAGGAATCAGGACTGCTGCCTTTCTATATGGGGAGTGTGTCCCGCTGCCTTGTTTTACCTCACGAAAGTGCACACTTAGCTGTCTTCTTTCAGATTTTTTTCCAAGGACTAGGTCACAAACTGAACGTAAATCTGTTATGGTGAAAGATAGATGGCTTCTTCAAAATGTCACCTTCTTAAAATACATCTATACGTGTGTAACTGTATATATGTATGGATGTATGCATGTAATCTAATGCACTTGCATAACACTGAAGCACTGAGTGCTCATGTTCATTTAGGGTCAATTTCCAGGTGAACACGTTAAAATACATTTTAATTTGTTTGTCTCAGATGTCTTAAAATGTGGGTTTATTGGAAAACAAAACAAAATATTTCTTAGATGAGCCTATAATTGGTTTTGCTGGGGTGCTTGACCATGCAAGCTTCTCACTGCCCAGTGAGACTGAGACTGGTCATGTGCAGAACATAGCGAGAGCTGCTCTTACCTATCATGAAAGGCTTAGGAGCTTCCCTCCCAAATTTGTGGGGGAAGTGGTATGAAATAGATTAACACCTTTATGGGGGGTGAGGGTGTACTGTAAGAAACTCAGCTAGCTAGAGGAGGAAGCTGATCTGCTGCCTTGATTGAGCCTCTGCCTTTCGGTGGGAGCTTCCCTCTGGGTTGCCATATGGATCTGTGCTGCTGGGAGGTCGATACCTGAGAAGGATGGCACTGCTGTGCTGCAAGGGATCGTTTTGGGGTTGTCACATTGAGTTAGCTCAGGCAGCCTTGGGCATGGCTTTGAAGTCAGGCTTCCAGATTTGAGAATCTGAAATGAAGCTTTGTCAACAAAATGGAGTCAGTTGTGCTTTTCTGAAGCTGGGATTTATATCAAGAGGCTGAAATTCTTCCTACTTTCAGTCATTGTTTTGTGTGGTATTTCAGTGAGTTCCTCACTGCAGCATATGAGCAGATGGTTATCGGGGAAGATGGATTTGACATGTGTCACTGTCCAAACTACTGTTCTGCCTAAAACTGTTGGCAAAAAGTCTGTTCTTGCAGTACAAACCAAAATGATAGTTTACTTGTATCTGGCATGAGTTAACCTGGCCTCTAGCCCTCCCTCCATCAAAGCTTCTTTTAAAATTATCTTTGTGAGGAACTTGAAGTGAGGATATTTTAGTGTTTTACATGCATTAGACTGAAACCTTTAAATTGGTCCTGCTACTGTCATTTGTGCTGTAGCTGCACCAGTATCGCTGCAAATGCACTGCTAAGCTTGTTAATCCTGGTACCTTTCACTGCAATTATGTAGGATTTTCCAGTTAATTTTTCTAGTGTAAGAACATTAGTAGGAAGTTTGTATCCAGTTCTTGATGCTGGAGAAAACCAACTTTATGTCCTGGCTGTTTTATCCTGCTTTGACACAGTAACTGGAAAAGTTCAGTGAAACAAGCCCGCTGTATCTTTTTGTGCCTTAAGGAACTGAAAACAAACTACTTATGGCTGGAACACCTTCCATTTGGTGGAACTGAGCTAACTTGAAACATACCAAAAGTTTCCTTCAGGATTTTTTGTATTTAATGTGCTTTTAAAATCTAGAAAGGAGTTTGTCAGAAAAGAAGCATCTCAGCTGTTTGTTCCCCTCTGAGTAGAGTTAACTTAGTCTTAAATTCCTTAATTGTTAAACAGCAGATCCTCCATACTGAGGTAGGAAAGTGTGTATTTAATATTCTTTATTCAGTACCTATCGTCCATTCACCCCTCCAATACCGAAGAATTCCTCAGTAGAACTCAAATTTGCTTTTGAGTTTGAGTTTTCTCTCCAGAGGTTTGCACCTTCATTGGAAAACTAGAGATTGGGAAACTTAAATGTCTGAATTAATGCCTGAAAAATTATACCTCCCTCCCATCTTTGGATGGATGGAATAAAAAAATCCCAGGGACTTTTTCAAATATGGTCATGCAAGCCAGCATTGATGAGTTGCGGTGCAGTTACCATAAGCAGCCTTTATGTATCTCATGGTGCTGCCACTGTGGTGTGTTGTGCTGCAGTTTGTTCAATTGGATAAATTCCTGGACTAAATTGGTGTGATCTAACATCATGGCTCAGCATCTGGATTAACAGGCCCTGCTGTTTCAGAGACCTGAGTTAACCTCTTCAAATAACTGTGCCCTGTGTGGACATACTGATTTAATTTGAGTATCAGACAGCAGAAACCGCGCAGTGAGGGCATCAGCACCTCTGTCGCAGCTCTTCAGAATACAAGCTTTGTAACAGTTTTTCTTTCTCTGGAGCATTTTATGCTTCTGATTGTATTTTTCTTTTTATTTAAAAAAGCAGCACTAGTGAAAACTTGGGAATCTAGAACATTAAAACATTCCATAGGAATATTTAGGTAAACATGAAATCATAGGATTTTTTTTGTAACTTGGGGCTCTAGTTCCTACTGTTCAACAGAAAGCAGGAAATACAAAAAGTTACTGAATGCTGCCACTCTACAAAATGGCCAGTCCTGATTTGGGCACCTCTGTAGTCAGCATGGATATCCAGAGGCATGGCCAAGTGCTATAATGCTACCCTGCTAGTTCTGACTCTTGCAGTTGGTTTCTTCAGCAGTTTGTACTGTACCATCAGTTGCCATAGCCACTGGAGCAAGATCATCACTTTCATCACCTGAGTTTTTCCCTCAGACGGTGAAAGGTAGATAAAGGGGAGCTCACAGAGGTGTCCACCTTAAAGGGAGCTTGCAAAGGACACCCAGGTTCCAATACAGCTTCGGCCTTCACCTTTTACTCAAAACTGAAATGTGCTGGTGCAGAAAATGCCTGCAGGAGTGAGTTTTCACAGCAGAACTCTGACCTCTTACAGTACTCAAGATGAACAAGGGATTTCCATGTGAAGAAGACTCCCAAAAGTTGTACTTAATGCTCTTGGCTGTTGCTTCAGATATAGACAACTTGCTATTGCTGTTCCCCTCATTGTACCTCTGCATGTTTGGTGCTGCCAGCCTTCCTAGGCTGTTCTAACTTATTTGGGCAGAGTGCAGGACCTTCTGAATTTTACCAAAACTTCACCAATATCCTGGATGATATTAGCATCTTAGCATTTTGGGCATCCCCCACAGATCTGAGCTGTTCATACTTGGGCAAGTAAAAATAAATCCTGATGATGACATGAGTAGTTGGTAGATTACCAGCTGTGTATAACTGGTTCCTATAGCTGAAAAATCACAGCATCCACAGGGAATTACTGCCTCTCCTGCTATGATGGAATTCTTGAAAGGTGGACTCTGGTTTTAGTGGAGATTAAAGAGGAAAGTTGCTCTTATGTCTAAGGTATAATAAGGGATGCATATATATATATATATAGATCATGGTTCTAAATGGATACTGAGTACAAAAAGCAAAAATAAATAAATCAAGATTTTTATGCTTTCACAGACATCATTGTTAAAATTGGGATGTGAGTGGGTAGTTTCCCTGACACTT
The DNA here is from genome assembly GCA_013399915.1 of Illadopsis cleaveri. Taxonomy (NCBI): domain Eukaryota; kingdom Metazoa; phylum Chordata; class Aves; order Passeriformes; family Timaliidae; genus Illadopsis; species Illadopsis cleaveri. The sequence continues at coordinate 48,375 of VXBB01002839.1, read as the reverse complement.
CTCAAGGTGATACCTCTTTCTCTTTGCAAGAGAAGGAAGCTGTTTTGCTGTACTTGATGGGAATCCAGGTCTGTTTTGGAAGAAATGCATGCTTTTTCCCTGCAGTAGAGCAGCTTTGATATTTGAAAAGCAAGGAAGAGGAGTATTCTTACGTCTGGCCTCTTCTAGCTATGTGAGGCCTATTGGCTTTTATGAAGTCTTAATCCATGGGCAGTTGTGACTTCATGTCTACTTTGCTAAGTGCAATGAAATGAGATTTTCATTTTTTGTCAAATTTACCTGCTAGAAGCTTTGTGAGAGGGCAGGGCAGGTCAGCCTCATGTGGGACTGGGGTGTACAGGCTGTCTGTGAGTTTGAAGACATTCCCTGTTAAAACTGTAGTGAAGGTGACTCTGGGAGTTTGTGGAGGAAGAACTGAAAGACTTGTTCCTCTTACTGAGCTTTGGGCTGCAGGCTGGCTGTCAAGTAGCACTCCTGTTTTCCCCTGACAGTTTGCAGGATAATTCATTGGAGTAAAGACAGAAATGTTGTCATGTCTGATTTTGTCAGGGTTGTCTTCAACTTGTCTCCAGAGAGAAATCACCTGGCCAAGTTAGTCTAACTTTTTCTTTCAGAAAACGATCTCCTATGTGACTTGGAAGAATAAATCTAGTTCAGACTAGTTGTCTAAAATAACTTACCTGGAATGAAAATGCCCAAGTAACACTATATTTAAGTTTTTATGTTTTAACATTCCAGTTGTTGGCCTAAACTAAATGCTGCTGAACTGAGAGTTCAAAAATACTAACGACTATTCAGTGAAATATGACAATGTACTGTCTGACTTTCTAGATGATCCTGGATCACATTTCGGTAGTTCATAGCTTGTTGCAGCAGGTAGTTCTTAGATTGGTGTGTCCTCATATGCACAATTTAAAATGAGAGTATCTTCTTGAAGGTTCTGAATATATGGTAAAGCCTTTGAATTCCTTCCTAGCTGATTTCAATTAGCCTGCATTTCTGAAGAAAAGTGTTTCCTAATCTTCAGAGGGAACCTCTGTTTTGGTTTGTGCCCATTGCCTCTGGTCCTGTCACATGGCACAGCTGGAAAGAGTCTGGCTCTGCCATCTCAGTGCCCTCCCTTCAAGTATATGCATACTTGTAAGAAGCCCCCTGTTTTTCAGGCTGAATACCTTCTCAAGCCATTGCTCTGTACTAGAAATTTGTAACTAATAAGTTACTATCTTTTTAAACCTCTTTGAGGGTCACAGGTTCATCTGCTGGTTCGCTGAAACAAAGAAGTAAGAAACTAAGGGTTGTCACTTTATGCCTTTGCCTGAAGGCATAGTGAAATGTAAGCAGCAGTGCTCTGATGCATTTTTAATTGGTTGAGCCTTAAGTGTGCTTGTCTTTTTTTCTCCTCAGCTGAGTATTGAACAGGCCCAGGCTGTGGCGGAGCAAGTGGAGATGAAAGCGAAGGTGGTACAGTCTGAAGTCAAAGTGGTGACCACCAGACATAAGAAGGCCTTGGAAGAGCGCGAGTGTGAGCTGCTCTGGAAGGTAGGAACACTTACATTTGTGGTTCGTACTGCTGATAAGTGCTTTTCAAACTGAAAAAAATACTCAAACTACTACTACAAAGCCAGATTCTGATATCCAAGGAAAACTGCAGGTTTCCTTAACAGGAGCTGCTGGTGGGGTTTTTGCAGGAGCTGCGGGATCCTCAGAGCAGCACAGCCCCACACGCGGGCTGGGCACTCCCCCTGCTGGCCCAGCAGCTGCCTGAGAGGAGATCCCTCTACACAATGCCTTCAAAATATCCTTAACGTGCTGCTCTAGAATTAGGTACATGATATAATTGATTTTCCAATCCACACCTCATAAAGGACAACAGCAAAGGCATATATACTATCCTGTCCTTTTGTGTTTTTAGAAAGGCTAGTAAAAATTCTGTGAGACCAATATTCACTGTCCCCATCCTTAAAAACCTTTGCTGTCAATCAAGGTAGCATCCTCCCTCTTTATATTTTTTTTAAACTAGTATAAGAAAAGAGTACTCTCCAGCAAGAGAGTTTTGCACAATTCTGAACTGATGGGCTCATTTCAGCCACAATGCATGCGTGGTATTTTGAGAGAAGGAAAGGGAGTAACAGGCAAGTTTCTTATTCCAGAAAAGTAATTCAGTGGTCATGGTCCCTGCAAGAGAAGCTTTGTTTTCTTTTGTAAGTGTCCATAGAAAGATTAAAATTGCACTTTAGATAGTTAATGTACTTCAAATGCTATTTTTTTGGGGTTTTGGATTGAGGGAGATGAGTTCACTTTTCACTGTTAACCTTCTGCAGGAAGCTTGGCAGCTTTCTCTTTTAAAGTATTCCTAGAACAGGAGGAGTAAGATCTGCCCCTAAGCTCTTTTTATCCTATGGTGCTCTACAAATGCACTCTTGTTGGAATATCTGCACAGAGAGCGAGTTAGTTCTCTTCAAGTTGGAAAACATTATTTTAAGAAGGAAACATGGTTGTGGTAAATGATTTAAGCAAAACAAATTCAGTCTATCAAGCTCTTGTATCAAGCATGCTAATAAACAATTTTGTATACCAGAGCTGAGTCTAAGGATTAAGCTGAGACCTAAGATCAGTAATTGGTCTTGGACAACTATTGGAAGAAGTATCTCCAGGTTTTTGGGGGTTTTTTTACAGCTTGGTAAAACATACATACCTCAGCTTATAGCATGTTTGTACATATGTTATCTAGTCAGTGTCTAATCAAGGAGTCTTCAGACCCTGAGGTTTTTCTTCACTAAAATGCATCCCAGATACTGTTCTGTGGCCAAGCAGGTGTTCAGACATCAAGGAATGTAGTTTTGCAACAATAAAGCAAAGACGTGTTACGTTAGTTTTACAAAGCAGGTGTCTTTGCCAGATGGTCCAAAGTGGTTTTTCACAAGTGAAGGTAGACACAGGCTTATATAGATGAGTTACAAAGCAGACATTTTTCACCAACTTCAGTCCATCAAGCAGGGGCTGGCAGCAACCTCCTGTATTATTTGAAGTGATGTTTACAAAGCATCCTGTTTTAAAGCACAAGCTCAGCATGACTGCCAGTATTTACAAGAAAATAATAAAATAATTGGATGCTAAAACCCCTGGAGATAGATGTGTGGTATTATCCAGTCACAGGAACACAGTTCTGGCAGGCAGGGGAATGACAGGAGCCCATGTGCATTAGCTGATGCTGACTCCCAGCCTCAGCTCTGTGGGACAGCAACTCACTTTCTGAAATTGGTCTCAGTTCTGGTTAGTGAAGCCTCAGCCTCTGCTCTTCTTGAGAGGCTGCAATAACTTCTATCCTCCCTGGGGGCTGAATGACGTGTGCCTTCGGATGATCTGTCAAGTACCTTGCAACTACAAAACAGAATAGCATTTGAGGAAGCAAATAATTACTAGTAAGCAAGTGACTCTTGCTTTCAAATGTCACTCTGATGCAGCAGATCTGCAGAGTAGGAATGTATGGTTTTGCCTGGAGGGTAGGAGAGACTAATAATCCTAAATTTGGATAAGTAATTAGTTTTCCTTGTTTCTTCTTCTCTATTTGTGATTTTTAGAGGTTTGTTCCACAGCTGTATGTCAACGTGCTGTAAAAACTGTCCAGCTGGCTTTTATGTAGAAGGGAGACAGAAGGAAATCTGTGTTGTGGTCTGTCCTTCTTGATGTAAGCATGCTTTTCTCTCCCCCTTGCTTCCTACAAGGTGGAAAAGATTCGCCAAGTCAAGGCCAAGTCACTCTACTTGCAAGTTGAAAAGTTACGTCAGAACCTGAACAAGCTGGATAACACCATTAGTGCTGTTCAGCAGGTCCTGGAGGAGGGTCGTACCCTGGATATTCTCCTGGCTCGGGACCGCATGCTGGCTCAGGTGCAGGAGCTGAAGAACGTCAGAGGCCTTCTCCAGCCACAGGAAGACGACAGGATCATGTTCACCCCCCCTGACCAGGCATTATATATGGCCATTAAATCAATGGGCTTTGTCAGCAGCGGGGCTTTTGCTCCCTTGACCAAAGCCACAGGGGAAGGTCTCAAGCGTGCGCTGCAGGGCAAGGTGGCCTCGTTCACTGTGATGGGCTACGACCACGACGGGGAGCCTCGCCTTTCGGGGGGTGACATGATCTCTGCAGTGGTCATGGGCCCCGATGGAAACCTGTTCGGGGCAGACGTCAGCGATCAGCAGAACGGCACCTACCTGGTCAGCTATCGTCCCCAGCTGGAGGGGGAGCACCTGGTGTCCGTGATGATGTGCAACCAACACATTGAGAACAGCCCCTTCAAAGTTGTGGTGAAGTCCGGGCGCAGCTACATCGGCATCGGGCTGCCAGGGCTGTCCTTCGGCAGCGAGGGAGACAGCGACGGCAAGCTCTGCCGCCCCTGGGGGGTCAGCGTGGACAAAGAGGGATTCATCATTGTCGCCGACCGCAGTAACAACCGCATCCAGGTGTTCAAGCCGTGCGGGACCTTCCACCACAAGTTTGGCACGCTGGGCTCCCGGCCGGGGCAGTTCGATCGCCCCGCCGGCGTGGCCTGCGACGTTTCCCGTAGGATCATCGTGGCCGACAAGGACAATCATCGCATCCAGATCTTCACGTTCGAGGGGCAGTTCATTCTGAAGTTTGGGGAGAAAGGAACGAAGAATGGGCAGTTCAATTACCCGTGGGATGTGGCTGTCAACGCCGAGGGCAAGATCCTGGTCTCTGACACGAGGAACCATCGCGTTCAGCTCTTTGGGCCTGATGGCGTGTTCCTGAACAAGTACGGCTTCGAAGGGGCGCTCTGGAAGCACTTTGATTCCCCCAGAGGTGTGACGTTCAATCACGAGGGCCACTTGGTAGTGACGGACTTCAACAACCATCGCCTCCTGGTCATCCATCCGGATTGCCAGTCAGCGCGCTTCCTGGGCTCCGAGGGCACCGGCAACGGCCAGTTCCTGCGCCCGCAGGGCGTGGCGGTGGATCAGGAAGGGCGCATCATCGTGGCCGACTCCAGGAACCACCGGGTGCAGATATTTGAGTCCAACGGTAGCTTCTTATGCAAGTTTGGCACTCAGGGAAGCGGCTTTGGTCAGATGGACCGTCCTTCAGGTATAGCTGTCACCCCTGATGGCATGATTGTTGTGGTCGACTTTGGAAACAATCGAATTCTTGTCTTCTAATCTGTGTTTGAATTAGGAAGAAACTGTCTCAGGGAAATTCTTCTAAGAGAAAATGAAAAAATACAACGTTAATTCAAACCTACCTCATCTTTAATTTTTTTACAGATGAATGTACTTAACTTTTCTGCAGGGAGTGAGCCTGTAAAATTGAATTCTATCTACCTCATTGTCCTCCCTTCCCTCCCTGGTTTCTCGCCCCCTCCCCATCCCCACATACTCATAGTTCAGAACGTTTTACCTCTTTCCCCCCGATGGGGTTTCATGCACAAACAAGTGTTGCTGTGCACATTAGGTGATTTGTGTGGTGACTTCTGTTAGACTAAGCCGAGAAAGGCGCTATGTAACTTTTTAAATGGAGAAAATGCTAGTAGGTGTTTGTAGAGAATTTGTGTTCTTGACCATTCTGCAGTTCTGTGGGTGGGGACATGGGAGGGAGGGACATTTATTGTTGTTGGTTTTTTGGTTTTGGTTTTTTTTTGAATTGCTGCTGCAGCAGAGAACTTTTTCCTGTTCTCCTTTTTATACCTCAGTGTGTTTGATTTACTGGTGAGCACAGCATCTTGTCCCCAGACAATTTTGAACGTTTTATGAAAGTGAGTGGGATTTGCTCGCCAGGAAGAGCAAGTTTGCATCTTTTTTTGGCATTTCTGTGTATTTTTTTTAGTGAAACACAGTAATTTAACAGCACAAAGTGAAGCTGATGAAAATGCACAAAAATTCTTTAAGTTTAAACCAAATTGTTCATTTTAGTGGCTTAGTGTGGTCATTGTAAAGTTTAGATAAAAAGCAAGGCTTCCTTTAATGTATCCTGTCATTGAGAATTTCATTTTTACCCCTTTTCCACATGAAAGCTAAATTAGTTTGAAAAAAGTTACTGTTTCTTTTTATCAGTGCCCCTAATCTAGGTAACAGAAAAGGTTAGGAGGAGCAATGAAACAGGGAAAATCAAACCCTTTTGATTTACTTTCTTGTGAAATGACTTAGCGTTTTTTTGCCCCTCCCCATAGAGAAACTTTAAAGGAAATATCGTTTGAAGTTGTTAGAACAGAAGTGGTACCTTTTTCCAAAAGTAAGAAATAAGCACAGCTTTGGAGATTCAGGGTGTGTTTTGGAGAAGTCAACAGTTGTTTTGCTTTGTTTTGTTTTGGTTTTTTTTTGTACAGAGAGGATTTCAATAACTCTATCAGTCATGATTGATTTTTTTTTTTTTTTTTTCATCTTCTGGCTTCCCCAAAGAGCTGGACTGAAGATTTTGGGAATATCTACTGTAGCTTTTAAGGTGGGTGGGGTGGGCCTATAGCTCCCTGCTGCAGGATCTCTGGCTACAGATCCATATGAAGAGTTACCAGTACCAGCTTAAGGCAAACTGCATCAAGGTGAAACTTTGCTGCTTTTTTCCCAGGGCAGTACCAAAGAATCCTGTGTAAAATTGATGTATATGATACTTAAAAGCTTGGAGGCAGGGGGAAGTTTGCCCTTTCGGGGATATAGAAACAGGTGTTCTGAGAAGCAGAAACTTCTGGGGAGAATAGAGATCTCTTTAGCAAAACGTGACTTTGAGTCCCTGGAAGAATTTGGTTTTATTCTTCAATTTCTTGCATTCCGGTTTAGCTGTTCATGCAGATGTGGTCTCTACAGACCTGCAGCTTCACCCTCTGGTGTTGGCAAACAAGAATTGTTTAAAGTGGGGGACAGAGGGCTCTTCTGTCTCTCTGCAGTGGAAAAACTCGTGTGTCAGTACTCTTGGGCTTGGAAATGCCATGAGATTTACCTTACTGCTTGCAAGAGAAAATCTCTGAAATGTAAATATGGTCGTTGTCAAAAAGTCTGAAGAGCCTTAACCATCCTGCAAGGAAAGGGTTCATCTCTCTGCCAGCCACCATGCACAAAAGTGACCTGAGGTTGAAAGGCTCTTTACAAGTTCGTGAGAAATCACAAGGTGCACTTTCCTTCTTGCTGCTTTTCCCCTCCAAGGAGTGTTAACTTTCTGGGTTTGGTAGAAATACTGATAGTGTGTGCAGACAGAGAGTGCTGCCGTTTTAGAGGAGGCTTAAACTAAAGGACCAGAAAGAGACAAGAAAGATTCATGAGATTGAAAAACCTCTTTCAAAAGAAGGGTGAGGAAAAACACCTAAATTAAGTTGGATAAAACAACTGTGCTGCCTTTCAGCCAAAGCCTCAAGGAAGCAAACTCTTCAAAGCAGTGTGTTTCAGTTAGGCTTAATCCTAGGATGGCATGGTTTAAAAACAGTCTTGAAAGGATAATCTTTTATACAGATGTCTGTTATTAAATTTCTGTGGCCACACAAAATGTGTATGAGAGAGAACTAGTTTACCTTCAAGTTTTGCAAGTTCTGCCTGTGTACACACCTCCCTTCTTGGGAGTGGCCTACGGTTGTGACAGATGTCCATGGTTGTCTTGTATTATTCAGCCCAAGAATTATTTGCAACTTGGGCTGTGAAAACTAATAGCCTGAAAGATCTAGATACCAAAGAAAACTGGTTTAAAAAGCTTTAATGTTTAGTCTACAGTGTCCTTGAATTTATCCTAGCATGTCTTAATGAAAATGCCAGGTCTCTAAATACTTTTACCAGAGTGGCTGACAGTGTTGAAGTGTCCTAGAAATGCTCTTGTGCTGAAATGCTTGTGGGGTTTGCCCTTCTCTGGGACTAGAAGGGAGTTGGTTTTCCAGGCATTAAAAAAAAAAAAAGAGGTGTGCAGTCAGGATTGTATTGAACTGGAGGAATGTTTTGCCCCCTCACCAGCTTGCACCGTGTGGAAGGTGACAGACACTGAAGTTACCCTTTGCTGTTTAGAATGGAGCCATTGCACAACCCCCCATCCCAGCTCAGTCAGGAAGAGGAATGACTTGAACTCTTTCTAAGTTGCTGTCTATTTAACTCAGTGGGATTTGCTTGCAAACCAAACCTTGAGTGTTTGACCTCATGTGTTGGGAAGCTTCTTCGTTTTAAAAACACTACTATTTAGCTACCCAAAAGAATTCCTTATCTTTGTGATAGATAGTGCTAAGCACACTTGGTCTCATTGAAAAGTGGTAGTTGTAGCTTAAAAAATGGAGTGTTTTATATGCAATGAAAAAAGTAATGCTAATATACAATGCCAACGTCAGATGCCCCATAGAGGCTTATTAAAATGTAATCTACTTAAACGAGATTCAAACCTTGCTCTGCTTTTCCATGCATGTTCTCAGGTTAATGCCTCAGTATCATAACATGCATGCATGCAGAGAGGAAAAGCAAGGCTTGGAAGCTGGATTGCAAACCAAACAAGCATTCAGAGTAACCTTCTTAACTAGGGGAAATGGCCTGGAGAAGGGTAAAGTGAGTGTATGCCTCTTTGTTGGGGAGCAGCAAATGTGGGGGACAGAGCTGTCTACTCGAACTCCCAAAGGATTTTCTCTATGCCAGGTTAAACCAGTGGCTCTCTGTAAACCTTTTGCTTGACAAAAAGTTATCAACAATCAGTGTGGCTGGTTTGGGTGTTCAGCATATAAAGCAATCTCGTCCTTTCTCAGAATTATTTAAGCAGAAACTTTTAGTAGCAAACTGAAGCAGATTCAGTACTTGATAATGCAGGTCCTTCATGTAACTCACTCCTTTTTATTTAGTACCTTTTAAATATAACTTATTTAAGGAGGCCCATAAACCTGAAACTTTTGAAGGAAGTAAGGAATGGAAGATAACACCTGAAAACTAATGCATGTTAGGGCAAGGCATAACCAGCCTGGGAGGAAGAACAAGTCACTTGGATGTGGCATTCTCTTGGAATTGAAGGAAAGTGGGCCCAGTCTGTTATGTTACGGTTAAACCAAAATTGATTTCTGAAGAGAGAGCAGGTTTATAGGCTCATCTTGCCATAACTTTGATCATAAGATTTCTTTGTTCAATTCTAGTTTGAAAAAATATTGTGCCAAAGTTTTGTTTATTTTTTAAAGGAGTGTAAGCCAAATGGTGCCAAAAGGTAATAGGGTATTTAAAAGTAGAGATATTTAGACAAACAGTTTGGAACTGTATAAAAAAGGAACACTGGTACTTGCATTAGACAAATATTGTACCTTTGGTCTTTGAGTCCTTGGGAGTTTGAAACCCAGTTTGCTGTGGTACAAAATGCACAACTAGAGATGCCACTATGTTTTGCTTGAAGTTCTACCTCACTTTGCAGAAGTAAATCGTCTACCTCAATTTAGCATCAGACAGGTTTGGGAAATAGTTGAGAATCTGCCTGGGGGAAGGATTCATCCTGCCTGTTGGAAAAGCATTTTAATTGAAACAGAGATACTAAGTGGTGACTGCTTGCTTTTGTTTGCTTTTGTTTTTGCTGCCTGCCTATGGAGATATTAAGCTGCCCTTGCTAGAGAATCTGTAAATAAAACCAAATGTTCAGGCAAACTGGACTGAGACGTGAAACACTTTCGAGTTTGTTCTGGTTTCACTACGAGGTATGGAAGTGTAAACTTTTGTTCAGTATTATGACACTACTGGCTGATGTGACATACTTCAAGTTCATTTGCAGTGTTCTTATGTCTGTAAGACCTTTAGGTCTTCTCTCTACAAGAGAAAAATTTTTATGCATGCCTACCAATGTGTCCTGTTCGGGAGGACTGGTGTTATGATTGCTGTTAACATAATGCTATACCAAATGCTTGAAGGGAATAAGGTCCTGGTTTTTTATTTTATTGACTTGGTGATTGTATTAGTAGCTTGCTTGACTCAATGGGATTTTTTCCACCATGACAAAGCAATCAAGTTCCTATTCCTGGAGGGCAGCTTAGGTTCAGACATACTCAGGAGAGGCAGTTTAAAACCAATATCTTGGGGTTTTAGGCAAGTTAAATAGTGATGTGCAACATACCCCGTTTTACCTGTGGAGTTAAGTTGCAGAAGCACATTTTCAGACTACTCTACTGGAGGGAAAAAAAGTCCCTTTTCCTCCCCAGCTCATATTAAGGGGTGGCAGAAGTGGGTACAGGAGACCCCTAATAACAATAGGTTGTGTTGGGTTTGGTAAGTGTTGTGGTGGGAAATGTACATTGATGTCTCTAAGTGATCTTACGGGTTAACAGCCAGACTGGCATCTTTTTCCATCATTGTTCAACCAATAATGGTTCTAAAAATGCTTTGTGTACCTGCATGGTCTTAGACCTTCTATTAATGATTGTATCAACTTACAAACTCAGGTAGATAATTTTTTAAGCTCTTTTCATAGAGCCTTACTGACTGAATGTTAAGTGTCTGTGTACTGATGTAGTTAAGTAACTTCTTTTGAACTACCAGACTAGTTAAAAAAAAAAAAAAATCCTTTTATAGGTTTGTAGCATACTTTTCACACAATGTAGTAGTTTTTCCTTCAGAGGGAGAGATGTCTGTTTCTGATTTTTGTTTTTAGTTGGGTTGGGTTTTTTTGGTTTTTGTTTCTTTCTTTTTTTTTTTTTCTCTAAAATGACTAAGAGGTTTTTAACTAGTTTGTAAGGTTTGCTTAGTCACCTGAGTTGGTGGGGGTTTCTTATGTCTGTGACTCTTGTACTGTGCATTACCTGTCATGCCCTGCTTGCTTCATGCACAGGAGGAGTTGAGGGTGTGAAACACATGCATGTGATTTAACTCAAATAGAAATTGCTAGCCTTGAACAAAATGAAGCTCAGCCCCATTAAACTAATGTCAAACATGCATTTTTTCTTCTCCTCCTTCCCTCCTCCCTTTAATTGGCTGTGGATGTGTGCCCCATCTTACAAAAAATTCACTACTGATTTATAAGTAGCATTGCCTCAGTGCAGGTGTGCATTGGGATCCAGGCTGATCTTGTCAGTCTTTGGATGCTGGGCATCTTGAGTTGATTTGTTTTCTCAGTTTCGTCTTCTGTTATTTCTTCTCTACTTTAGGAACTAATCATGCTGGTCTCCTAATAACACTATCTCAGGAGGACAGACAGTGCTCTGCTTTTAATGAGCTGCTCAGAGCTTTTGTATATAATTGAAAATGAGTCGGGCTGTGACAAGAATTACCATGCTCCAAGAAGGGCATCACATTTCTACTTGGACAAAAAGTGATATAATTTTTACTTGTCACATGCAGAGAAGAAAGCATGACAGGTTATGTGCAAACTTTTACATAGAATAAGTGAACAAAATGTTAGAACCCTTGTGTTAATGGAGGCTTCTGAATGTATCTTTGTGGTCCATAGGGAAGGCTGAAGGATGTAGCAAGGAGACAATGTATCAGCTACTGGCAGCCTTAAAACAAAGTCAGTGTCTCTCTGGACTTTAAAAATGTTCCTATGCAGTTTATTTTATTTTTGTTTAATCAAATAAATGTGAGGGTTTTTTCACGGCAACTCTGTGTGTGTGTATGTGTTTTTGTACTACCCAGGAAAAGCCTTTTCTTTTATAAGGATGCAAAAAAGAAAAAGCTATTTTGTCTGTGCTAGAAAAAGTCCTCATTGTCATGACTGAAGAAAGAGTTGTGATATTAAACTCACTGCTTCAAACTCCATGCTTTTTTTCCAATATTTTGCCAGAAAGTTTCTGGTTTTACTTTTTTAGGTCCATTTCTAGGTTTCTATTCCTTCACCTTGGCCACTGAAAGAATGCTTTCTTCTGCGTGGCAGTATAAAGCAAAGCCACCAGAACATTCAATAGGTCTCTCTGGCATCTTACAGGGCAGGCTGTCAACAAAAATTAGGTGAGTGGAAAGCTGCCCTTTTTCCTCACTACCTTGGAAAAGGTTTGAAAAGAAATGGTGAGCCCAGGAAGATGCTCTTCAAGTAAGGTTTGAGAATTAAAGCCACCGACTGAATTCCCAGCATGGGTAGCAGTGGAGGTGGATTCCAGGCTCTGGACGTGCTGGCTACTTTAGCTTTTCAAAGCCAAGATGCCTTCTGTACAACTGTAGGGCTCTCAGCACCATGCTGTGCTCTATTCATCAAAATCCTTGACCAGGCCATTGCTTTCTTCCTGCTGGGGCAGCTGGCAAGATGTCAGGAGTACAGAGATCACTTCAAGTGGGAAAGGAGGGTGGGCGAAGGCCCTGTGGAGGTGGGGACAAAGGCTGCCCAGGTGAGTTTGTCCAGCTCCCTGTGTTTTTCTCTATTCCCTTGGCTTCTCTGTGCCCTCTTCATGAAGACAACTGGAACCCTGAAGCTCCCTGAGCGCCAGGAGCTGGCTGAGGACACTGCTGAATGAGTGCTGTCCAGTCCTTGCACCGGGGCCATGGGCACAGCTGAAGGTTCTGGTGAGAGATGATACAGCAGTGGCCATGGCCATGGTGCAGGAACAGGCCTGAGGCAGCAACAAGGCTTGTGGTGTGTGTGTGGGGGAAAGGGAATGCACTCCCTTTCTCCTACTGTGGGAATAGGAGCCAGTGCGTGGCTGCAGGGAAGATCCTGGAGGTAAGGGGAGAGTGGGGGGAGAGGGACAGACACCCTTTCCTTCAGGAAGTGGCCCAAGCCAAACTGCCAAGCATTATTGTGTTTACTAACTTAGCCCACTGCTGAGCCTGACCTGCTTGTGCTCCCCGTTTTTCTACCCAAGGACAGCTCACCGTTTCACATGACCTTCACTTCTTTCCTACCGGAGACTAACAGCAGCTGGGGGAAAAGGGTTGAAGGGAGAAGCCAGGTCCTTGGCTGCTGCTTCCCTTGATGTGTTTTGATATTTATTTTTTCCTTTCTGTAACAGTAAACGATGAGAGCTGAAAGCCAACATCACCACTCATCCACGCTGCTGTGGGGGCTGAGCCGCCTCAGGGCACAGGAGCGGGGAGAGCTCACGTGCACATGCGGGGAGAGCTCACGTGCACATGCGATAAGATGTGCCTTATCTGGGAAACAACTGCATCCTTCACCGAGCCCGGGCACGGCCAGAGCATCTTTTGCATGTGAATGCCCCGCATTCCTGGGGGGGTGGGGAAGAATCTTCTCTATTCAGGGCCCGGGACCACACAGGGAGCATCTTGAACCTTTTTGTATTTAGTCAGTCAATCTACTCTGACCTAAAGGATGTATCAACTCCCTTTCTTCCTTCTTTCAGAAAGGTGATCGCTACCTACTTTTTCCTGATACTTTTCTTATTCCTAGTGTTTCTAAACTGTTTGCCCCTACCTGAAGACAAGGGTGTACTGCAGCTTCTGCAGTGATAGGAAAGTTACTGAAAAAGGCAGCTACTGGGTTGTATTCTGAAAGGAATGAAAATCAGGGCAGGCAGGTATCTGACACGAGAGTAGCAGGTCTCAAGCTTGCTGCTGTCCTGCTTTCTGCTGGAGACACACCTGTGCTCACTCCACAACTTGCACATTGTTTAACAGACTTGCTGTTCTGTTTCTGTCAGCTGGTTTCTTCAAGATGATGGATACAAACTCAGGGCTATCCTGTTGCCTTCCTGTGCTGCATACATCTGCATTCCCTCACACTCACTGAGTTACTGAGAGCAGAAGTGGCAGGCCCCCAACCCAAGCTGCTGCTGCGAGAAGTGACCTTCTTGGTGCTGGCTGGAGGCAAAGTACAATGCCAGCAGCACAGGGAGATAAGGTGGTGGCTCAGCTGTACCCTGGAGATTATCAGGACAGCTGAAATGGCACAAAACAGCCCTGGAGGGACTGTGAAAGGAGTGATGGGCTCCAATTATCTTACGCCTGCATTAGGTCTCAAGGCAGGATGGCTCCTCCCCTCCTGTGCTCACAGTAAATAACCAGAGGGTCCTTGATTATGCTGCCATCTTCCTTTGAGTAAAAGGCAGATTTTTTTTTTAAGACAGAGGTATTCCTCTACACTGGAAACTAGATTAAAAAACTGCCACAACCCCCCCAAAAAACAGG
>VXBB01002839.1:0-32824 GCA_013399915.1 Illadopsis cleaveri | reverse complement strand
CAGAGGTATTCCTCTACACTGGAAACTAGATTAAAAAACTGCCACAACCCCCCCAAAAAACAGGAAAAAAAACCTCCCAAAAAACTCCACACCCCTTCCAATCCCCTGTCCCCCCCAAAAAAAAAAAAAAAAAAAAAAAAAAAAAAAAAAAAAAAAAAAAAAAAAACAAAAAAAAACAAAAAAAACCACAAACAAACTAAAAAAAAAAAAAAATTACAACAAACCACCCCAACCCCAACCTTTTTCTCATAGCCAGGCCCATGCTTCCTCTGTGCCTGCACCATTACACCTTTCTGTTGGGCCAAGGAAAACCAGGGAGAGGGAAAAAAAGAAACAAACACCACAAAAAAAGCCAACCAAAACAGGTTCCCTCTTCATTGAGGAAGAGCATGGCTCATCTGTGTCAAAACAGCAGCTAACACAGCAGCTCCACACCTCTTTCTGCAGGACTTTAGTTCAGGTAAATGGTTCTCTCCACTCACTGCTCTCCCCTCTATTCTCTTCAAAAAGAGCTGAATTACACACTTGGATAACCTTTTTTTTTCTGTAAATAAATTGCCACTCCCATTCAAAGCAGGTCCTAACCTCCCATCATTCATGAAATAACCTTTACAAAACAAATCTTTTGGTTTACATATTTTATTAAAAATTTACATAAACAAACACACTCCAGCAATTGGGGTTTTCAGGTGTCCTAGGTTAAAAAAATATACAAAAATTCAAGCCCCCATGATCAGGGCAGCAGCAGATTAAAGCACAACCCTCACTTCCTTTGAACAGTGGTGAAAGCTGGCATCTGAATGGGCTGGATTGAGTGGACTGGCTGGAAAACAGGCTTTTTCCTCATGTCAGAGAGTGTTTTCACAGAAGGGAGCAGCTGGTTCCTCTTGATGATCTGCAGTGCCAGCTGCGTGTTACCTATAAGACAAGTTTCAATTAAAAAACCCAAAATACCATTTTATGACATATGAATTACTGTTCAGGGACAGAGCTGATGAGCCAGCCCTGGGCCCAGGCCAGGTACACCAGCAGTCCTTCCTCTCCAGTGAAATGCTGGCATGGATAGGAAAAGCAGTAGACAACAGGAAATTTGAAAAAAATAGTTTTGATTGAGTCCACTATTCTTAGCTGAAAACATCAAGCTTTTACCTCAGAGCTGGAAGATGCCAAAGCACCTTCTAATTTCCCAAAGGTCACCTCTTCTCTCTCCCACCTGCACAATGAGGTGCTAGATCTCACACAAAATGCCCTCACACTGTGACATTGCAGACAGTAATGGGAATGCCAAGGGGATAAAACATGTTTTTAAACGAAGAAATCTGATTTTCAACTGTATGTATGGTCCATCGAATAACCACCAACATACATGGAAAACTTACTCTCCGTTAAAAATTAAACTTGTAAAATTACAGGGGAAAAAACACTGAGTTCTGAGGAAAGTATTTCTCCCTCATACTTTTCTTTCCCTGAAGTTTTAGCTTCAGAAGAGATGCACCATTTGTCATTTATAAAACAAATAATGCCTTTAGGCTCTTTTAGTTACAGATTTAGAAGAGGGTGAGGGATGTAAATCCCACTTTCTACTCTCTTCTGCTCTGTACATCTTCGTTGCAGAAATAAAGGTTTCCAAAATTCCAATTTAGAAACATCTTTGAAAGAAAAATTTTGCAGAAGTCTCAATTCAAATGCAAATGCTCAAATTCTCTGCCTGCCTGCAATGCAACATCACTGAAGGGGAACAGGCACACAGAACATTTCACAACACTTGGATATGAAGTGCCCCCCAAGGGGCACAGGTCTGCAACCATGACAGCTTCAAGCAGCAGCTGCACCAGTCTGCTCACACTGCAGAATTCAAGTGCAACCTTTCCAGTTTTCCATGATGTACAGCTTTCCCCTCATACAAATGAAGTGAATCTTCAAAAGAAAGCATTGTGGAAGAGAGAGTTATCAGTATTACAAGCTGTACTGCCATACTTGCTACACAGGCCTTGACACACCTTCCTTGGGAAACTTGGATTGTGGTTGCCTTTTAATGGAGAAAACTTTTCATATCCTCTTTATAGTATAAACCTCATCAGGGGTTTCACTGAGCCTATCCAAAACTGCTGACTTCTGCACCAAGACAGAAAACTTCAGCTCAGGAAATGAATGTTTAGGAGGCCTGGAGTATAAGAACAGGATGGCAATTAACTGTGGAAGTGAAGATGCACATACAGGGCCCTTTAGGCCCTGCCTCCATTTTACACTGCTGTGGATCCATGTATGTGCATCTTCACTTCCATATCATTCAAAATACTGGCACAACTCTATATAGAGTAGGAATGATGACTACGGCCCTCCTCCCTTTGCATCCCAAACTTAGCTTGATGGAATATTTCCCAACTTACCATTCTGCAATTCAAGATACACAGCCAGCAGGATGGCCTCTGGAGGGATCTCTTTGGGGTGGATGAGAGAAGCAGCCTTATTGAAAAAGAAGAGGGTGGAGAGAAAAAGCGCTTAAGAGAAAGATCCAGCACAAAGAAAGTCCCCTTGACAAGATTGCTACCACCATTTTAGGTAATGAAACTAAACAACAATTCAGCAATAAGACCAGATTTTTTCAAACTCATACACTCCATCAGGTTTAAACATGCAAGGAGAGATTTCAAGATTATCAACATAGCAAGATTGTTTCACACTAATTAGCTGGACCATCTGCTGTGTGCTTATGTTCATACGGATCTGAATTTCTTGGGCCAGCCTAGAATGGTTTCCTGGTGAGGTGACAGGTGAAGGAGGTAACTTGCACTGCTCCAAAGTTCAGAATACAAAGTTAACAAGGATTGTTCATTAGCTTTGCATATACAACCATTTTTCAGCTATGAAGTCAATGAATTTATTGTAGATGCAGAGCCTCACTGTATTTTAAATCCATGGGTGGCCTTGCACTCCTTTGGGCTTTACATAGGTGTTACAGAGCCCAAGCACAGACACCTGTCCCATCATAAGAGCCTCAAGAGGAAAAAGAGCCAGACAGCTGCCTTCAGCAGCTGAGAGCCTCATAGGATTTGAATCTGTTCACACACACAACTACTGTGAAGTAACTCGGAAGCTGCTGTTTCAGTTTGCAGCTCAACAATGCATCCAAGCAGTCTTCCTGACAGACAGGAGTGGCTGCAAAAAGAGAAACATCATGACTGAAAGAGATGGGTCCCAGCCATGAGCAAGACCAAGGGATGTGACACAGGCTAAGTGGAGACAGCATTTCAAAAGCAGTACTTGAGAATTCTTGCAGTTTGTCCTCACAGCCCTAAAGATAATAGTTCTGATGGTGAGTTATTAAATGACTAGGGAGAAAACCTTCTCTGAATTATAACAATTACTACTAGACCATTAGAAAGACCACACAAAACCCCAAACAAACAAGTAAACTTAGAAAACGTGAAAAGGCTTCCCAGCCATCTTCCACTGTTCTGATACGACCTAAGGAAAATAAAATGCTGCCTATAGTGGTACTGAGCTTTTTACACAAGTGAGAAATTTGGAATTCATTTTGTTTCTGACAGAAAGAAGATATAAAGGCAAATGCCTTTATTTTCTTCATAAAGACAAAAGACAGCCACCATCTCAGCAGGGTCTGCAAATAAGCCTGGGCTATGAAATCACCAGAATTCACTGTGATCTGAATGGCACTTTGAAGGAAGTACATTGTCCCTAAAGCTGCCTTGAGATTTGTTTTTCATACCTGATGAAGACACTTTCGAGCTTTGTCATATTCACTCCTCAAGCAGTAAGCACTTCCAAGGTTAAATAACATCATTGTTCGTGCAGACGTGACCGAACTGGGGTAACACTGTGGTGTCTGCTTGCCAGCTGCAATTAAAAAAAAATAATTCTTTTTTTTCTTACATTTTTATTCCAACTGGCCAAGTAAGTTCTTGTACTCTAATGAATTCAGTGGCTGGTACTTACAAGATTCCATTGCCTCATTCTCTCCTTTGTCAGACCCTGCAAAGAAAAAACAAAAACAAACACAAACCCATCACATGACCCATCTGGGACCTTTTTAAAAGGTTATTACAAAAGTAGTACGAAGATACAAATTTTCTGCTTTCTTTGCAGTCTGACATTAAAGAGGGAAAACAGATCAGTTTGCTCAAGAGTTTATGTCATTTAAGACTTCCTATCTTCAGTGTTATGCTTTTAGATTTGCAGATGAGTACAGTGAAGTTTAAACTTCAGGCATGTCACTGGAATGAGAGCTGCTGTAGACTTCACTATACAGATAGTTCTGGAGTACTTTTCTCTTACAGAATACACACTCCCAACAAAGATATAGATTAACTAAGTTGTCCCCACTCCTATATCTCACTAAAGTGGACTCCAATGGTATGACAAAGCCTGGTTTAAATACCAAAAAACTGGAAGAGAGGGTATAAAACCCAAACTTAACCATAATAGCACGTTTAACAAAAGCAGCTTTCAAAAGTTTCCTTCAAACAAGTCAGAATATTACAATATACAGTCCTATTAATGCTACAGAATTAACCACCTCATAGGAACAACGGACAAGGAAAAGACACACCAAACACAAAGTAGGAACTGAAGCCAGGAAAATAAAAACACAACAACAAAAACACAAACAACACCCTCCCCTATCCTGCAATAACCCACAGGTCTTAAAACAAGACGTCTTAATCATCATGATATTTGTGTCTACAAAGTTACAGCAGGAAGGCAGTTGAAAGCATAACCAGTTATAATGAAGTGTGGATGCATTAACCTTGATCCTGCTCATTTGAAGATATCCCAAGGGAAACATCAGTGACATTCTCGGGGTTCAAGTGAGTGATGGCATCAGATATTCTGTCTAGAGAGATGAGAGCTTCTGCTGCATACAAATGCCCAAGAAACCTACAACAGCAAAGGGTCAGGGTACAAATGTCAGCACAGCAATCCCCACAGTTTGTTATGTGAGACAAACAATGCTGTCTTTAATGTGAGCACATGGGAACTATTACTGGGAACACTTGCATGGAAGTTAACTTGCTCATAAGGTATTGTCATAATACCCAGTTCTACCATTTACTGCTTTTAGCAAGTTATAAAAAAAATTCACACCAGAATAGTGACAATTCATCCATGCACAGGAGTTGCCATTCTACAGAGAAAGTATCTTGGTGAGGCTTTATTCAGAGAATTAAGAAAAGCCACCCCAGAATATGGACATAACTACAGTTTAAAGTGCTACGTTATTTAACATTCAATAAAAATAAATTATTTTCCTGGGACCAAGATACACACCTCTTTGTCTTTGCAAAAGACCTGTTATTTACCATTTCCTTCATTACGTAACAGTAACACAAAATTATGTGTTACCTTGCAAACTCCTCAAAGATCTTGCTAATACAATAACTGTGCAAAAGGATGTGCTCCTGCAGTAGTGTGAAGAACAGGAGCCAAAGAATTTAATTGGCATGGCCCAGTTTAGAGCATGGTGCCAGCACATAAAAATAAGCACAAGTTACCTTGCCTTCCACAAGTACATTTCCAGTTTTGAAAACTATTACTACTGTAAAAACCTCTGTTATACTTTATCCTGTGCATTAAATGCAGTGTCAGAAGGACAGGACTGAAGTTGCCTTTTTTGAATTTGTAGAGCTGTATGAGAACTGGTGAGTAGAAAAATAATACACTTCAAATATCCTTCAAAAAAATACAGTACCAAATGAGAGGGGAACAAGAGAAACTGAAGAATGGAACCTATATAAGCAGCAGTAGCAGGTGAAGTGACAGCCCGGCACACACAAGATGTGTTACCCTGAGTGACTGAGCAAACCTTCCCCTCTGAGGCTGTAGTTTCGTAAGTAACCTTTCAGCTGTGTGGGTTTGGGCTGATGTTGGCTACCCACAGCTGCACATCCCTGCCCCTTGTGCTGTGCCAAGCATGTGCAACCCCACAGTGAATCACGACAGAGACCTGATGGTCCTGCTGCTGCATGGGACCCAGAGATGGAGAAACAGCAATAAAAGCAGCAATTGATTCCAAATTATGTGGAATTCGTACACAAAGGAGGGAATTCATGTTCCTGTGTGTCAATGGACATTTAGTCAGGGCTTCAGCAAGAACAGGAGCAGGCCAAGCAATTCTTTGCATCAGACACAGATTTGGCAAGCAACTACAGACATTGGAAGCTTCAACTCAGAACTCTCCAGCAAAAAACAGGGCTGAGAAAGAAGAAATGACCCCATCAGACTTACTTAAGAGACCCTGAGAGCTTTGGTTGCTGCAGAAGTTTATCTGCATGATTCAATGCCATAAGGTTATCCCCCAAAGCCAGAGCCACGTAAGCACTACACGCAAGGATTGAGCACCTGGAAGGAAACAGATTAAAAAAAGAAAAGGGGAGGGGGAGACAGCCAACATGTTAAATAGAGAATTCTGTGATTCCAAATACACCTGTAAAATTTTCTTTATTGTTTAGTGTTAAAGAAAGAAATAAATCAAACTTTCAATAATGACTTCCCATCTAACTATGAAGTAAAAGAGTTAGTTTTCATTATTTATGGGCTCAATTGTCCTACCAATATAAACCAAGGATCACCATGGTGTGCTCAGTAAAATTTTGCAGTTTTCATCATAAATAACAGACTAAAACAAGATGGACTTGCCAATGCATCATTTTTCTCATGGACAGTTTCCCTTTCTCATACTTTTGTTACTGGTCTTGCCTTGGACTCTAATTTGTACTCCTCTACCCTCACCTTCTGCTGTAGAGAAGAGTAGCAGATTTCTAGATTGCTGTAAGACACACAGTAGCTATCAATTAAGCTGTAACATATTTCACTCTTCTATTGTACAATGCCTGCACACAGGGAGACAAACACTGGAGAATTTGGCATTTCCAGTTTTGTGTTCAATTGAGGGCTGTAGCCCAGTGCCAAGACTCTAATTGATCCATGGCATTTTGTTGCCATCACAGACTTGCTTATCTTTCCAAAACCAGAAAACCTCTGGCAGTTCTTTTAATGAAATCTGAACTACTCACATTTTCCATCTTCAAACAATAACCCCACATCAGGACGCCATCATTAGGCCAAGCTTCACACTTTGTAATAACCACCTCCCTCTCCAAACACCGTTCTTGGGGATATTTTCCACTTGGTAAAACATGATTCAGTGCAGGCTGCCTTGTCCTCAGGGCTCAAGCCTCTGCCCAGGACGCCCTGCTGTGAGCAGGACTCTGTTCTTCTCCAGGGAGGACAAGTGGATGCTCTGAGTGGGGTCTCACGTCGGGAGCGATGGGAGGAGAGCCGCCGGCTCTCCCGCTGGTAGGCGGGCTATTATTGCGCCAACCTTCTGGCAACTGTCAAGCCCACTTTCGGTCCAGCAGTAAGTCATGTAATTCATGGCAGGACCTGGGGTGCCTTTATTCCCCTTTCCCAGGAGGCATGCTCCTTAATTATGCACAAGAAGGATAAGAAACTTCTCCAGTGTTTCCCCCTGCCCCCCACTTCCTCTCCACCGTGCCCAGATGTCACATCAAATCTGAACACATACAAAAGCTTGAGAGAGGGAGAGGAAAGCTTCCCCAGCTCAAGTCCCAAACCTAAAATATTTCTGAAAGGTTGTGACTGGGGAGGGGGATGGAATAGGGAAACAAAATCTCTGTAATAACAGCCTGCTTCTAACTAACCTCTTTTTGTCTCTGCCTCAAGGAAGTACAGCTTTTAAATCAGCAGAGATGCTGTCACCAGCAAAATACCCTTAGACACAAGTCAAGGCCTGCAGAGTTGGTTGCTACTGCCCTTCCCATCAATGTGTCTTACATTTCCCATAACTTTTTTAAAGCCTATTTTTATTTCTGCAAGTGTAAATTCAAACACAACACGCTCCAATCACACAACAGGATGAAACCTACTCCTCTGCTCTAAGCACCAGTCACTGTTTGGGCCACATAAGAGCTTGCAAAAGCCTTCAGCAACAGCCATCTAAGGAGAAAAACATTCAGGTTTCCTCCCCTGCACTTGTGTTCTTGCACTTGGATCCATTGTTGAGTTGGCTGAACCAAACACTCAGGAGAGCTGACAGCCAAGCAGAGCAGAAGAATTGCACCACAAGGGAAAAGACAAACTAGTTTTTCACCCCGGTCAGGATTCTGACAAAACTCCACAGGTCGCCTTTGAGCACGGCAGACTTCCAGCATCACCGAGCCTCCGCATGCCTGAAATAAAACTGCCTTTGCACTAGGAAAAAGAAAAATGTTTTTTTAAACTGCCAGATTATGTCAAACAGCCTCTTGTGTAGGTCTAGGCAACAGGATTTGTCAGCCCACACAGACTGTAAGTTTATGGAACCCAAACTCCACATCTGACTTGCCTTATTTCTCAGGGAAATGGCAAGCCAGAGCAAATTCAGTTCTTCAAAACTTAGTACGAAAGCACCAAAAATGACACTTCTAAACCATTAAGAGAACATCACTAATCTGAAATAATTTCAAATAGCTAAGCCCAACAATGGATACAAACTATCTACTTTTCATGTTTCAACACAGGCAAACAATACAAAATATTAAGAAATACAGAATGCAGACTGTGCTTACTCCATGGGGAAAATCAGCACCAGTAATGGGGAAATGGGGAAGAACTACACAGCGGCTAAGAGTGAGGAAGAAGAGAGTGAAAGAGCTATGGGTGATGATCACTGTAAGCTTCTAGTATCATGATAGGGCCAAACAGACCACTGCAACCTTTAAATGGATAACTAAGGCAAAACTGGGTAAGTGTGGAGAAAACAAATGATCAAATTATTCCTTTATCTGCTTTGAGGGGGAAAATTAAGGTTCTCACACAAAGACCTTCAATCTAGGGAGAAAGACTACAACAAGGTCTTTTGCTGTCCATCCCAACTTTTACAATAAAATCCACAAATTTTTCCAAATGTAGCACTGTGGTCTACCAGAACTTTTCTCTCGATGTATCCAAACAATGTCAGGTGGTTGTGGTATGTGGAACATACAGAGCAGGGCAATTGGCTTGTCCAAGGATGAGAAGCAGCAAGGAAAATTGTTTAGAAGAAGCTCAGATGAAAAAGCTGGAGTTTCTACTGCCAATGCATAAATCCTTAGCAATGATTGGTGTCCTCAGACTTCTGCTTGCTGCTTTCAAAACCTTGCAATTGAATGACTGCTTATTATGAGAATAGCCCACTCAACTAATTTGTGCAGAAGTATCAAGCAATATATAGGACATGTAAACCTTTTCTAGGTGATACTTTTAGCTTTTAAAAACGGTTTGGAGGTAAAGGTAAGTCAGGCATTTTGAACTCTTACAAGGATGCACAACTGTATAAAATCATCCAAAAAAAGCATTCACAGTCCTTTTCCAGTTCTAGAAGCAATAGAGGTTTTTCAACTCAGAAACTTACCAGGACAAAACTGAACAGATACCTGTTGCTTTAGGATAATCCTGGACAACATCCAGAATTTTTTTTTCTTAATTTTTCCTGGCTCAACAAGAATTTCAACTTTCTCACTTAGCTCCTTAGTGAGCAAGGCCACAGGAATTTGCTACTTACAATATAAATATACAAGACTACTATTTGAGTGTAACGTATTTTGCTATTCACATCTCCAGAAGCTTAGAAACAGTTTCAGCAGAATCACTTTCTAGGAATGTGTAGTCCTCTAGATTAAATCAAAGCATGTAGTGAAAAAAAATCAAATCAATGCTTTTCCTTTCCTTATATGAAGTTCTTTACCAGAAGCAGCTCACTTCTTGCTGAACTGCTAAGTTTTTCCTGACATGTTGTCAGATTTCATCAGCAGAAAACAACAGCTGATTGTGAAAGATAAGACTATGTATTAAAAAAAAAATCACAAAGTGACACTGTGTAATTCTGACATGTGGCAACCACATTTCCAACAGCCAGGAGGAGAAAAAACCCACAAAACCCACAAGCAACCCACATCACTGTTTTTAATCCAGCATGTTCTATTTCAAGTAGCGCACTCTTGTACCACTTCAGGATAAATAATCGATGTTGCCTCACAGATTCCTCCTGAAGTGCTTTTAAATGAGTACAAGAAGATTTGCTACATGTAGTGGAGCAAACGAAAGGTTAAGCTGGTCATTATAAAACATAGGTTACCTGGGGTTAGGCTGAAACAGAATGTTTACCTAAGAGTTCAAGTGGGAAATTACTGTATGCTTTGTCCATAATGGAAACTTAAAACAAATTGCTTTTTTCTAAACAGGTGCAAGCTTTATAGTAGGAGATTTTCAACGGCTGGAAGCCACCTGAAATAATGAACATGGCCAGTAAACGGTAATCTTGCTGGGGAAAAGTAAAGAGGCTCCAGATAACAGGAAACTTATTTACACACATGTGGGTTATTCTATCTGAAGAACACTCAGACTCCTGAACAAGCAGTTTAAGGATCTTTGAGAACACATAAGAAATCTACAGTGAAATTTTACCTGGTTTTCCATTGTGACAAAGTCAAATGCCTGGACAGAGGCATTTTTGCTTTCTATTTTACACAAACTAGATTTATTCCTGCTGAAACAAGCACCCTTCTCATTGGTAAAAGCAGTTATGCTGCTTTCCACTTTCATTTTTTTCCCATCCAACAAACATATAATGTGGAGACTGAATTCCAAACTAGCCTTATCATGGCTTTCAAGGGAAAAGCTACATACAGTAATTTCCAGCCCCTTCCACCAATTACAACAGCCATTCTCAGGTTTTTAGATTTGTCCTTATGGGATTTTATATATGGGGTTTTAGATTTGTCCTTATGGGACTTGATATTTTCAGCTTTGCCCAATTGTAAGGCCAAACTTACAATACTGGGATCAAACAGACTGATCTACCTAACTTGAAATTCTGGATGGGTTCTATTCGTTTAGATTCAAAGCCCAGAAGACAAGAAGCACTCACATATGAAAAAAAAGATTACCAGCTACAATTCAACATCACAGGTGCCTATAAAAAAAACCCCTAGGAATCACAATTAAGGAAGAGGCTTCTTTAATGGTGGATATGTTATATTATTTACTTGCCTTAAATTCTCCAATTCCTGTTTCTTCAAAGGTGAAGAAGGAGGAGCTGCAATGAATTTATCCCCTTCATGACTTTTATTGCTAGAATAAAACCAGTATATTGTTATAATAAGCAGTTTGAAAATTCTCAGTGTATTTATTCACTCCATTTAAAAGAACATAAAAAATTCTGCAGCCTAAAAGAGAGGGAATTGAAGTTATGCAGAGATTGAGGCACATGCTCTTATCTTAACCATTCTATTTGAAAAGGAAGAAATGGGACACTTGCTGGAAAGGATTTGACTGACAGACCAAACAACCCACACCATTCTTCACAGTCTTGAGCTATTTTTGAAGTTCAGTGTAGGATAAGCATTTTTAACTAGAGAGACACAGAATTTGCTGCATTTGTAGCTTTTCTTCTTTTAGCCTGTAAGAAAAGCAGTAAACTAGTTTTCTTTCTAGACAGCTTAAAAATCAGTTACATAAATATTCTAGAAAGATAACCCACAAAGTGCTACAGCTTCCTTTAGACTTCTAGCTACCCTTTATTGCAAAATGTTTTTTTTTTTTTTCCTTCCTTTTTCCAAATAAAATTCCACTTTCTTAAAATTACACCTTGGTTTTTTGGGGGGAGCATTTGGGGGGTTTCATTCTATTTAAGAAGTATGAAACTTCACCCTCCAGTAAGCTGAAAGAACCTCTTTCTGGAATGAGAATTGAAGAGACAGTTAATGGCTGTGTCTTGGCAGAGAGAGACACCAAGGTCTAGAAAAAGATTTAAAAGAAAATTCAGAATTGAAACTGAATCTGTCCACTTAACAAGAGCTTAATTTATGAGTTTCATGTCTATTACAAATAGGTAAGATTACTCCAACATTCAAAACATACAACAGAAAACTCCAAGGAAATCCATACTCAATACTGCCGTAGAGTCTATCCTTCATGCCTTTACCAGAAATTAGTTTTAAAAAATACCCTTAACCACTAGAAGTATTCACTGTTTTCTTGTGAATAAGAGAAGAATCTGCCTTATGAGTCAGCTTGCTCAATTAGTGGGATTTGCTTTAAAACCATCCTGTTCAATTAGTGTGATTTTCTTCAAATGCCTTGTATGTTTTACTGTTCTCTCACAGAGGTTCCCTTGTCAGAAGGAACAAATCCTTAGAGAACCTTTCAGAATGTGACATAGAAATTCAAGAACGGCCTCCCTTGTTGGATATTTTGAAATTGGCAATGACTACTGGGAGATATGAGGGAGTCCTTTCTTTAGCTTTTTTTCAGCTGAAGAAGCATCTGGTTTTGAAAGCAGAAGGTAGCAAAGGATCTTCCCATACAGGGCATGTTTTCCTTTCCTCACTCCTACAAAAATAAACAAAAAACCAACCCAACAGAAAACAAAAAAGGAGGTCTTGTTTGAGTAAGGGTCACCATTTTGTTTTTATCACTGCCCCTTAGTGAACCCCAAAAGCTTAAAATTGAAGTCCCATTTAAACCAGAGAAGGTTCATCTCAATGGGCTGCATATACACTTGCCAGAGAACCTCCAACCTTAGTAAAGAGAAAAAGAAAAGAAAACCTACAACAAACAACCAAACAAAAATAAAAACCCACAACCATCCCCTCTAAATTCAAACTTTTATAAATCACTTGACAAGATAGACTGTCACTTGACAAGATAGACTGTAATTGGAAAAATAGGATTATAGACAACAGCTTTCAAATATTGCTGTAACAGTAACAGTCACTGATTCACAGCCACAGCCTATCTGCAGGCAATCCCAGAATATGAGGATGCACCTTGTGCCTACACAACACAGTATGTGTGCAGTAAATCCCACCTTGTGACAAATGGATCTTATCTTCTTAACATTTATCTGTACTCAGGTCTGACAAAACCAATGTGTTTTTTCATTACTCTCTAAGTAGTTCAAGTTCTACCACAGACACTTTTCCCAGATGAGTTATTGTAACATTTCCCCTCAAAATGGTCTTTAATGGAAGTGCAGACTATGATCAAAAGTTACTCTCCGAAAGGAAGTCCAGAATGTATGAGGTGATGCAACAAATTAAACCACCTTCTTTTAACATACACTGTCTACAAATTACTTTTTCTGAAACTTTATTGACAAAAAAGATTTTTCTTAAATTCTTTCCTGCAAAATATGATTTATTAAGCAATAGCTCCATGCTGCTTTCCTGCTTACTTTCTAAAACTAGTTTCCCATTTTAATGCAAACACAACAAAGCATACTAGGACTGATGAACGTCAAATCTGATCATGGGTAAATGTGTACAACTGAGTTTCCAGACATTCATCTATATATTCAATCAAATACACGGCACACGTGTGCACACACACAAAATCACTGTAACATGTGAAACTTCACTTACAATTAGAGAAATACCAATATGCACAGCAGGAGGGTGTGGGAAAACATAACATTTGCAGCACAGAAAAAAAGATGGCCAAGGGAAAAAATAATTTCACTGTCTAATTTAATAAAAGTTGTTAGGGACAGGAGGAATCAATTCAGTATTTTATTCTTAAATTGAACAAGCAGCTAAACAATTTCCTTGAACTGACCAGCAGTGTTAATAGAATTTACAAATATGTTCTATTTCTCTGCTGGCCAGACAAGGTAAGCAGACACAGACTGTGGGTATAGAGTTACTCTGGACAAAAAGAAAGGTTTATATTCAATTCTGTTTACCTGCATGCTTCACTGCTTTCAGTGTTTTCTGTATTTCCCCCCAGCTGATTACTAGTTTTAGATCCATTTTCTTGCTTTGGCTCCTGTTGATCTTCTGGCAGTAGCAGCAAGGCATTTCTTAGACAAATCGCTGCAAACTCCATGCTGGCTACAGGTATTGCTGATGACTGCCCATCACTTAAAGAGACACAGAAGGTGACCAATAAATAGTAATCCTACTAAATTAAAAATGAAAGCAGAGCTCCAGAAATATCTGAATGCAGAGAAAACTTCACCCTAAAAATGTTAAATAACATTTTAAAATACCAAATTTAATTTATGAGGATGTAGTATCTTGTTATTTTTACATATTGAAAATACATCATGATGCCCAAACAGATTCAATCACATAATTTCTTGATTTCACTTACTGAAGTTTTATGGCAGAGCAATGAGATTCTTCCTACATTTTTCTAAAGTGGATTACTGAAAATATATATTTTTATATAAGTGAGATAAAGAGGACAGATTTAGCTATCTGAAAATAAAAATTTCAGATAAATAAATTTTAAGCTACAATGCTCATCTTACTTACAATAAACACACAGTTCAGCCCTCTGCTGGCTATCACAGAGGAGGCACAAAATGATGTTTAAGACTCACCAAGCATTTTAGCGTGCCTCTCTCTTCACTACATGAATGAACAGTTATTCCACAACAGTTGTAAAATCTCTGATAAACAGATATATATCCTTAACAAAGCCATAAAAACAAAATAAATACTCACTTATAAACAACATTCTGTATGGACTGGGATGCTAGGACTATCTTACGGTGGTAGCCTTGACCTACTATTGATTGCACAATTCCCTTTTTGCTGGGAAGACCTTTAGTCTCTTGTTCTGATGTCTAAAAGGAAAAAGGAAAAAAAGAGCTTAAATATCAAGGCTATTGAATGAGAGCTTGACAAAATAGTGAAGGCTGAAAGACCTTGAACCCTACTAAAATATAAGAAGAATAATGGATACAGTTTTAAATCTAAAGTACAATGAAGGATCAGGCACCTTCTATTGTCTTTGTGTTGCAGAGGGGTTTTACTGCACACAGTGTAAGCACAGATTAGTTCTGACAGCTTGTCTGATAGCCTACTGACCTAGTTTCTCCTCTGTTTTGAAAGCAAAAGAACAATGAAGCAAGTCATATTAAAAGAACTGACAGGATATCTGAAAAGAAATAATTCGATGTGCCAAATAACATTCAGACTTGGCACTGTAATGCTTGTCATCTTCTCTCCCTGCTTACACAGCACACAAAATGCTCTTTGGAAAAGCTGCTCCCAAACTGTTCCATGGGGAGCACAAAGCTGAACAACAGCATATGCAAAGATACATTAAATTAATTTGTTTAATGGATTGTTGAGTATGTAGATATATTCTGGGGGTCAAATGAACTTAAAATACCCTAATTGTCAGTCCCAAGAATTATCTCTACACCATGTTTACTGGGGTTTGTTCGGCTGTTTTACCATAAGACATCTTAACTTCATTGGTAAGTTTAGTGAGTGATGAAGAGTTGCAGTTCTAAGAAAAAACTTATCCTAGATCTGGACTTTCAATAGTTATTACTTTTCAAAAAAATTATCAGAATCTATTGCAAAAATATTGACATAGTAGCATTTACTGCCAAGTAAAAAATACATACACTGAGTTTGGATATGAAGCACATATTTCATAAAAGGTGTTTGAAATGCAGGTGTTTAAAAGGGAATCTTCTTCCATTTATAAACTAAAATACTAAAGCAGGTGAAAATTAGCTTCAGTGAAATTGCTTTTCTTTATGGTGTTCAGAGCATAAATATGAATACATGCTTAGATATAAAGGAATATTACTGCAAATTAAGTTGAAAGGTCAAATTAAACATATTATTGACTTTAGGGCCTCACTTGTCATGTTGCAAATCTAACAATTCAAGACACTTTCTCTTTGCCTTTAATATTAATAGCATCCAAAGTTAATTTTTTTCTTTTAAGATCACAAATTTAGGGAACAACAAGCTAGTTTTTTGACATGAATTCAAGCCCTCCACACATCATCATAACTGTAGAGGAAGAAAGCCTCAGGAACCTGGCATAATTTACTACTTTGGCTAGTCTGAAGTAAATAGGGAAGTGCCCCATAAGGATCTGTATTTCCCTTTTCCAGGCTGCTAAACACTGTCCTTGTAAATGGAATCCTAGCTCTGGATTTTTGCCACAAAACCTAAGCTAATCCACTCTCATACTCGGCTTTTCACTAGAGATGACCAGATGTGTCTTCTTTATCTATGTGTGTCTTGTGCCCAGTAAGATTAATATAGAAAATTGCAAAATTAGTATGAAGAAAGCTGTTCTTCCTGGATTTGTGGTGCTTTATAAAACTCCAGCAATCTCACAACAAGTAGCACATACAGAATCACAGTCAGTCCAGTTTTGACCCAACACTCTTGAATCTTCAGTGCTCTGCCTCTGAAATCAGTGTACAAGCAAACCTCTGCTATAAAGTTGTATCTTTCTTAATTTCTCTGAAATAGAGATACCAAAATATTGAGTACTATTCAAATTCCCAAGGGAAAAGTTATTAATTTTGTATTTGGATAGTGTGCAGTAAATAAATGTACAGAGGCCACCCAGAGAGAAAAAACAGAGAATTCAGGTTGGGGGGAAATCGAGTGAATATAGCTATTTGTTCAACTCATCCCACACATCCTGTGTAAGGAGTGAAATGGGCATACTGTGGGAATAACTGCATAGGTTCATGCAATTACAGACTACATGATCACTCCCCCACACTTAAGGGGTGAATTACAGTTTTACAGGGAATCAAGTACAGTGTATCTTAATTCACAGACCTACTATTTAGGTGCAGTGTTTTCTTCTAAGAGCAAAGGATCCTGAACTCAGCCCTCTGAATTTTATCATATGGGTTTATCCTACACATACATGGATCAACAGGTTGAAAACAAGATGTCCCAGAGGACATGCAATATGCCTGTCATCAGCAGGTTTCCACCAACTTTCCCAGGAGAAGAAGGTGAAGGCTTAGCAATTAGAGATTCAGTTTCCCAGCAGGTGTGAACCCAACAGCTTCAGCATGGAGAAGGCTGATCTCTGCTTCCTCAGCCTCTGTCACCTTCAGGCTACCCACACTACAGAGTTTCACTCCACTTAATCTCTAGTGACAATGAGTGAGGAAACAATAAAACTTCAGGTGAGCTTTGGCTGCATGAAGAGAAAAAGACCACATGCAAAGAGTTCCCTTCACCTGTTGCAGCTCCAGATTAAACACATAAAAATACATATACACAAGAAATAATTAATCTGGATTTACAGAGATGTTACAACATCAGGCCTTCAAAATACACATCTCAACTCTAGGTATTAGTTCTACCTTTGTATAACCACATGCCATTCTTTAGAAGAATTTTCCAAAGCTACTTACCCCTTTATTGGCAGCAATGCAGCATTCTGCTATTCTCAGCCACAGACGAGGGTTTGAGTGATAAACCTGGACTGCCTCAATCAGGCATTCAAAGGCAGCTAAGGGCCTGCCAATATGCAAGAGCTGAATTCCACAGTTATACAGCAACTCATATCGTTTGTTAGTCAGCAGTGTACACATGGGTCTCCCTGAAAATTTTTTACCTGCAGAAAAGGATTACGCCATATTGGATGAGCAGCTCAAGAGAGCGTAACACTAAGAGAAAGAGGGAAGCTGTAAGAAACACCCCAAATCTACCAAAACCCCCTCTCTCATTGCTGAAATCCACTAGCCTCCCTCTGTAAATTTCCTTCATACCAAAACTGATTTCAAAGACAAATTAATTGTATTCTTAATAAAGACTGAAGTACATTAAATGCTAACATCATACACTCCTTACCACACAAGCTAAGTGTTATACAATAATACTGAATCCCACATTTGTGAGAATACACATCTACACACATTCCAGAGAATACAGATTCGAGAAGAAAACCACTTTGCTAACAAGTGGTCTCTTTTTGTTAACAAGCATAAAACGCTTTCCATCTTCACATTAATACCTAAGGCTGCAGTTAGGTCCAGGGGAGAAACAGGAAAAACAATAAAATTCCAGACAGTGGGTATATTTTAAAGAAAACAAGAAACGAAAACAATTGTAACTTCATCACGAAATGATGAAGACTGTGTGATGAGGCCCTCTATAGTCAGGATAGGTCTCATATTCACAAGCCCTGGTCCTGTTCTCTGGGACAACACAGAAGGGTATAAACAATCCAGGAGATTCCTGGAATGTGTTTATGATAACTTCCTTCTCCAAATGTTGAAGGAGCCAATGAGGCTGTCCTCATTATCCTATACTGGACCTCATTCTCACCAACAAGGAGGGGCTAGTTGGGACCGTGAAACAGTGGAAATAAAGATCCTTAGGACAGCAAGAAGTATGCACAGCAAGCTCACTACACTGGACTTCAGGCAAGTAGACTTTGGCATCTTTGGGGGTCTGATTGGTACAATACCATGGGATAAAGCTCTGAATGGAAGAGGAGCCCAAGAAAGCTGATTAACATTCAAGGATCACCTCTCTCAAGCTCAGGAGTGATGCATCCCAAAAAAGAAGTCAGGCAAAAGTGCCAGGAGGCCTCCTGAACAAGGAGCTCCTGGAAAAACTCAAATACAAAAAGAAAGCCGACAAAGGGTGGAAGCAAGGACCAGTAACCTGGGAGGAATACAGAGAAACTGAGCAACCACGGATCAGGTTGGAAAGCTAAAGCCCTAACAGGATTAAATCTGACCAGGAACAAGGGCAACAACAAAATCTATAGGTATGTTTGTGATAAAAGGAAGACTAGAAGTGAGCTCCCTCCACAAGGAAACAGGAGACCTGGTTACCCAGAATATGGAGAAGGCATCCTTCATACCCTGATGATTCTACACATTGTCAGCAGGACTATAAATAACCTACGCAAAATAGGTCACAAACCCTTTTTTTTGGCCATAGTTCCCTAACTGATGGACAAAGTCAGAAGTAATTGTCCCAGCATCATAGTACATCAAGAAAAACAAAAAAAAAATATATTTAATCATCATCATGTATTTCTGGCAACAGCAACTATATTGTTACATCAGGTTATCATCAGAATTCTCACCCCTCTCACCCTGCCCTCCACAAAAAGATGGAAGGGGAATTTTGCTGATAATTACTCAAACCTTCTGTTCTCTATTTCCTAGATTTGCCAACCCCACTTCCACCATCTGTTTTAATCTCTTGCTTACCTGGATCCGAGCTGCCCGTTCCCAGCTGTGCACATGCATTATCATTTTCTTGCAAGGCCTTTTTAAAGTAAAAAATTCCCAAATTGTGCTTTCCCATTGCAAAGTGAATGCAGCCAAGATTGTTCCAGAACATACATCTTAAGCATTCACCTGAAAAAACAACATTAGACTATTTTCAGAAAGCAAAAGTTGTTGCTAAGCCCATAAAATGCTCTAACCACTTTCTCATGGGTCATCAAATTATGGCAGTCTATTAAACGTGTTTTTCAGTGAGATGTTCATGGATGATGGTGTTATATCCAATATAATAGATATATATATTTATGTCAACCTAACCATACAAGCAGGAAATATACTTTTCTTCCTAAATATATATTCAGGTAACACTGCGAGAGGTTCTTTCTAAATAATAAAGGACAAAAATTTTAACTTTTCACTTTTCTGCTCGTGACTAAAAGTTTTACAGAGTTAACAGATAATAAAGCAAAAGAAAAAAAAAACCACCCTAAAAATCCAAATAACCAGATCATTAGCAAATTAAACAGACGTTATTTTAGTCACAGCCTAGAAGACTACTAAGTGAACATTATACTGTGCAAAAAAGCTAATGCAAAGAAGTTACGTGACAGTAAAGTTTTCAAAAAAATTTTAAATCATAAAGAGAACTTTAAGCATGAAAACTGCCAGAGAGGCCTCAGTTCTAGATCTAATAAATTGCCTTTTATTTCATTTATTGATTAAGAGACTCAATTATGAGCCTTGCAAATATAACACAGCTTCATAAATCCATTTTCATGGACAATCACAGCACTCTGTAGAAGAATGTTCAATGAAAATCAACACCATGTTACGTGGAAGAGTACAAGAAGAAAGATGAAACGCATACAGCATATAAACCCATGATTTTAAGGGCTGACACTGTTAAGCAATCATTAATATCCTTAAAATTGATATCAGCAAGTAGTCCTATTGTACTAGACATTGAAGTACCTGGAGGATGAAGGGGTTTTTATTTTACCTGTTTTCATGAAGCCTGGATGTTCAGCAATGTTGGCACTATTTAAAAGTTTGACAGCTTTACGGTAATTGCCTCTCAAATACTCAAAATTGCTCTTAAGAAAGAGAGAAGGAGCTGACTGTGAAGGAGAAAATAGTTAGTTATCTCTTGGTTGATGATTTCTACTGCTAGTGTTATATCACTTCACAAACTTGCCTCTGCTGCCATTTAAAAATAAATGGGTTTAGGCCATAATACTTTCAAGAACTGTCATGAACTTTAGAGAACCCTGTCATGGAAATGGCTACGGGCAGAGGATCTCTAACCTGTCTAATACCTTCCTCTCCACACTCCTCCCTGCAGAGCTCCTCCTAGGCTGTAATCTTCTTGGTCTGCCAACAGAAACCTCACGATCCAAAAGGTTTTCTGTTAAACTTGCTTTCCAGCAGATATAAGCCTCCAAAAAATGTCAAGAAAAAAAAAAAACACCCCCAAAAATGCCCACATATCCCAGAATTAATCTTTTACATTAATTTTTAAATGGGTTTAAACTACCAGTTACATCACATTTGTAATATGCATATCATCTACAGTAAACTAAAAATTATTTCATTTCAATTATAAAGAATGCTGAATCTGTTTATTACATAGTGTTTCACTTTTATTTTGGCACCACAAAGCATATTTTTTTAGCAACTGAAAACAGCACAAATAAGAAAATTCTACATTAATTACATTTTCAAAGAAATTACAAACCCAACTGCACAAAGAATTACTGCAAACATCCACCCTCATATAAGATCTTTTTTTGTAAAGAACATTAGCAAATTCAGTTTTAAGATAGAGAACACATTTGATTTGAAAAACAACAGTCTTAAGAATACTTACATTCCCAGCTGTATTCATAACAGACTTGATCTCTCTTTTGCATGCTTTTAATGACTTCATCTGGATATAGGCTCTCACCTTATACTGTTAAAAAATTAAATTTGTTAAATAATATACAATAATTTCTGCAGGTTTGCAAGAAAAACTGTATGTAGATATTTACTACAGAATATTCTATATACATCTTTAAAATAGGTAGCAAAAAGCTATTCAAAAAGTCTTCACAAAAAAGAAATTCTATTCAGACTTTAAACACCACATTTATAGGATTTGTATTTACAATAAGCAGATGAACATTTTGTTCAATGGCCAACAGCTGCTCCATATTCAAACACAGATACAAGCACTTAAAACTAATTAAAATAAGCTAACATCTTAATCCCAGACATTTACCTACTAAACTGAAAACACCAGTAAGTGAATGCTAATAGAGAAGCACTCTGATTCTTCACATATTTTTCAACACAACAGTACAGTGAAATAAAACCTCAGCTGATTTAGACTGTTGGAGGTTGAACAGACAAATCCAATGCAGTGAACTGCCACGTAAAGAAATTATTATAACACACAGGGACTAAAATGGTGTTGGTGGGCAGGATGTTAGGTCAGTTTTTCCTGTACATGGATCTTACAAAAAGGAAGACTTAGATAAATTCATTGTTTTGTTTTACAACAAGAAGAGAGAAAGCAGCATAATTTGGGCTGAACTATTTTTGAAGGAGATGATGCTCAGATTTAGAAAACCCTTGAAGTAATGTACTTACTATAATAATAATGTTTTTGTATAAAAAACATGCAGACCCTTACCTGATGTATCTTAGATTTAGCAACTTCTATTAAAGCTCCACTTTCAGTTTTTTGATTTGAGGAATCTTTATTGGTATTATTACCTGACTGTCAAACAAAAAAAGGAAGCATTACTGTTAGTCGCTTTTTAAATTCAGTTGACAGATTCAACTCACATTAAAAATAAGTATTTAATAGAATTACTAATAATACAGTTTTGAGTATTTAATATCAAAATATACACATCCCACCAGAAACTAACTTGAGTTTAACAATCAAAATCCCCGAACCACACCAGCCTATGAAGAGCTGAATTCTGTACTAACATTAGCGTTACGCTGTGTTGCTCTGCAGTTAAGAATTCTTTCCCCTAGAAGGATGACATGCACATTCTAGAGTACCTTTTTAATACTTCCTTCAGTAGAATTACTATATACTTAAGGAGAAAATATTTGTATCTTAAGTGTGACATTCCATCAACAGGAAAATACTGAAATGCCCTCTCTTCACTTCCAAGCCACCACTGATTCTACTGATTTTTTCGAAAGGCACATGAAAGATTTAATTTGAAAGTGTGTCTCATACTTTCAGATACTGTGTAAAAAAGATACTTAATTTCCCATCCTATGCTATGCAACTGCAGTTCTTCTGACACCGATTTCACTTTCAAATTTAGGGTCTCATATAGTCATAATCAAAGACAAACAATATTTGACCCTGGAGACAACTGTCTTTCCAATGCAAGTCTCTGAAGAAAGACATCTCAGCTCCCTGGAGTACAAGAAAAGGGTGAAAGAGAGGGAATAAAACAGCTGCTGTATACAATTAACTCAGTTACTAACATATTTCAGCTGCTGTCTAAAGTTACAGGTGATCTAACATAGTTTTATAATTCAAAAGTCTTTTAAGATACTCATTTTGGATTGAGCTAAAGTATACTTCTGATAAAGATTTAATGGCATTTGTATGATTAAGCTTACCTCATTTTTTCCGTTCTTGCTGTTATTGTTGCCCTGTGAAATCATTTTTTCCAGAACAGCGAGCAGATGCAAGGCTTTCTCGGCTTGGTAAGTTAACAGGTATAAGTCTACAAGCAAGAAGCACACAGCCTGGGCAAACTTCTCTTCTGTGAAAAGCAAAGAAGAAAAAATTGTTTCACAGCTCTAACACCAACCCCTCCAAACATGGATGGAAAAAAAAAAATTACTATAAAGCGCCATCTATGCAACATTATGAGAAAAATCAATATATTACATAACAAAAAAAATAATGCAGCCATGTCCAACCCACAGCTAAGTACATACACTGAAAAGAAAGCTCATTCATTCAAATAGCATCAGCAGAAAAGCACAGAATAAAGACAGCTTAACAAGTATTTCATGTTCATAGGTTCTGAGAACTGATCTAAGCAGATCAGCACCAAAGATGCAGCATCTAAACAGACAGAGCCATATGCAGATGTAAAATCCCACAGAACTCAAAAAGATTCTATACAAGCATCTCTATTTAGCTGACTTCACAGACTAAGTCCCAATTATGCACATTGAACATTGGGAGGAATTGAAGCAGAAACACAGTAGCATTTACTTAATTTACTGAGACCCACATACACACATCCATCCTTCAGCCTTCTCACCTCTAAAATTTAATGAGGAATATGAAATTATTTCACACAAGTACAGCAATTCCACTACACAAGGTATCATAGCTCATAAAAGTTACAGACTTTGTATTCAGATATAAATACAAACAATTATATATTACCTAAAAAAGGTATTTAAAAATGAGTGCCCTGAAAAACAGACACCCATCTGTGAAGTTGCATGATGACTCAAAACATTAGATTTAAAATAATTACATTAACTTATACATATTATTTATATAAATACCTTTTCAAATTGAAAAAATCCATTTCAGTTTCATACCACTTGCCTGCTAAAGCTCTTTGAAGCACCTTCCCCCAAATTCATTTATTGTCCTTGATATAAGTAAAACATATTCTTCATTCCAACCTTTTCTTAAAACCGTATTAGACAAATTACAAATCGCTTGTCTGATAGTGAAAAAGACTGAATTGTCTTTCTGCAGCTCTTGAATGAACAAGATCCTTCTTTCTGCCTACATACCAAAAGGCTCTATGAACTGGTACAGCTTCTCCCCAACAGATATAGCTTCAGTATACTGACGCAGATGGTACAGGATTACAGCTTGATTGTAGTACAGCATACTGTTCTCAACATCATCCAAACCATCCATTTCTTCAACAACAGAGTGAACCTGAAAAAACCCCACACATTTCATTAAACTTTCAGTACCTATGATTTTGAAGTACCAGGTATTTTAAAAAAACCCTCCAAACCTATGAATTTCTCTAAAGGTAAATTAAAACTTACTGACCTAACAAGCTTCACTGTTATTGCACATTAACACAGCAAAAAAACATACCATGAAATAGAAAATTGTCAATTGAGTAGTAAAGTAATATTTTCACTTTTTTATTATTTCACAAACTATTCCATGGTAAGGAACTTTCTACTAAAAGAACATAGCAGGTCCTTCTATTGCTATAATCTCAGACCAATTTCAACAATAGTTAAAAAACACAACTGCAGAAACTGTCCTACAAGATTAAGTTGACTCAGATGTTTAAAAGTAACGTTACTTTCTTATTTTATTAAATCTATGGGACAAGGGGCAGAAGTTTAACTCCTGCTTCACTGAAAGATCCCACTACCATTAATAGTACACAAAATCAAGTACCATGTCAATACAGTTGCGTTACCTGGTTTTTCAGCTGATTAAGGGTTTGTCTCAAATTGTCTGTGGTAGTCTGATTACTTTTACAGAACTCTGCAACAGCAGTATTCAAAGTTATTTTGTAGTCATCTTTGTTTATGTCTTGAAGGGTATTTAGGTGTTGTAAACAAGCATCATAGTTTCCAGCCTGTAAATTGCACACATACCAGAAGCATGCATTAGAAGATACAGTCTTTCCTTTACCAATACAAGCGAATTAAATATCTATACACATACTGCATTATTTATGCAGACTAACATGGATGAGAAGCAAGTCTAAATGTTGAAACCATATCCTAACTTCAAAAATAATTTGGTGGAGTAGGGACAAATTAAGTAGCTGACTATTATTAACAGAGGTTTCCATGAAAAGAGTTATTCTCATTTCTCTTATCATACTAAGTTTTTAGAGTCTGTTTTCTCAGTTTTCATAATCTTTCCCCATTTCACGAACAGTGAGCAGCAACAGTTGCTCTGCACAAGTTCCAGCCCAACATTTTATGTTCAGTCTTCAGTTCATCTGAATATATAGTGATTTACAATTTGATCTATGGAAGTTAGCACAAGAGAGATTGGAAAAACAAAGTGTCACTTTCCCAGAATAGGTTTAAAAAGCACTTTTACAAGTTTTAGCTGTTGGATGAAGTATTCAATCACCTAGCCATGCCTAAACAGAAACTAGGAGCTAAGCATGATGCTCCACTGATTTGTGATTGAATGGAAAAATCACTTTCTTTGACCACAGGAAAAACAAGCACTTCAGATTCAGGTACCTCTGCCTGCTTTCAGTTTTGGTCTTTTCTGTGTTGTATAGGAGGACTTTAGTGGCATCAAGGAATGAAAGAGAACTGATCACTCCTTCAACTACATTAAGCCTAGATGATACTTCACTTTCAACTGCTCGATTCCTACACAGGAATAATCACATTCACCTCTTCCATATCAGAGTTCCTTCCAATGTGGTCAGACAGATAAGCAGATGCATTTCCATCTCTGTCAATGGTTCACACCCAAAAGCAAAGCTTCTGAGT
Source organism: Illadopsis cleaveri (assembly GCA_013399915.1). Classification (NCBI taxonomy): domain Eukaryota; kingdom Metazoa; phylum Chordata; class Aves; order Passeriformes; family Timaliidae; genus Illadopsis; species Illadopsis cleaveri. The sequence continues at coordinate 7,314 of VXBB01002839.1, read as the reverse complement.
ACCACCCTCCACTTACTCCTCCTTTTCAGGTGCTGTTCCACAGAGCTCCTCCCAGACTGCTAAGTAACTTCATATTAAGGGTAGAATACAACAGAGAAGAGCTGTGGAGTCTTTCTGCTCTTCCCAAGAAAGTTGCCATTCTGCAGCTCCTTTCCATGGAACCATTCCAGCTCCTTCCGTCTCCCAGGCAGGCACAGTTATACAACACAGAGAGGTGTAGCAGGACATTGACACATTTTCACAGCTGTAAGCACCAACAGCATGGATTGCCTTGTGATCATGTGCATAAGCACAGGAACTTACAACTCAACTGCTGGCATGCTCTTTAACTGATACAGTTCATCTCCCAGTGATTCTCTTCCCGTGCTCACACTTGGAGCTTCTCTTGAGTAGGAGCTTTCAGATCACTGCAACAAGGCTTCTAACCATGGCTGGACTACAAACCTTGAACCTTTACATGCTCAGCTTATTTTGTGATGTTTTTCATCAGCTAACAGTCCTTTATGCCACTCTCTTAGATAGGATCTAGAATATAATACCCAATTCTACAGAAATTCTGTCAAGACTGAAACTGGACATGTAATATGATAAAGCAGCATGTGAGACAGTCCACAGTACTATGTGGAGTTACTCAATAGCAAGAAATTGGCAAACAAGGCATCAAATTAATTCTGCTCACATCTGTTGGCACCTTACTCCATGAATTCAGAGAATCCTTAAGGCAAGAAAAAATCTGACAAGACAAACCAGATACACTGGACCAGGATGAAAGTAAAGGTGAAATCATTAGCAGATCAAAAGTATTTTAGACATTTAGATGTGTGGGCAAGGTGGAAAACAAATGACTCTCTCATGTGTCTTTGGTTCTCAGGATCAAATGCCACTGATTAAAATGTTAATGAAAAAGAGTGATCTAGACAGAGCTCAAGAAGACATCAGTGAACAACATACTGTTAAGAATCAACTGCATGTACTTCATGTAACAAAATGAGTGAAACATAGAAGTACTGAGTGAAACATTGAAGCAAGAATCTCAAAACAACACTTAAATTTTTCCCTGACCTATTTCACAAATTTAAAACTCAATTTAAAGCAAGGCATTTTGGAGACAGAGATACAATTGGAAGGAAAAGCAATTATACTTCCTGTCACACTACATAAAATTAGGAGACAGTACAAAGAAAGAAATAAACTGAAAGACCTGGTACCTGAACTTTAACACAGAAGAAAAACAAATTCTTCCAAGAAACACAAAACAAGTAGTAGATACTGACAGCAGGTGTTATGTGTTCAGAAATATGTTTTAATGCAAAGTGATGGGGCATTATACAACACTTTTTGTGAAAGAATATAGCATGCTGCTAAAACACAAAAGTGGTTTTGTTTCATTGCTGTTTTTTAAATACACAAGGTTCCTTTAAACACTAACACACCATTTTTAGCTTGATGTGATTAATTCTTCCAAGAGCATGCATTTCCTATGCTGATGCAGAAGACAAGCCTGCTTCTTCTAAGTAACTCATCATACAGCTTTTAAGGTTACTAAGTTTTGAGAAACAAGTTAAAAATTGCTCTTGTTCAGGTATCCTGTTCAGTCTTCTCACATCACAGCACAGAGAAAATGCATGTGCTGTCTTTATAACACAACTAGCACTACTTAACATCCTCTTAATGCATTTGCAACTGTATTAAGAAATCAGGAAAAACAATTAAACAAGCCCATTAGCAGTAATGTGGTAACTTACAAGTCTCAGAGTTTGACTTTGTCTTACCTGAAAAGCTTGTAATGCACTGCTTGACAATTCCTTTTCCTGATCAGTAATGCCAGAAGTACCTGCTCCTTCATGTTTTTCAGTGCCTTGATCTGTAAAGTGGACAGAAGATTACAACAAAGCTTGCAAGTGTGATGACAGCTGTGCAGCTTAAAAACTTTGTTTCTTCCAGTTCTCAAGGTCCTCCTGCCAATGCAATTGATTTTCCAGATAACTGTAGCAGTATCCCTACTACACTATCTATATCCCAAGTTACATCTCCTACCACAATATATCAAGTTATTCTATACTCCCAGTGAATTCCTCTCCATAAAATGTAAATTATGGTGCTCAACGAATAACCAAAGTGCTGCAAGTTAACTGACAACCCACACATTTTAGATTTCTCTTTAAAGCTGCAACCATATACTAGAATTTTCTTATTTTGCTCACAAGTCAGCAGTGAAGGCCATGCATCATGAAATACGTACCACAGCATGTTACATGAAAACCCACACAAAATCCTGTAAAATGCTTCCTAAACAGCAAGCAAGGGATACTCTAGGGTGCAACAAAAGCCAGAGTAAACACTGGAACCTCCCCCCAGCTCCCTACTTTGGAAGAGTATCTGCCCAAATTTGAGAATGCAGTTGAACCATCATTGTTTATAATCACTGACAGATCTAATATATTTTTTAAAAAACCTCTCTATACTTTTGTATTCCTCAATATACTCCATCAAATGCTGTCTGGTGATGATATTGCAAGGCACAAGCACATGCTGCCTGTTCACTTTTTCAGCCTCACTCCAAATCTTACAGATCATCCTTTGAACCACCTCTCTTCCAACATGAGCAGGAGCAGTAGTCTCCATCTTCCTCATGTTTTTTTCCCAGAATCTTCTCCAGTTCTATTACACCGTTTTCCAGATTAAGACAAGAACAACATGTAGCAACTATGATGGTGGCCCCTTTAAGCATTTATATAGCAATGTAACAAGGTTTTAATTGCCTTCAATTTTTTTACATAGAATTCCTAATGATTTATGGTTCAGTCACTATTGAGAATATTTTTTCAAAAAAAAAGTCTACTAAATCCTTTTGTCACCATGTAATTAAGAATTCAGTGAAGTTGCATTAAAAAGCACAGTATAGACATTCCATGTCAAAGAAGCTGAAAAAAAACCCCACTAAGCCCTTCCTTGTGCTGAACACAAACTACTGAGAAAAAATAAAACAACTACACAACCACCACACTGGAGAGTATTTCTAGGAGCATTAATTAATGTGCTAGAACATACAAAAATCATTTCATGTTTTTGAAACAAAGACTTTATAAACCAGCAATGGTTTCTGCTTCTGCAGAAAATTATTTCTTGAATTTCACAGTGGAAGATGTGCTCTAACACACATTTTGCAATCTTAATAGACTATGCAGGCTTTGTAAACTCAGTGTCTGCTTTCTCTTCCCTACAATTCAGAGATATAATGCAAACTCTGCTTATTCTGTTTTCACTTTCAACAAAAGAAAACACTTAGCTGTGAGCTCCTCTGCAAAATCCATTCCCCATCATCACTAAAACATCTGGATCTTCCACTACTAACCATGAAAATTTACAAATACAGGACAAATGACAATTGTAAGGGACAGCCAAACCTCAGAAGATTCATCAAATAATATCCTCAGCAAGAACAAAACAGACTTAGCAATCTATTAAGTTTGTGCCTATTGCTGGGAAATAGCGAGATTCCTTCCACCTGCACTAACACTATCGCCCCCTGCATTCGAGCAAGAATTGTAAATATTTGGTTGGGACTCTCATCCTGCATTAAGATGTCAACAAAGTAATTATTTAAAATCTCAGCAAGTCTTACACCAGCAGAAGTAACCCACTGTCATTTGGACAAAATTCAGGATTCAGCAATTTCACTCCTCTGAAGGGATGGATCCTCAAGGGGCTACACCTGCTATGAAATCTGACTGTATAATGCATTGATCAACACCACTTGCACTGCCTTGTCCTTCAGAAGGAAAGGCAAAAGAGAAATTCAAACCACAAAAAAAGCTCAGAACATTTTTGATGTGCCAAAAGCTTTCCATAGTGAAAGAGGAAAGGAACAGAAAGTACCTCTACTTCAATCTAAATATAGGATAGATCTGATTCCAGCTCTAAACCTTGTGATTATACAGATGAACTGAAAGCTCTCACCCTCGAAGGATCTCTAAAACAGCAGCAAATAAGCAAATACAACCTCCCTCAAACTTTCATGCTAACAGTGGCATTATCTGCTTTACTTGCTCAGCATGCCTGTCAGATTGTGCTGGTAAAGGTAACCACAGTGCAGAGCCTTGAGACTCTAAAGTTTTTGAAGCTGGTAACACCCAATCTGATCAGATTCCTCACACAGGGGTTTACATAGCAGAGAGCCGTCAACTACCATGTACATTACTGATTGCTGCCTTTGTATGCAGGTTTGTAAGACCAGTGTCTCAAAGGAAGTCTGAATTCTGAGGTAAAATCTCTTCAGTGAAGTGACAGATAAACTAAGAGACTCTTGCCTAAAAACTACACTTACATAGCTTGGCTGATGTAATTCCTAAGGAAAAAATCAGGAGATGTCTTCAAATTTCACTGTCTCTCTAAACTTGTTGGTACATTAAACAAACACAAAACATAAAATGAAACTGGGGACTGCTTTAAGCAAAACCAGAGCTGCCTCTGTAATCCAATCAACTGCACCTACTACCACTCAGTAAACAAAGCAGGTTTGTGAAACCTGAACTGGAAGCTTATCAAGAAAAAACTAAAATCCAGCTGATGTGGTTCACAGCACAGCTCCTTCCTTTGAAAAAAGCAAAACAAAACCACTGTGGCTACTCTCTACCATTTTTGTCCAAACATACCTGAAACTGGTTAAAGACCTAAAAGCCACTCTAGTCTAATGTGATACTGCCATTCTTGTTTAAACTGAGATCTACTGCTTCAGCTGATCTTTGCTATCAGAGCAAAGAGGAGTCCCTGAACCCTCCAAGAGGAGTCACCTGAAAGCTGGCTGGCACAAGATACTGAACAGAACCCACCAATTCCACTGAAGTGGCAGGGGTGGTGGGTAGGGAGTGCTCCTGTTCTCTTGGCTGCAAATGGCTACCCCAGTGCTTGCAAATAAAACTGTTACTTCCATGTTCCTTGACGCATTTGAAAGAGAAACAGGTAGGAAACTTGTTCCGTGGCAAAAGAAACGGCATGTCTTGCTCACTTGGGCCCCTATGACCTTTGGCATTCTTGCAGAAGCACCTGGTGTGGCTCACACATGGCAGAGCAGTCATGTCCAGCATGCTCCCATCTCTACAGCAGCCACAATTATCAGCTGAAATATCCAGAGCAGTGTAGATTCTCTACTTCACAAGTGAGAGAACTTGATTTATCTCTGTGATTTGTATTTAAATGTGGACCTGTATGTTTAATTTTCATTTGTGCAACCTTACGAGTGCAGACCAACTCTAAAACTAAAACTTGTGTAGGCTCATGATGAGGGGCAAAAGGGGCAACCTAGAAAAGGATGTAAAAATCAACCTTCAGATTTTGATCAGGAGAAAGTTGCAGCACTGAGTTGGAAGTTAAAGAATCAAGCCAGGCATTATCTTCCTAGCTATCAATCCTGGGGCTGAGCAGCAGCAACACCACATCACAGAGCCTGGTTTGCTTTGTACAAGCAGGAAGCTGCTCCTGCTGGAGAAGGTACATCACGGTGGACAGCAGAACTTCAGGAAAACCGGCTCTATGAGAGGAGAGCAAGGAAAAGTATGGGACTGTCACCTGAAAAGGAAGATTGCCCTCCTCAGGGGCTTGCTGCCAGAATTTCATAAAAGCAACAAGAAGTCACATCTCCCACATACACATACCTGAGAACACCTGAGAGTAACTGCAGTCATTATCTTTCTCATACCTGCTCCCCGTTTCTCGAAGGACTGCTGTTCTGAGCTCTCTTATTCCTACACCTTGTAAATTACATCTTGCATGAACTGTGCTGTTGAACACCAGAGCATCTCTGGAGACATTTCTAATTTCCAGAAGGCAGAGGGATAATCTCTTTCTTGAAAGGGGAGGAATCTATCACATGACTTTTGCTCCAAAAGAATTTTGAAGGGTATGAAGGCCAGCCAGTCTCCAGCCATTACAAGATTAACAGTTTGTGGCACCAAGACTTAATTTTAACTTTTGTATGAAGCCGTTCACTACTATAATAGGCTTCTTTGGTGCTGTGCAATAAAATGCAAACACTCCTCAGTGGAAAGCTACTGTAGCTCGCTGTTATTAACAAGTGCAGCATGTAGAGTATCTTGCCATAGCTCACATCTTTGATTTATTTGGCACATACTTTTAAGAAAGTGAAACTGAAAAGTTCCTTCAATACTTCAAAGAACATCAACAAAAAATGCTAAAAACTCAATGCCAATTTTTTTTTCTTGTAGTTTTGCAGTCACTTACAGTTCTTATAAATAAACACAATAGTTTAGTAAATATGACTCAGTACAGTATACTTATTTTCCCTGTAATTTTTTCCAAATACTGAAGCATTTCATATTTAGCATCCAGAGACAAAAATGCTTATGGTGATTTTAAATAATGCTCTCACCACATAAAAACAACTAGAAAAAAAAGGTGAACAGAAACAGGACCTGAGGAAATGGCATAAAGCTGTGTCACTGAGGTTTAGGTTGGATATTAGGAAAAGGTTCCTCATTCAGAGGGTGTTTGGGCACTGGAATGGATTCCCCACTTGGCACCAAACTCACGAAGTTCAAGAAGTGTTTGGAAAATGCTCATAGGCACATGGTGTGATTCTTAGAGATGTCCTGTGCAGGGCCAGGAAATAGAATTTGCTAATCTTTATTGGTCCCTTCTAACTCAGGATATCCTACACTTCCATTACGCAGACTTATACAATTCCCTAAGTAAGGCTTTCCTCCACATCAGCCTCTTCTCCATCCCCCCTGAGCTGCCATCTGATGGAGTGACCTTTCCTGCAATGAAGACTTCTTGCATGATGGGGAGATAGACGAGCAGTACTTTATCAGTGCTACATAGCAACTGTATTTGAAATTTATTCTGTCTGTTTACCAGAACATAGCTTAATTTTTAGTCTCGGTGATTTCTCTCTGCAGTGTCTTTTCAGGCCTGAGTTCACTGAGGACACACTCATCCCCTGAAACCAAAGCAGCATCCCTGAGGGAATCAGACTGAACTCCAGCGATTAAGTATCACCACCAAGAGTTATAACCTCCCTCGTACCTTCTGCATGCCCCAGTTTAACAAATTAACTCAGCAGCTCGACTTCTGTAGGGGCTNCGCTGCCCTGCGCGCGCCGGGCCCGCCCCGCCGGTTGCGCCGCCCGCCCCGATTCGCCCGCCGCTTCCGGGTTCCCGGCGCGCCCGCCACGTCCGGTCGTTGCCGGGGCACCGCGGATATGACGCCAGGACGCGGCGGGGGGGAGGGAGAGGTGAGTGAGGCGGGCCCGCCATGTTGGCGTGTGAGGGCCGCGGGGGCGGCGCTGCCCAGTCC
>VXBB01002838.1:291288-373153 GCA_013399915.1 Illadopsis cleaveri | reverse complement strand
GTTGGCGTGTGAGGGCCGCGGGTGCGGCGCTGCCCAGTCCTCCCGCAGCACGGAGCTCGCTGGCAGCTGCCGGCCGCTGTCTCGAACGGGTTTTGTCCTTTCTGCTCCGTTCCGACGGGCCGGCTCTCGTCAATGTATGTAAATAAAGGTGGGGTGGTAAGAGGATAGAGTGAGGCTCTGCTCGGTTGTGCCAAGCAATAGTACAAGAGGCAACGGGCAGAAACTTACCCATGGGAAGTTTCACCTGAACATGAAGATAAACCTCTNAAGAGGATAGAGTGAGGCTCTGCTCGGTTGTGCCAAGCAATGGTACAAGAGGCAACGGGCAGAAACTTACCCATGGGAAGTTTCACCTGAACATGAAGATAAACCTCTTCACTGTGTGGGTGACCGAGCACTGGAACAGATTGTCCAGAGAGGTTGAGGAGTCTGCGTCACCGGGGATATCCAGGAACTCCCTGGACACATCCTGTGCGATGTCTAGGATGGTCTTGCCTGAGCAGGGAGGCTGGACTAGCTGGCTGTCCCACTGTGGTCCCTTCCAACCTGACGCATTCTGTGATCCCCTCCGGAGCAATAGCGGTGACCTGGAGGCTTCTGTTCCATATATCCTCTAGTTCATGTGGATTATCAGGCAGACTATCTAAAGTGTTGTTAAAGTGCTTCTCACCACACTAATTAATGGCAATAAGTGCCCAGTGCAGGTTCGATGCCTGCACCCCACATTCCTTCCTAAGTGGCTGTTTGGGCACTGAACACCCAAAGCCTGGGCGGGGAGACAAAACCCTCATCAGACTGAAGACCCCAGTTAGCCTTTGTAATGGTCGTTATTATATTTCTCATTAAAGTAACAGGCATGGGATAAATGGCACTGGCATAGTCATGAATATTAAAGATTCTTAAGTGTTTGTGTTCAGTTTGAGGCCCTCAGTTCTGGAAGGATATAAAGGTGCTGGAATGGGTCCAGCAAAGGTCAGTGAAGCTGGCAAAGGGTCCAGAGGATAACAAGGAGCAGCCAAGGGAGCCAGGGCTGATTAGCCTGGAGAAAAGGAGGCTCAGGGGTGAACTTATCACTCTCTACAACTGTCTGAAAGGAGAGTGTAGTGAAGGGGAGGTCAGGTTCTTCTCCCGGGCAACCTGTGACAGGACTAGCCTCAAGCTGTGACAGGGCAGGTTGGGCATCTGGAGGAATTTCTTCATGGAAAGAGCAATTGAACATTAGAATGGATTGCTCAGGGAGGTGATGGAGTTGCTGCCCCTGGAAGTGTTTAAGGAAAGACTGGACATGGCACTTCATGCCATGGTCTGGTTGACACGGTGGTGTTCAGTCATAGGACTTGCTGATCTCAGAGGGCTTTTCCAAGGTAAGGGATTCTGTGTTTCTGTGATTATTTGGATATGCTATACATAGCATTTAAACATTCACCTTTGCTACGATGTATCTTGGTAGTCTCAGCAGCCTCTTCTTGTTCTGGCTCCCGGGCATAGACTCTGTGGACAAGGGCAGAGGAGCCAGGTAGGGGGTTCTCTTTTGAACCCTCATAGTTATATTTACAACAGGATGTGGGATGAAGTTAGAAGGCACCCCAGAGGTGTCCCCTTCAAGCACCAAAAGGCTCCCTGTGTCTCTGTCCCTTGGAGTCAAGCTCCAGAGACACAGGGACAGTTACCCTTAATGGCCATCATCAACGTGCACTGTGTGCTGCTTCTGTGTCACTGTGGGATTCCTGTCAGACACTGCATCCACAGGGATAGTCAACAGTTGTCTGTTGATATGGGAACACTTTCTCCTATTATTTCTCCAGATGTGGTTCTCCAAGATTTCCCCCTACTCCTTCCTCATTTATTCCTGTTAAACATCACCTTGTGACAGCAAATGTAGATACACTCAGTTCTGATTAGGAGATTTTAGCTTGTATGGTTTTTGCCTCGTTGCCAGCAGACACCACTTGTCAAGACAGCCCGGAGTGTCTCACATGCACTGCACCTATGGTGTGCCTCTTGTACATTAGAGAAAGGTTTAAGGAGGAAAGTTGTCCTTGGGGAAGTCAACAGCTAAAGGGATTTAGTGGAAGCAGGATTTCTTAGCAGTCTTCTTGCAGTGGCCTTCAGTGACAGTGTTCTCCCTAACTCTGCTGTCAGGCCCCTCAGAGAGGTCAGGTTTGTGGGTAAGGAGAGATTTAACACAGGGATACAGTTGGGAAGAAACATACTCTAACACACACCAGTTCTGAAAACCTTTAAATCACAGCTTTTAATGTGACAGGCCCTGTAACATGAAGGATTCTGAAAAGGAACATTCTGAAAAGGATTATTTCAGGAATTTGAAGAGCAGGATGATTCTTTCTATTTTGTAATTGAAGTTCTGAATATTCCAAATTTTGTCTAATAACGTACTATTTGTCACTGCTTCTCCAATTCATCTTCACTCAACTCTGATCTTCAGGCTTTCTTTTAGACACATATATATGAAAGAATCACACAATCCTTATTCTTAAATATCTTATTCTAAGTCTCTGAATTTGTTGTATCTTCTTTTGTAAGAAAAAGCTCTTGGACAAGACCTGTATGTATTTGTCAATATCTGCAAATAAAGTTGAAATAGCAAGTCCTCCTAATATGTATATATTTAACAGTGTAATTATTTATTTATGTTGCCATTCTATTTATTTATATGTGCATATATATGTAAAAACCATGCTGTTTTGGTAAGAAATAAAACCAATAAAGGGAAGAGCACTGTACTACAAGTGTAACAGCATATTCTCTGATTTTATTAAAACAAGGAAGTCACCAAAAATCCATGCTGAGTGACCAAGCCAGAATGGCCAATGTGGACCTGATGTGGATGTCCATGTCCCTGTCTCCCAGGCTTGGTCCAGTGTTTATTGCCAGTACCTGAGCAGGAGCCTGCTTGCTCCAGAGCATGTCACATCAGGATGGGCACCACGGTGAATTTTCAATGCCCTACTGTAGCTTTTCTTTAACGATCATGTCAAAACCTATTTAGCCTCAAGTGTAGCAGCCCTGGTATCCAGCTGCTCCTCTTCCATATCATGACATCTAGAGGACAGCAGTAAGAGTTTGCTTTATCCATAATGCCATGATTTTACCACAGGACTTGTTTACCTGAGGGGTACTCAGAGCAAGCTTTGGTACAACTTCCATCATCATTTTGCCATGTCTGTGGCTTGTAGTTCCAAAATAATTTCTCCTTTTCCATTTCTAGGGGACAGACAAGGCAATTTTTTGTCAGCTGGCCCCTTTTTTTCAGTATGGATTATTTTAAAAAGGAACTGAACACAAGTATAATCTCTTCTTATTAATACTCAATTGCTTATGTGTGTGGTGGTTAATGAAGGAAGGGAAGAGACCTGCCCTATATTACAATTCAAACACACAGTCATACAATTTAAAATGTTGGCATTTTTCCTTCAAAAATATTGTGGTAGCATCACTACCTTCCTCTAAGGAAAGAGGAGCAGGTTTCTTGCATAATTGTTGCTTATATTATACAATTGTTTCTATGTTATACAAGTTTCTTGTATCATTTGCATTCTGCTTGACATCTCTGGTCTCAGGGAGGCAGGCACGCCATCTGCTGTGAAAGATACAGAATAAAATCAAATACCATTTGAGAGAATAAAACAAGTGTGTGGGGAAAAAACAAAAAAAAACTTCCTAAAATATTACCTCACCTGGAATTTTGTTTTTTCAGGAAAGAAATTAGGAAAGAAATTACCACAATTTAGGCTTTTAAAACAAATCTCGTTCTGAAGAAAATAAACATGGTACAGAGATGGGCAGTTTTTCTAGGTTTCTTTTGCCCACTTCTAGGCTAAATTGTTAGAAGCCCAAAGGAGCCAACTGTAATTTGTAATTTTAAGGAGAGTGGGGGAAATTTCAGGAGGAATAAAACCTATCTGCTCTCAGAGTAGTCTCAGTGTCTCACTCCTGCCTTGTACACTACCTTCCTTTAGCAGACTAGATTAAGTAGAAGTAGACTAGGATTTTCTCTGGCTTTTGGCCTCAAAAACCAAACTTTTCAAGGCTCCATTTCAAGTCCTTGGAGATCCAAACCCAGCAATACAGCAATCTCATACCCAGCCTTACAGCTGTAATGAGATGTAGATAAGCTCTCCACTGATCATACCAGCAAGACCTGGCTAGCAGAGGAGAAAATCAGGATTTGTGGCAACTCCAATCACTGCCAGCCTATGGAAGAGAGGAAAGAGTACAGCCAGCTCCAAAGGGACTGTGAAATTTACAACTCTTTTGCCAGAATCCACAGCATGAAAATCTCAGCAGGACTTTGTTTGCCAAGTATATTCCAAAAGAGTATTTAATAGAAGAAATGCTTTCTATGTTGTTAATAAATCTCCCTCTCCTTTGTCACTCCAGTTTAAAAGTCTTTACCCCCTAGGTGGCACTGTACAATAAAGTAAGGCGTGTTTAAATATGGAATAATCATTAAGAGTCATTCAGGTTGGAAAAGACCTCCAAGATCAACCTGTGGCCAAACACCACCATGTCAACTAAACCATAGCACTGAGTGCCATATCCAGTCATTTCTTGAACACTTCCAGGGATGGTGACTCCAGCACCTGGAGCAGTAGGTTGTACCAATGCTTGACAACCCTTTCAGTGAAAAAATTCTTCCTAATGTCCAACCTGAATCTCCTATGGCTCAGCTTGAGGCCATTTTCTCTTGCCCTGTCACTGGCTGCCTGGGAGAAGAGACTGAACTGCACCTGGCTACAGCCTCCTTTCAGGTGGCTGTAGAGAGTGAAAAGGTCCCCCCTGATCCCCCTCTTTTCCAGGCTAAACAACACCAGCTTCTTCATCTGCTCTTCACAGGACTTGTGTTCCAGGCCCTTCACCAGCTTTGTTGCCCTTTTCTGGACATACTCCAGCACCTCCATGTCCTTCTTACAATGAGGGGCCGAAGACTTAACACAGAACTTGAGGTGCTGAGTACAGAAGGACAATCACTGCCCTGATCCTGCTGGCCACACTATTTCTTTTACAGGCCAGGATGCCATTGGCTTTCTTGGCCATCTGGGAGCACTGCTGGCTCATGTTCAGCTGGCTGTCAACCAACACCCCCAGGTCCTTTTCTGCTGGGCTGGTGGAGTTCTTGTTTACAATATAAACTAGCATAAGTATGTTGAATGTAGCTATTAGTCTCAGCTTGGTAATCCTCTTTTTCTGAATCTGTCTCTCAAAGTCAATAAAACATACTGCTGTGAATCTCATTTAAATAAAGTATTTTAACTTTCAGAGTGCCATGGAATATATTTTCCTGGAAAATGATAGTGCATCTTATGTATTTGTTCTGTCTGGGCTCAGTGAATAAACCAGCAGAGGCTGTGCTTACTTTAGCAAGTCATTCAGAGCAGCAGGAGCAGATTGACAGCTGTAAACTGCAGCAACTGAGGTTCCTCACAGCTCCAGTATATTCTCACATAGAAGTTATTTTGCATCTGGTGGGAATTGGCCCAGTAGTGCACATCATCGCATATTTTGAAACTCCCTGAAAACAGCTCTCTCACAAAACTTCCTCGACCACAGGACCTCTAAGAAGCACCAAGTGCCCCTTTCACCTGTCTGTAGATATGTAGATATATTTCACACCAGTCTCTGCTATGTACATAAAAACTTCACAGGCAGAAGGAAGGCCTCTTTTCACACTCCTCCCATTTCTGAGTGACACTGTTTTACTTGTTTCGTATCCTGCTCTTAACTCTGGTGCTGGAACATGGATTGGTTGGTGGAGTAGGGGAGGAGGAATAGCCCTTGCCCTCCAGGCATTGTTGCAGTGCCAGGAAAACACCTTGAGTACACCCTTCTCACCCCTTGCTTTCACATTAAAAAAAAAAAAAAGAGACAGGCTATTTTTCTGACAGTGTTTACCACTGTGACAGCTTTGTTCACAGTCAGATAGAGATGCTGAGCCTAGGACACAAGCTTAGACAGACAGGATGTAAGGATATGGAAAGAGAACAAGTGGGTGCAAAACTGAGAGCAAGGGGGTACCACTGAGAAACAGGGAACTGTGGAGCATAAGAGATTTAAAGGAATGATGCCACAATATCCTTAATAAATTTCTGTAATTCCATTTTGAGAAGAGGTGCTCTGCTTTTCTTCACGTTATAGTACCAGGTAAATAACCCCATCATGTATCTCCTTGCTCATTCAAAATTTCTGATTTTCTTTGTGTATGGTATTAAGTGTTGTTCCTTCATTTGGCTCTCACAATAGCATCATTATCTTTTTGTGGTAATGGGTTTAAGTCCAGAGACCACCCAAATTGTGCCAGTAAGTCTTTCCTAGGANAACAGCTTGGGATAAAGAAAAAGGGGAGGGAACGGGGGAGGGGGTACCTGGGACAAACCATTACGTAAAAACCTTATAAATAAATGAAGCATTAAACAGAGAAAACCAAAAATCCACACTACAACACTAGGATAAGAAACAAAATACGGTTTTTTAAAATTTTCTTCATTTTTCTCTTCTGGTGTCTTCCAGAAGAAATCTGCCCACCCAATTACAATTACTCTGGCAAACAAAGAGGCTGTGGGAGAACTATTCACATATCACCATATATTTTGGGTTGTTTACTTTCCAGTAGAGAAGGCCAGCACAAATCTTACAGAACTATGGTTTCCAGTTCAACTCTCAAATTGACACAAGTACCTTTATTTCAACAAAAGTATGCTAGGACCCAATCCATAACATGCAGAGGGGCAAAATTTCCAGTGTTACCCAGTTAGGAGTAAAAGATCTCTAAAACATTTTGTGGTTACATCGGTGCCCTATTTAGTGCAAGCAGAAATTGATATATTCCTAGCAGGAGGATGTCTGCATGACATATTTGTTCATATCCAATGGGTCAAGCACTACTTTATGCCCTTCAACACTGCAGAACTATGACCCATTTTAAGACACAGAACTAGAAAACAAATGTACCTACGTTGAATCAGAGGCTTTGAGGAAACATTCTTTCAGTAGAGCCTTAAGAATTTTTTCTGTGCTGGCCCAAGCTGATATGCACACTTAGTAGGAAAGTCTAATACTGGATGTCTTCTTTGGTTTGCTACGGCTAGGAGGCTGGAGCTTCTTGGGAAATTATGTTATGTCTCCAGGCACTGAAAAAGTAAATTCTTACTAATGACTTGTTTGTTGTAGTTACTTTTCTCAGCATTTCTCCAGACATTCAGGAATAGATTATTTCTCTCCTGAGAAGTATAAAGCATTTTTTTTTCCACTAAAGAAACTAATTATTTCTGCTGATAAAGCCTATATGAGATGTTGCAAAAGCCAAAAAAATGTGTTCAGTACAGTTTTTCTACCTTAACAGTGTGCAGTAGAATTTTTATGTATGTTCTCATTGTTCTTCCTTATTTTTTTAAGCTTTCGCAGGCATTTGAGTAAATTTGAAGTATTTTTTTCTCCAAAACTTTTAGTATTTTTCCTCCAAAACTTTAGAAATATAAGACTGCCACACAATTTGCTGAAAGATGTTAAGTCTATAATGATGGAGTTGGTTTTTTTAAGAAATAGGAGGAGGTTTTACTGATTATTTGCCTAAAATTGTAGGCCTCTGTAAAACTTGCATCTAAGTGCCTTCATGCTGCACATCTGCAGATCATACAGAGATATTTGTTTGTTTGTTTGTTTGTTTGTTGTGAAAAGCAACAGGAAATACCCTGTTGGCAGCTACTATTGCTCTCTGACGCAGTCTCCAGTTCAAGTCAAAACCTCAGGTCTTAATGATACATGATTAAATACAAAGGGGGCTTTGTTGGTTTTTTAATTAAATTTTAACTTGCTGTGTTACATCCCAGGAAAAAAAATACTGCATATAATCCTGGATGAATGCTGGACAAAAATCCTAACCCATATGTTTTCTTCATTTATAAAAATTAATGTAGATTTTATTTCAATAGTTCACGTTGACTCTTGAAGTTCCAAATATATTTGACTGTAGTAGTAATTTCGAAAAGTTATTTTAGCTTCTTTCTATCTGTCCTTCCTACCTAATTGAAGTCAGTTGTAAATGCATGTGGATTCAAAGGAAGGAGGAAAAAAGCATAATGAAAATAGTCAATGTGCTCCAAAATGTTAAAAAGATGGAAAACTATTTAAAGAACAAAACATGTCTCAGGAGCTCGAGAATCACTGTGGACTGACATATGGTAATCGTATGTCAGCATATGCCTGTGCTGCTTCTACAGCATATTTCCATTTGCTAAATTCTATTTGTGTCCAAAGTTGTAGCAAGAAGATCAAGTTTCAATGCAGTTAGAAAAATGTACAAGTATGATGACAAGTTTGATTTTAGATTTCTGTAGAAGCAATTCTGCATGTTTTTATTCTTTCCTTGCTCCTTTTTCTGATTTCAGAGACCATCTTGACATTTCAATTTTCCCATCTCACCCCATGATAAATTCTCATTATCAGGAAAATTGGGACCAACTCCAAGATTAACAAATACTTCTTTAAGTTGCAGGGGGAGAAATATTCAAAAGATGCCGTGCATAGAAACCATGTAGAATTAGAAGAGGGGAAACGGTTTTCATTTCCTGCTCTAAATCTAATAATTTAATAACCTAATCACTGAGTCATTGTGTATATTTGTTTCTGGTTTCTGGAACCCAGAAACACCATTCTGAACTAAAGAAATTTCCCTTTGGAAACTTTTACTGAGGCGAATATAATTTTAGTTTCAATTACATAGAAATATTAGAAAAGTGCTGGGAAATTGCAGCTGCAAACTAGCTGTGAGTTATGAGCTAACCCAAATTCTCATGTTGTTTCCTAAGAAATATTCCTTCCTCCATCCCAAAGTTGAGGATATCTGTTTGTTTCAGTTTTATAACCCATGCTAAAGCTGACAAACTACATATTTGACTCTTCTGGGTACTAGAAAAGTAGGTTATCAGGAGCTGCAAAAAATGTTGACAATTAGCAGTTAAACTTGTGAGTATTGTATATGGGTCTAAGATTCCTTCTATTACTACAGTGTAAAAGGAAAGCCTTTTACTTAAGGATACTGCATGACAGGGAAATAGGCTAGAGCAAGAAAAATTCCAAGGGTAACATTGTGTTGTTTGGGTTACACAGACAAAGTAAATGGAGCACGTATTTCCTTTCTATCTAGAAACACACAGGGAAGAATTTCTATTTCCAGTCAGACGGGCAGGGAGTGGATTCTCCTCTCAAGATAAACCCAAAATAAAGCTGCCAAAGCAATGTCTCTAGATTGATACTGCTATACTCCAGATGAGAAATTCCCCCACATTTCTGAGTCTCACGTGTGGATGAACGCAGCAGACCAGGGAAGCAATCATTTAATCATTCAGTTCCATTAAATGGGACATAGGATAGCTACATGTGTCAAAAGCTAGAAAAGGAGAGCTACTTTGAACATGCACAGGCCTTGGGATTAGAAAACCACCACGATTTCTCCCCGAGGATTGTTGCACTGAAATCTCTTGGATGTTTCTATCATAATCCAACACTGTGGTGGTGGCTAAGGAGAGGCTGTGCAATGGTAACTGCAGTTTCTGCTTCGCTGCATTACCTTGTCATGACATTAGCACATATTTTACATTCTGTGAAGGGAATGCTTCCCTCCTCCTCCTCCCCCCTGCTGTTTAGAATCAGTGAAGAGATGAGATCTGACACTTGAAAATGCTATAGCACTGTGACCTCACCGGGGTATAAGATGGTCTTAGCGGAGGCAGAAAATTCAGCTGCCTGAAGTACTTCTGCTTCGTCCAGCTGGTGTCCTACTGTCTGCAAAGCTGCTTCCAGACATCAGTGCTTTGTTATTCACTTGACTTTACTAGCCCTTGTCAGAGTTAATTGGATTTGTGACATGGTCAGATGTTTATTTCCTGATTCTGTTGTCCTTTGCCTTACAGAACACAAATGCCAGGGGAAACAACAGTACATCTAGCAAACACTAAACTATGAACAGATACATAGAAATGCTTCCCAACGTTTTAGGAGATAAAATTTAAGGAAATGTATGCTTAAAATATTTTTCCCCTCTAATTTATGACAATATTATCACTTAGCTCTGATTTATCACAATAATTAAAGCAGTTATAAAACCTTTTGTTTAAATATATCCATGGCTCTCTAGACAGTCAAATATCACATTCATTAATGTCGTCTTGTATAAATGCCCAACTGAACCTTATTGTAACTGAATGCTATTTTGGGGAAGAATCCACATAAGTCACAGAAACACAAGGTTCCACTTCTGGTAAAATCTCTTAGTTTATTAAGAATTTGAAAAACTTACACTCTTCATGAAAGCCACTGGTTACAGTTATAATTTTATTATACCTTCATTTGTGTAATAACTTTTGCTTTGTATGTGAGATTATATATAATAGTAGTTATGCAACTCACTTTCTAAATCTTTGCTACTATTACTGATGTAGTATTTTGCTGTAAATGTTTTAAAATACAATAAAAAATGTTTATCAAATTTTTGATACCTCTAAATTATTTAAATCAAAAACCAAAAAAAAAGAGCACTTAATTTACAACTGCTACAAAAAGCATGAGTTTTGGCATGGAATCCAGGAGAAGGTTTTATTCTGAAATGCAGTCTCCCTTCTTACAGAAGTTTTGATTGGATGAGAGACCCACATGTGGCCCTAGAGAACACATACACACATTCACACCACTCTGGAAGTCATAGTGGATGCAGTCTTTTCTTCAGGCTTGAAACAAGAGTAAATCAAGCACAGCTTTGTGTACAAAGAGTGCATAGAAATACCTGAACATTCACTCATATGTCAGTATGAGCTAAATTTCATAGACGTTACCTGATAGTAACAGCAGGAGGAGAGAGAGAGAGAGACAGATTGACACAGCAGTTAAGCATGGGCTTAACTTTAAGTTTGTATCCAAATCCTCATGAAGTCAACAGCTATGCCTTGGAGTTATGCCAGGATGTAGCTGAAGATGTGACCATCACAGTCTACTTTATGTAAGCATGTTGTTATTAAGTTTGTAAGCAGAAATGGGAGTTAGGCAGTTACTGGTAATCTGTAAGTGTTGTGAAAAACATGTTGGCAAAATTTTTATATTGGCTAGTGCAAGAGAGTAATAAAATCAAAGAGAAACTACTTGTCATCACATCAGCAAGATACTTCTATTTCAGTCTAATTTTATTATTAACAGACTCCAGTGCTCTCGTACACATAAAGCTGCAGTAGCACAGGGGCAAATCAATCGAGCTTGGTTTCATTTTGGGCAGCTATTTGGAAGCATCTGCAAAATGCACAACAAGGCTAACCTCCACTCCTACATATTGTACTAGCTGAGGAGCAGGAGAGGAATATTTTAATTTTTTTTTTTTTTTTAATTATAGTGCTTCCAACTGAAACACTATACTGATTTTGTACTGATTTTACTACTTGTACTGATTTTGACAGGCCATTGGTTCCGCAAATAAGGCAGTGTTTAGTCCTTCACTTCTTGCACTGTGAGGTTACATTGTATAAGCCAAAATAATATCCACCTAGAGTCTGAAACTGTTACTCTACCCCACTAGGAACTTCAGGAATGGATTTACTGACTTTAGTGGGGCAAGGTCTGAATTAAAATCATGAAGCAAATTTGCTGAAAAAGTTACTAAGCTGGAGAAATTTTATCAGAATGTCGTCTTCTATTGTATGACTGTTTCTATTTGCCAAATTAATTACAAGATTTTCTTATGCTCTACTGTATTATGCTAATTAAAAATTCTTCATTACATTTCCTTGAGGGCAGTCATAAAAAAGGTATCATCTCCAGACAACAGTCTATAAATTTGGTGTATCATAGTTCCTTCATTACATTCACATGTGTCTTTCAGTATTATTATTTAGCTTCAATAAAGTTGAGCTTTATTTATTTACACAGCATTTGGTAGCAATCTACAAGCAATAGCTGGAGCAGAAAAAACAGTTCTTCTCCAACCCTGCCTATTATTGTGGAATTGATTTATTTCTGGAGTAGAGCTCCATTAGGAAAGATAAGTTTTCTAGCAAGCTATTCAAAATGCAGCAAAATATTAAAGAATAATCAGGAAAAGGAAGAAAAATTACTTTGTGCCCTTTTATTATTTATTAACCTGAGTTGGCACTTACTTTTATACAAAGAGTTACACACCCCAGAATGCTCCCTGCTCTTAAATTGTACTTTTATCAGCCCTAAAAAGATAGGATAAAAAATACTAAGGTCAACAACCATGTACACACCAACATAAAGCTTATCAGCTTCTATTTATTCTTACAGTTCTTTGACAATACATTCTTAATAACAAGGTTGTATCAACTACCATGAATAGTTAACTGATTTAAAAAGTGCATGTTAGTCCACAAGATATTGCTGATGTCTGATTGAATCTCAAATAAGATTAGATATTATTTGGGGGGGGAGGGGGAAGAATGTCTGTTAAGGTAAAAGGAAAGCACAACACAAAACCTCAACAAAACCTAATGCTAATGTCAGCAGCTGAATTCCAACTTAAAAAGCAACATTCCTCTAGACATGCTGTTGCATTTTGTGTCATTTCTTCATAAACCTTCCTCAGAAGCAGGACTGCTACAAAGTGATGTGTTAAAGGCATCCATCCCTGTTTTCAGGTACAAGGCCTTCCTTAGTGACAGAAATAGGATGTCCACTTACGAAACAATTCCTTAAAGAACCACTAAAAGCTGGCACAAGATAAAACACTTCCAGGCCTGGAAGTTCCTTAGCTTCCAGCTCTGCCAGGAGGCAGGAGGCAAGGCATGTCACCCCAGGGTGACAGGGACCCTTTGGGAGGGAGTCCATGCGGACACCTGCTCAGGGACCTGCAGCCCTGCAAGCGCTGCCAGCCCTGACGCAGAGGCAGTTGCAGCTCTCGGAAGGCTGGGCAACCTGCCAAGTGGATGGGTAGAGAGCTGGCAGGCAACCAGCAAGTTTCTGGCAAAAAAATGACAAGCTTAGGTTCCACAAGATTTCACTTTTAAAACATAAGAATGTTACTTTCTCTTCACGACAAAATACTAAATAGTTTATGTTAGGAGGTGCATTTTGTACAAGCCCATTTTCTCCCTCCAAAAATACATGTTGAGTAAAATTTAACTTTACAGTTTGTGGTGAAGTTCAGATAAAACCAAACATTAAGGAATATATGCCTAATTAGAAAAATTAGTACTGAAATAAATAGAACCATATGATCTACCTGGTATAGGTCTAATACATCTGTCATCTGTTGCTTGAATAGTGCAATACAGGGCACAGTAAAAATTCTGCAATTAGTTCTAAGAAACACTGAAGTATCACAAGCAATGCATCTGCCTACCCACGGCACTTAGGCAGACCACGGCCACACGCAGACAGATATTGACTGGAACAAGGGGTTAAAATGTAACTGCCAAGGTTTTGTTGACTTCTCTTAGCTAGCATTTAGTAAAAGCATAATGTGATTTCCTGATGTAGCTCAGTATGAAGTTGTCTCAGCACAATTTGAATCCGTATTTTAGACATAAATTAGCACTTATTAATGTTAATGGAGTTATAGTGCTTATTGTGTCTGAGCTAGAATCTTCAGCTTAGGTTGTGCACTTTGCTTACATATTTAGAAAAACGGGAAAATCTACAGCCCTCTTACTGCCAAATAGCGTAATAATTAAGTAATTAATCAGCAACTACTTACTTCTTGGACTAGCTAAGTTAAAGAAATTCTAGCAGCTATATTTTTGGGGATTGAAGGCAGAATCAACATTGATGTATCCAATATTCCTTCTGCACTTGTATCAGTGCTTTAGACTCTGACAGGGTGGCTGGCAAGCCCCAACCCAAGTTCATATTATTCATATTGATATACTGGCTTACAGTCAGGAGTTCACTATAAGGAATGCTGACAGAGTTGTCTCTTGTGAGTACCTACATCTCACTGAATCCAGTTTTCAATATTCCCCCTTCAGCTTTAAACAAATGCAGGTTTCATGCACCCAGCTATGTTAATTAGCCTGATGCCTATCACTTCAGGGGGAAAAAAACTTTATGCCATGTTACATTCCTTCAGCTCTTATAAGTGTGAGAACCAGTTTCAGCTGTTATGTGCACTTGAACTTCTGCTTCTTTTTGTGCAGGAACCTAAACAATCTGTTAATGAAGGTAGGCATCACTGTAGCAGAGAATCACTGTCGCATTCTGTCTTTTGACAGGAAGAAAACACCAGTGTCTGTGGTATCCTTTTGCAGCCAGAAATTTCTGTTGTACCAGCACAAGACTTCTAACAGAAAATATCTATCAAAAAACAACAGATAGTGCAAAGTCTTGTCTCAAAGTTTCCATTTTATATATTACATTATTTAACTTCCTTGATCAAGGAAGGTGGTGAAGTTCAACTCTTCCTCCTTGACAGCCAGCAGGGATAGAGGTAGTCAGTGTACATTTTAATGTGCTGCTGTCTCATGCACTCTCTAGACCATCAAGACAAACTGTGATGAATCTCATATGTTTGGCTGCCCTCCTAACAATACCTAGCAGGATCCAGTATCCATGTTTATATGGTATTACAATATAACAATTTTGTAAATGTGGAAAAGAGACACATTTTCTGAAGTCAATGAGTACAGCTAGAAAAAACCATATCAAACAAGAAGGACTGCACTGCAGACCACTTGTATAAATCAAAGCCTTTTCTTCAGAGAAGGACACCTTTATATCATGAATTGATATGAAGCTGAATTTCATTTTTCACCTTGTATGTTCTTGGTTACTGGCATTTTTCAGGAGACAAAGCAAATGCTGATCCTCTATGGGCTGTAAGGGAAAACAGCGGCTAGTCAGAACAGGGGTATTGAGAGCACTTGGTCAACCCAACTTCATAAAGGGTTTAAGTACCTCCAGACTGTATCACATCTGTCAAAGCAGCAGCAAATACAACATAAAATGTAGAGCAGGTCCAATTTTTAGTGTGTTAGTAGAATCAGCCTGCAGTTATTTTTAACTGCCTTGGAAAGCTTAGCAGGCAGATACAGTTAATCCTTTAAAGGATTTGCAGGTATTCATAGCTTAATAAGTAAGTATAGTGGATTAAGCCAATAGGAGATTGTAGACAGTCAAAGACAACCTTTACCTGCTAACATTAAAAATATAAAAATAACAGTTTCTTTTATATAGTTCTTTCCTGACAATCACCCTCAATTGTCAATTATGTGCCAGAATCCCATACAGTGAAATATGAAATGAAAATATTAGTCATTAACACGTATGTGATATTTAAGAAATTATATCAGAAAGCAGTGAATTTCTGTTGTCTTCTATTTCCATTATCCTATAAGTACTTTGAAAAGCAGAACTGCATTGTGAAAATAAATTAAAAACACATCTATTTATGTAATAAATAAATAATAAAACTAAAATGGTAGCATTCATTTTAGTAAGAAGAAAAAAGGCTGAATTATTTTTAAAGGTTGTATTTTTTATTGCTTGTATTCCTTTTCAGAATTCACTGACTAAGGCTCAGCTGACAGATGTAGGTCTTCAACATATTCATAAACAATGTAGAAAAAATACATAAAAAAACAAAGGAAAAAATAATCAGATGACAAAAAACTATTAGGCTGATGAAATCTAGGGCTGGCTATGAAAAGCTTTGGAGGTGGTTCAATACTGAATGGGTGATAAAATGCCAGAGGCTATTCAGTGTCATTAAGTGCAATGCACATCAAGAAGGGATGAGAAAATACACATATATGTATATATATAGTATGTTAGTATTACCAGGAAAGAAATCTGAAAACGTCTGGTGCTTCAAGGAACAAACATACCTGGGATTTATTTAAAAATTAGCAGAGAAAAACATGAGTAATCTGCCCTGTAAACACTCAGACCACAAACACATTGTGAATACTATATGGAGCTTTAGTCATTCCATCATCAAAAAGGTTATGATAGAATTAGAAAAATATCTAGAGCAGAATATGAGAGTGATGTATTAAGTAATGAACTTTATTCAAAGGTGACCTGGTAATAGTTATTCACTAGTTTTCACAATATAAATATTGAGACAAATGTTTGTTGTTGTTGTTGTTTGTTTGTTTGAGGGGTTTTTGTTTGGTTTTTGTTGTTGTTGTTTGTTTGGGGTTTTTTGTAATAATAAACTAAACTTACTTTCATTAGATATTGTGAGGCACAAACTGTACATGGATCAGAAAAACCATGACTTCATTGATTCAGCAGTTCTATTCAGTAGGTCAGCAGTAACTGTCAAACAAAAGAGTGCCCTAGTCACTGAAGGCCTGAAGAGCATGATGGAAAAATCATTGCAAGCATGACTGCCTCTGGACATTTTTTCCATAAGTATCTACTTAGTAGGTTAGGTAGACTTTTCATCTGGCTCAATTCAGCAGTTCTCAGGTCCTCATGATTAGAATGACTGAAATCATGATGTATATTGTTTGGCATACTGTTACAAGCAATTTGGCCAAGAGCTCTCTGCTTCTATCACTGCTACTTAAAAAGAATCACAGTAAAACAAAATTGCTTCATTAACTGTCTAACTGAAGCAGCCTAATTCCCTACACATTTTTAAGGTTATATACTCTGGCTACAAGACAAACCACTGCTTTCACACCTCAACTGTGTTAACTGAAATATAGTTGAAATATATGCAGATAAGCAATACATGAAAGATAAGAGCAGAATATTACTCCACAAGGTTATAATTAGGCCCCTGCTCTTCCCAGATGATTCAATAGTGGGATGTATTGTTGACTCTGATGCTTGAACAGAGTTGTGAGACTTCGGAACATAAAACTAGAAGGAAACTCCTGAATCACATACTCAGCTCTTACACTTGCAGTTGTATCACTTAATTTATTTCAGAAACTGACCAAAGTCCCTTTTGTAACTACTCTATCAGATGGCAGTCTCAAAGCGTCTCTCCCCTGACAGAAAATTCTGTTTGATTTTTAGAGTCAGGGTATTCCTAGTCAGTTGATGCCTTATGCTCTTCTACTAACAGTTCCTTGGCTTAGAGAGAGCTTTACCTCTGTGATGGTACATTCAGAGAAGGAAATTATATCATCTGTTAATACTCATTTAGCTTGGCTCATCGAGGCAAGCTCTTCTACAGCACAGCTCTCCTATCAAGGTATGCAATGTGAAGAGGTGCCAGCTGGCTGTGACACCAGGCCTGTCAGAGCAGACACTGCAGACATTCTACACCCACATGCCCCTGGTCCCAAGAGCTGTGCACATAGGTTAGCATATTCCTTGCAGGCTAATGTCCCCTGTCACTGAGACAGCCAGTCCTCCTCAGCATGTATTCAGAGCCAAACTAACATGGCTGCACTAATTCACTTCTGGAAATAGTTTAATGGTGGTTAGATCAATTATTTATATATTCTACTTCACTGTGTAGTGTAATTACACTCCTAGTTTCCCACTGTACACTTTCAATCCCATGATCACTAAGCTCTTTCTCCTCACTGACTCTGTACTGATTTGCCTTTTTGGAATGCAGAATTTCCATGGAACAGACTCCAGTTTTCCCACACACCTCAAAGTCTATGATAATATTTGACACAGAAACTGAAAAGATTTTCAGAATTTGCACTAAGGGCTTTGCTGGAATGCTGAGCCCTGCAAGTCACGACAATGACTCTGAAGCTTATTGACAATTCTATCATGAGAATGACGTCACTTCCTATGATTTTGGGAGAAATATCTTAATATAGTAGTGACAACTGACATCACCATCACCAAGTTCCTAAGAGATGCCTGAGAAGGGAAGAAATGCAGTTAAAACAGCAGGAAATCAAGATTGACAGAACACTTGACAATGGTTCTGGACTTTTTCAGAGCAGTCTATCTCACACATTCCAATCTTTCCCCTGTACAATCCAATTTGCTTAGGTAACCTGGACATTTTTCACTCCTCATGGCTTCTCTGGCTCCATTCCACACTGCAGATTTGTTGCTGCAAGTCACTCCCACTAACAGACACTGCATAGAGAACACAGTTTCAGGAAGTCTACCACTTATCTCACTGAGTGCTTCACTGTCATATCAGCACTTTTTCTGAATTCAGGAAGGCCAGGGGTCTAGGAGTGGGAATGAGAGAAATTGCTTAGGCAGTGGATTCTATCCTGACACAAGCATGAAGGAAAGATCAGCACAAAGATCAACATAAACCTCAAAAAAAAAAGGGTTTTGAGGACATAAAAGGACTCCAAAACACAGGGATACCATAAGAAGAACTTTATCACAGAGTGAATGAAACATAGCACCATGGAATCACTTGGGTGGGAAAACACCTCCAAGATCACTGAGTCCAACCATTTACCTAACATTGATGACACTAAATCATGTCCCCAAGTGTCACAACATCAGAAGCTCCAGGATTTTAATGGTCCAGAGTGACTTGGTGGGTGGGAGAAT
This sequence comes from Illadopsis cleaveri, assembly GCA_013399915.1. NCBI lineage: Eukaryota > Metazoa > Chordata > Aves > Passeriformes > Timaliidae > Illadopsis > Illadopsis cleaveri. The sequence continues at coordinate 354,703 of VXBB01002838.1, read as the reverse complement.
GAGAGGCATTCATGTTTTATAGATGGGTAAGAAAGGGGCTCTGAAAGACAAAGAAGTTTAAGAGAAAGGACACACTGAAAAACATTTAAAATTAAGATTTTTTTTTTAAATGTGTGGCCTTCTGCAGAAATTTAGATTTAGTTATTGAATATCACCACATAATAGCTGTGTATGCATATTTATTCTTATGAAAGCAAGCAAAATACTACTGACATTGAATATACAACTTACATTTATTTACCCCAATATAAAACCATACAACCTTTACCATACAGTAATTCATACTCTAATATATCTTTTGAAAATCTGTAACACATATTTCAAATCAGACTATGTATTTAGAAAGATCTGTGTTTGCTTAGCAGAGGAAGCTGGACAGTGGTGCTTCCTCATTCCCTTTCTGCCATCCTAATGTCCTATTGCCACTGCACCTGGCTTCTGTGTTCCTCACACATTGAAGGAATGAATGAATATGAGGAAACAGCCTGCAGGAAAGTCTGTGTTTGACTATCCTTTCATGCCTATTTTGCTTTGTGGCAATACCTCTGGCTTAATAGGAGTTTCACTTGATTTAGTTCAAGTCAAGGGAAGAATCAGCCCATATACCTATCCAACATGGCCTTAACATTCCTGACTAGCCTTCTGAATGCCTGTCCAAAGGCAAAACAAAGCGACTGGACATTTCAGACGCAATCTGAATGTAATGTGATGTGAGCCAGACAAATGTTTCAACTGATCTTGATCTCTTTCCAAACCATGGAACACTGCATTAATAAATATCAATACTAATTTCAAAACCTTCAGAATACTTGGCTAAAATACTTTCATTGTAATCATACAGTCAAGTGTTAGCAAATTTTCATCCTAAAGATAGATGCTGCATTGGCAGTTTGCAAAGAATTTAGAGAAAAAAATTAAACCAAACACAGGAAGCCTCAAAGACAAACAGAATGCTGGACAAGTATAAAGCTTTTTGGGGAAAAAAACCCCACCCTGATTTTCTTAGAAAACATGTAATGTTGAACAAATCAAGAATTTTCCTTTCCTTACTTTTCTTTGGTACTTTTACTCACTCAGGTATATTTGCTGGGAATCAGTTTCATAGAACAGTACTTCTCTGAATTAAGATTTGATCCTTTTTCTTTATCCTGTCAAGATTCTTACCAAAGTAATGAGAAATTGTTTTTATGGCCTACATGATGAAAGATTTATTCCTTTATTATGAGTAAATAAATTTATTAAAAAATCAGTTAATCCTCAACTACATCCATAGAGCTGCTCCCATTATACAGGGATTAAGAACCAAGCAGAGACCTTTCCCTTGAGTGTGGCATCACTGAGCAAAGGGCAGGGGTAAGAACCTGGGAGGGAGCCATGAACAGGACAAGAACAGAGCACCCGTTCCTGTGGGATTTTTCTCTCCTCCCACACATTAAAGGGAGAGATGCACATAAAGTGTGCACAGAGCTTGTTTTTAACCAGTCAGGCAAAAGGCCATGATGGCTCTGCCCCTTTGCTCTGTTTACCTCAAGAACAGCTACAAATGGCTTGTGCTGAGATGTGATGCTCTCCCCTCATGCCATGGTATCCCCCTCTCTATTCTTCAAATGTTGCCTTATGTGTTAAAAATGTGTCTCAACAACACATATTCTTGGCACTCTGCAGGCAGTTCTGCTTGTTGGTTTTGTGCATCACAGCTCTTAATACAACATAAGGACAGATCTCACCAGGACTTAAATAAAAGCCAAAAAACCCCAAAACAATCAGGCCTCCTTCCATACTAAAGAACCTTCATAATTCTGTTTACTGAATATATTATTTCTTTTAGGTTTGTTTTCAAGTAAGAACTCTCAACTCTTAATGCCAATATTTTGCCTCTTTGGTTTTCTGTTAGACATCCTAAGACATTTTAAAGCCATTCTAAGGCAGTTCCTCATATGGTCAATTTTTGTTTGTTTTCTGTTTGGGCTATGTTCTTCTACCAGTTCACAAAGAGTACAGTACAGGTTAGTCATACATTCATAACTTGATTATACTAACCAAAGTCATCCATTTATGCAGTTCTGAGGAGGAGGATGATTTTATTGAATCATTCAGGCAATTTTATTGAAAAGTATATCATCCTCACCAAAGATATCATTCACAGCAAGAGTAATATGAAAAGAATATCCTCCTCCAACACATGAAACAACAAACCACTTAGTTAAAATTGTGATTTCTAACCAAGCAGTTTAAGGAAGTACACACATATATTTTTGAACTCTGTATGGCTTCAAAGACTAGACTATGAAAGGAAGAAATTAGGAAATCAAATGTATCACTCCTATTTTGCAGTAAATGGGAGATATCTTACCTTATTATTCCCACTGAAGACAGGGAAAACACAAAATTCTTCACGGACACCTTGAGACAACAAGCATGAAGTAGCTGCCACATCACAAACACAGGTCCTTTCTTGTTTTACGTTAGCCTATCCAAGTATCCATGCCATCTGGCAACCAAAAAGCCACTATAAAGAAAAGCAGCTACTTGAGAAACAGCCATTCAGTTCCCTGAGGTAAACAACTCACTGAAAAAGCAGAATTGTTAATAAAACACAAGAAAGTACCTGCTGCTGACTGCCACTACAGTAATCTGAAAAATTATTCATTCATATATATTTTTTCTGAATAAACAGTATTGTATTAAAGAACCAAAACAAACAAAAAAACCACACAACCTGAGACATTTCTCTCTTGGAAGAAATTATCCTGCTCAAACCAAGTGTACTTACACCACGTGGCCCTGAAAGTGCCTTGAGAGGGAACATACCTGTTCTCCCAATGGAAAACAAGGACACTCAAATCTTGGCTGATCAGACCCTCCAAAGTTATCTTCTATAAATTCACAGTAAGCACACATTTTTAATCATCAATGAGACATGTAAAGCACATTTTAAATCCCACTGATTCCAAGTAAATTTAAGGGTGCACTTAAACATATATTTAAGATGTTCTGGTAACAAATTCAGATTCAAGAAGTCAATTGCCTATGTGAAATAAAACAGTTTTTGTCTCCTTTGCAGCAGACCATTATATACTGCTTCACAGTTAGCTAGTCCTGACCATTCTTAAAAATTTACAGCGCAGTACGTAGAAAATAAATTTAGAAGTGGTATATAGCTGCATGGTCTGCAGAGCTTGTATTACCAACCAGCACAAACCATAACTGGATGAATAACAGGATTTATACTTAGTCAAGTGAAAAATAGAAATGTGATACACAAAACTGCTCACAGTCTAGTATTTCTTAGGAACAATCCCAGTAAGGCTCCTGAGACAAGTTTGTTATTCTTAAATATTATCTATACGGTTTATATTAACAAATTTCGGCATACAGATTGAAATATTAATTCTGTGCTAAAGTAATCCATTTGCAAATTTTGCTATTGCAACTATTCAGGTAAGTCATGCAGTATTTTTTTCATTTCTTGACAGAATAACTTGAATTTTGTAAACAAGAACAGTAATTCACTTTCAAGATTGAGTTTCAGATGACTGGCTGTTAATACTACAAAAAAGCCACTTTCAAAAATCATTACCAACTTCTTGAATGCTTTCCGAATATTAACTGCCCACAAATCCTGATCAGCAAATAATGACAAATCACCCTGTCTTTCTCTTTTAAAGGCTTAGTTTTATATTTTTGAATACATTACAGCCAAAGGCAACAAAACATCTTTGAGAAAATTTTATGTATTCTGCTTCTTCATCGCTGCCTTTTCAAAGGGAAGCTTTTTGCACAGCAAACTACAAGTACACATTGAGCACAGTGACCTCTGTAATTTTGATTTCAACAACAAGGTCAACATTGCTAAGAAGCTGGTTTTGCCTTAAAGGCAAAAGTCTCTCTAAGAACCTAAACTGGATGTTTTCAATGTAATTGAACTATAACAATTCATTTCCATAGGCTTATGAGAAAAATGCCTTCTAAATTTGCAACCAATTTTATAGCATTTGGCCATTGACAATAGATGCAGACAGGGAAGCTGGACCATTATTTTTTGAATTTCATACACTGCTAACTCAGATAAAAGTTTTTATGTGAAGAGAGACAGGCAGCAAGGAGCCCCCTGTTAAGAATAAGCACAGCATAGTCAAAACACATCAGAAAGTGAAAAGGCACAGAATGTAAGAGACTCCACTCCTGGGATCACCAGCCAGCTGTGCAGAGGAGATGTCTTTCCCTGTTGGTGCCTCCTTGGTCAGCACAGCACAGCTGACACAGCTGATTCCCTCCCAGAATCTGCTCTTTGGCATCACCCCAGGGCAGCTCACAGAGGGATGGAGAGCTTGCCTGTATTAGAAAATTACATTATTCCACCAGTGAGATGCTGCTGCAGTTTACTCTTGTGCATGTGTGTAGTTAAGCTGTTGGCAGGGCTGTTTCCAGTTAGAATGGTTGTAACAATCATCAGCTGAAAAAATGTTATTTCTCATCATAGTTGAGGGACCTGTTTCTTTATTACCTTTGTATTGTGTAGTCATACCTATCTCTGCAAGTGTTAACAGCACTGAGTATAACACAGTATCAAATAAAAACCTTAACTTCAAAACTTACCCTTTGACAGTAGGGAAAACCGTATATTTAATGTCCTTTCTAAATAGCTACAGGTTGGGTGAGGTAGGAGCAAATGAGGCTTTAATGTTTGCTAGGCATCATTAACGTCTGTTCCTGTTCACAGCTACGTTTTGGAAAATGCTACGTGGAGTGGTTTTCCCTATACATTCACAAGATCATTTTGGCAGACACTTATTTGAGAGGGTAGGAAAGGAAAAAATGTATTACTGATTTCCCCCCTGCTTTTCTACAGTTGCTTCATTACAGCTTTCCTAAATTTCCTCTTCCTATCATGCTGTACAGCTAACTCTATGAATAATTTAATTGGGATACTCTATCAGCACACTGCAGTTGATGAAGGCTTGATTGTCTCAACACTTTTGCTTCCATCCTGATTTTCTTGTAACCTGAGAGCATGATGACCAAGCATTTCCATTTTCACTTTCTCCTCTGCAGCTCCTGAGACAGAAATAAAATGGAGAGGGGGCAGAATGGGAGTGGGGGGGGGATGCCTTCTGCTAAAGGTAGAAAACACATCACACAACCATCATCAAAACTTTATGTGTGACAATCTGCTAAACGAATCCTCAGGGAATTTTAACTACACACATCCCTTCACAGGTACACAGCAAAATCCTCCACGACAAGAGGATGAGGCAGTGAAAGCCACCTTAAAAAGACTCCAGAATGAATGGATGTCAGGGGAAGGAGGAGGGGAGGAAAAAGAGACGTGGTGTCTCTTTGACTGTGAATAATCCTTGGTAGCTTTATAATTACCAGATTTTTTTTTTCCCCAGATAGGAATATTAGCCTCTATAACAGTAAAAAAACAGGAAAATTGAACCATCTTTCCTCAACATCAATATGTTCTTAGCTCAACACAACACAGCAAGCTTTTATTATCATTCTTCCTTGTAGACTTTTATTTTCTACTACTTTCACATATTTAAATATTACTTCTGTCATCTACGTTCTAATTTCAAAAAAGTCCTAGGGTTATATTATTTACATATCTCAGTTGAATATAGTTCACATATAAACAATATGAGAAGGAACACAATTTAAAATAATAAGCAACATGAAGCAGTTTAAAACTCCCCTTACTTTCAGTGCCTCTGCAAGTGAGGTCTTTAAAGTTAATTCATCAAATTTCAGTGATTTCTCCTTTTTTAATAAAGTTTCACAAAAATCTAAAAACCACACACCAGGATAAACAGCACTCCATTTCTCATATTATTTTAAAAGCAACATTATCCCTTTTGATTGTAGTAGGTGGCTGAATTTTGGACTCTTAGAAGTTGTTTCTGTTAGGAAATGCATTCCAGAATCTGTTGGGGTTCTTTGTGTGTTTTTCCCTTTCTCTTTGAACATGAACTCAACCTGCAGCTGGGCTGATCTGTTTACTGTCACTAAAAGGCATTCCCATCCCACTCTTTCCAAATTCAAACTTTACCCTTCTTCTCCTCTTATGCTCTGGTCAATTCTGTTCCCCGCCCTTTGCATTGGCTCTGCTGCTTGTTAAACACTTTCCACAAGCTGATTCAGCTCATTAAATTAGCAGTGTTATTCAGCCATTTCAGTAATCAATTTTCCTGTATTTTTGTGATTTAAGTCAGTTGACCCAACAATGATGAAAACCAGAGATAAGAGGTGAAAGCAGTTTACAGCAGGCCATAAGGAAGCCTCGCAGGGTCATGCAGAAAGGGTTTCTTCTTGGCAGGTTTTCACCAGCATTCCTCTATTCAGTGGTCCCTGTTTACTGGATAATGCATCAACATCAAAACTTAGTCTTCTGCACCTACATTCTGTCCATGACAAAATACTTCTGATCAACAACTGTGCATCTATTGTGACAGATACCTCCAATTCAGCACATGGCTACTGTTGTTTCACTTATTTTATACCTGAAGTACCTGAAAGAAAGACACTTTTATGAATGGTGACCTACATGTTAGAACAGCTGATCCCTACTAAAACAACAAGCACGTAAAAGAAACATCTGTATTTTGGTTTGCAAAGCAACAGAGAGCCATTGAGAGAAACATACGGTTAAGAAAAACAGATTTTTTTCCTCCTGTTTCAAAATACTACTTAAAATTAGCGTTTTCTGGGAAAAATAAAATCAACACAGCAGCAAGAAAAATAGAAGTACAAACTGCTGGCACACTTAAGTCACTAATAGAGTCAACACCTTTCCAAATACCCAGAGTGTCTGGGAACGTGCATCTTTTGTTTAAAAGAGAGGACACAAGGGAACATCCCCTGCATTAGGTTTTCCCAGAATTTCCCTTAAGGGACAAAACTCACCTATTGAACTTTTACAGAATTTACCGCCATTCTTGTGTTACCCTAGGAAACATATAAAGAGAGGGTTGGTACACTTGCTTGCTTCTTCTGGAACTCCTAGCCAAAGCCGAGCTGTTAAAATAATGGTGATGTGACCCATCTTTTCCGAATTCTCAAGCGATGCTCGTGAGAGAAGAGCAAGTAACGAGGCCTCTTGTAGAGAACGACGACCCTGTCCTCCCCAAAAGACCCATCTTGCCCCTGAGCCGCACTTACTTCTCTTGGATGCGAGGTGCTTCCTGCAGGGCTGGGGCTGCCTGGGGAGCCAGCGGCACAGCNGGATAATCCCCCCGCCCCCGCTGGCGCTTAGTGCCTCTTAGTCACTGAGCTGAAGGGGGGCACCTCCCCTTGGCAGTGGCAGCTCCTGCCCTGCCCCCGCCCCTCCTGCCGTAGCCCCCCCCGTTCTCAGGAGATGGCGAGGGTGGGGACCGGGAGGAAGCGGGAGACCCTTCCTAAGCGCTATCGTTTCTCCGCGCCAGGTCCTGCATCCTCAGCGAGGTGTCCACGCGCTCCCGCTCTAAGCTGCCTTCGGGGAAGAACGTCCTCCTGCTGGGTGAGGAAAGCATCCTGATCCCTCTGCCTTCCCCTCCACACACTGACTGAGGAAAGCATCCCGATCCTTCTCCCATCCCCGCCGCACACAGGCTGGCTCCTGAGCCCTCTCTGGGGCGCCTGCATCTTCCCTTGTTTAGTGCCCCAAGGGAAGGGGCGGGGGGGTGATGGGCGGCAAGGCAGTGTCTTAACCCTCCCGCTTCCTGCCTTGCATGGCTTTGCTTAATTTTGGAGATTGTCCGCAGATACTTTCGATGCGCCCCTCATCGTAGGTAGCTCGCCATAATACCCTCACTGTCCTTCCCCCACCCTGGCTCCATAGGCGGAGATGGCTTGGATGGGGAGCTGTTATTGTCTCTCTCCCCCGTGCGCGTTGGCCTCGGGGGCCGTGTGGCTCCGAACCGTCCGTGGCCGGAGCCGGCGGTGCCGCTTGCGGTGTGTCATGCGGACACAAAAACCGCTTCCGTGGCCCGAGCGGCATCAATGACGGCGCTGCCTGCGGGCCGGAGGGCGGGGAGGGCCGTGCGGGCTCTGCCCTGCCCACTCGCACCCAGCGTGGCGGCACCAGCGGCTGCGCTGCCGCCCCGGCATCTCCACCCAGGGCCTTAGTCCAGCCTGGCCATCGGCAAGGTGAGAGGTACGGAAGGGGACTTTGATAGGGCGGTAAGGAGACACCCAGCTGCAGTTCGTGAAGGAAAATGACGCGTCAAAATTAAAAGCTTCATGGAGGAGAGAAATGGATGGTCTGAAGTGTATGTGTATGAATAATTAGTAGTAGTATTTTTTGTGTGGTGTGTTTTTTGTTATTTTGTTTTGGGTTTTTTTTTCGTGAAAGACTATTAAATACTATTACCAGTAGACAATATAATGAGTCCAGGTGTATGAATTTATAACTAGCTGCTTCTTCCACTCCTTTTGCCAACCTCCCTGTCCCGAGAAAGAATTGTGTTAATATTTGGAAATAGGGTTAAAACTCAGTAAAGATATTCTTGCAGACTCTGTGCACACTGTGACTCTGCATAGTCTTGTGGCTTATACTCTCTTGAGGTTTTTTGAGTTAGGCTTTTTTTTTTCTCCTCTATAATCCCAAAGCAATCACTGTGATCCTTTCCTTCCTGTTTTGATAAGTTGAGTGGTTACTTAAAATTGACTGAGAAGGAGAAGGATGTTGTGGATGTGCAAGAATGATAGCATGGTCTTCTGAAGCTCTTACAAGACTTACTACCCTTTAATTTGTTGCTTTGTATGTTACATAATTAAGTAGGATATTGAGATTGGAAGTTGCAGTGATATTAAACAAAGGAAATATTTCATAACGATTGACAGCTTGTTATGTGGCACTTTGAATCTAAATTGGATGATTTGCCTTGCTGAAGTTGGAAGATTCTTCTTCAAGCTGTGATCCTTGTCAAGAAGATTACACTGTTTGTTTTTCCTCTCTCTTCATAGGCAGGTAATCCTTAGTGCTCAGTAACTGGAGACTGCTTCCTTCAGAGCTAGAAAGGATATCATAGATTGTTTCCAAATACTCATTTAGTTTGTGCTATACAACCTGTTGTATATAAATTTTCTTTTTTACTATTTATGTAGAGCTTATAGAATGACTTAATGTAATACCTTCTTTCCTTTATTGACAGATGCATTTTTTTGGAAAATGTACAGATTTATAGAAGAAATTCTAATTCTTGCTTAGAAATTGTGTTTTCTGGAAGGCCTTGATCCAACAGGGGGTAAAAAAACCCCCAAATTTGGAATGTATTTAGGAAAAAGAATATCAGATCTGAGGACTGGCTAGTGAGGACCATTGCCATGTTTTTCATTAGAATACCTAAACTTTGCTGTTCACTTGCAAGCCATGGTGCTGCTCCTGAAGCACACTGGCACAGGAAAAGGAGAGGTCTTATATATTCCGTACTGGACAGATTCAGTTTGTAAAGTTCTGTCTGTTTGGATTCTTGAGCTGTGTTTACAGTTTCTCTGTTATCAAACATTTCCTCTATGTTCAAGCTTTGTTCCTTTAGAGAGTTTTGTGCTAACTTTTGTTACTAATACAGAGCACTTCCTGACATGATTATTTTCAGTATCTTTATACTTTCAGTACTTTTAAGCAAAAGGTGTAAAGCTGACCAGCATTCTTGATGGTTTTCAGTCAGATTGTGGCAATTTACTGTATAAACGGTCATAATGGTCAAAACTTGCCAGATGAAATATGGTTTATAATGACAAATGAATGCTTATTTTCAATACAAACTGCATTAAAAAAATTCTTTAAACCTCCAACAACCCATGGCCCCACCCTGAAAAACCAACTGGAAAAACCCACCATGTAGTGTTCTTTTGTTTGCTAGGACAGGTTTTCTAATTTGCCTACAGCGTTTTTATTTGTCAAACAGTGCATATAGTTGTATGCCTAGTTGTTCTGGGAACCTGTCTGTGTCTGGCATGCTAATTCTGCTATTTCTGTATTTATTTTTAGCTGTGTTAACATCTCATTTTTAAGAACCTGGAAAGCAGTTGGAGTTATCTAACTAAAGGAGACTGGAATGCCGAATGTTAATCTCTAGATATGGCACATAGTTTTGTGAAGTGAAGGTTAACAAATAATATTGGTAATCACTTGCTCAAAATCAGACCAGAATTAATTGGCTTACAGTTTTACTTCTCCAAAGTTGTTTCACTTGAAGTTATTTTTTCAATACCTATTTTTCTTTAAAGATTAAACTGTGATTGGCACCACATTTAGTGTGAAAGCTTCTCATCTTACTGTTTTGTATGAACAAATAATAAAAGTGCAAGCTTTTCTAAACTTTACTGTAAGTCCCTTATGCTCTGATTTCTAGGTAGTTTTGTCATAGTGGCCATAGCTACCTTGTTTAGCAAACTATACCAGCAGAAAATGTAAAATGTCTGTGCTTTCTTAAGGAAATTGAGTGCTCTCATTTCTGTTTCTAGCTAAGTTTTGCAGATAGCCAAAGCATTGTGCTTTTGTTGCTCTTGCTTAATTTTTTCTTTTTTTTGTTCTCCTGGACTGTCTTTTGCTTACGTGTGTAATAATGGTAGTTGATCACAGGAGATGGTTTTTGTGATGAGAAAACTGTTGCTTATAACTGGGAGCTCTTGTGTTCATTCCCTTTCTGATACATCAGCGAGTGGAGTAGAGGGGAGCAGCTGACATCTCACCATTGCAAATTATGGGTGGAATCCATAGTGCTGTGGAATGTGTGAAGGCTTGGATTCAGAGACCTGAACTAATAATTTATCCAATAAACTGCTGCATGCATTCAAGCAGTAATGTTCAAAGTCATTCCAGGATGCACCAGAACACAGGCTCCCAGCTGGCAAGTGAATTGAATAGTTGTTTTTTATCTGACTTTGTGTTTCATACATTCCTCTGTCTCTGAAGCACAGTATATTCTTTGCCTACAATTTTAACAATGTCAAACCATCCAGTGACATTTGTATGCCTGACTGTCTGTGTCTGTATTGCACAATTATGCTTCTACTGAATCACTACTGGGCTTGGGGTTTTTATGCATTTTACACAACTCGATGATAAAAGCTTTGAGTTTAATGGGCAGTGAGAGTTCAACTGCCTCATGTCCACCTTTTTTCTTTACCCCACACATCTCAATTCCCAGGGCTAGGCCTGTTTGTTTGAATCTTGGAGCTCTGCTCCTGTCCAGTGGCTGTAAGAATGCATGGAAAGAAGCACAATCCACAGCTAATTTACAGGTACACTTTTCTGTGTGTACATGTATCATTTTCTGCAATAACAGCCATTCCCAATATATCTTCAAGAGCAGGTTTAGCTTGCTGCTTTGTTCCAGTGAACCTGTGGAATATAAAGAACCTGAAAATTAAGTTTTAATACAGCAAATTTATGTGAGGGTATAATATTTGTACTTAAATTTGTACTCAACACTATAAAAATCAGTTTTTCTTTTTTTTTTCTTTTCAAAAAGCTAACAGCTTCATTGTTATCGTTTAAGCATTGAAACTGATAAAATACTGCTTGTTCACACTGTCCATATTATTAACCTCAAATATTTTAAATTCCCTAGTACTGCAGAAGGTTTCAGAGGGTTTCTTTTTGTCCTTTCCTTGCAACTAATTCACCTTCTGCAGGGAATGAAAGCCTTGCAAATGTAGTCAAATTGTGTTTAGGTCAGCAGAGTTATGCTTCTAAAGTGTCAATTGTTTTGATGGTGCATTGACCTAGATAAAATTCTAATTGCTTGTTTTGTAGCTACATTTTTTTAGAATTAAGTAGCACTTCTTTGTTGTGTCCTTCCTCTTATAATACCCATCCAAAAATCCAGAATTACAAGGATGCTGTGTGGTAGAAGTCACTTAGAACAGCATGGAAAGTTCTGAAATTCCTGAATTGCATTTATTTTAGTTTGTCTCCTCAGTGTCAGAGATGCTGCTGGTTACTGGATCTACCTCAGAACTAGCTCCAAAGGTGAGGAACAGTGAAAGGAATTGTGCTGCTATGTTCTCCAGGCAGGTTAGTGGCAGGAGTACCAATAAAGGTGTCCCATGGATAGTAACATGGGATTATTCTATTTTGGTAGTGAACCTGGATAAAATACAGTAGACAACTTCCTGCTATGTTAAAGGAGAAGGACTGAGTTAGGAATGGATGCTGTTCATAGTCACTGTAGAATTCTCTGCAATATTTGCCCTTCTCTGACTGTGGTTCTCTCCAAGCACAGGTAACACCGTTACTGCTGTACCTGTTTCCACAGTCAAGCTGTGTATCCTTGTGGTGCAGGACATGGCCAAAGACTTGCTGGAGGAGTTGTCTGCAGTCTGCTTTCTGTCATGCTGAAAGGCTGAAGTGCAGTTAAGGTGCTCCTCAGAAAAGTTATTTAACTTTGCAGTGCCACAAATATACTGAGTGAATCGTATGTAAGGGGAAAGACTTATCTGGCAGAGTAAAACTTGGAGGAGGAGACAATCTTTATTCAATGAGCAAATGAAAATTTAGTGATAAGTTATTTGTAAACTTGTTACGGCCTACTTATTGTGAACTTCCATGTTGGTTTGAGAGATTGTGGAGAAGGCTCTCATCAGCATAATGAATTTTGTTCTTTAGCTCTCTGAAAGCAAACTAAATTTGGCTTACTCTGATTATTTTGGTCTTGTTCTGTAAAAGGCATTCTTCAATTAGTATAGAATTTGTAAACAAGCCTCTTTCACTAATATGCAGCTGTAGAAAAGGCAGTTATTAACTTGTGACAAGTATTTTATCTTGAAAATAGCAATAGTGTACATGTGCTTGGTTCTAGTAGGAAGAAGATCATGATGTCTCTACACCACTGTGTTGGGATTCAGGCATTCCACATGGTGTGGAGCAGAGATTGCTCTGGGTTTCTGGGAAGGCATCTTAGTCCCATTTGTTAATTCATGTTTAGACTTGATGGCTTTGTTCTATCATATTTAAGCAAGAAAGATTTTTTTCTATTAATAAAAATATTCAATATTTTATGCTACAGATATTGGATGTTCTGAATTTTTCTACCCAGAAGCTATATTTTGCATTGTAAAAAGTATAAAGTTGATGCACAAAAGTATGCTTGGGGTGTGCAGAAGATGTTAATTGGGACCATTACTTCTGGTTTTGTTTGGCCTTGTTTGAACACCTTTTTTTTTAGAGATGAGTGGTAGAATTCCCATATCAAGCTGAATTTTAATTGATGCGTTTAAAATGCAAACAAAAAACTTCCTTCAAGGAACCATTAGGATTATAGACTACAAACAAGTAAGGCATCCAGGGTTTTTCAAAGAGCTGTTGAAAAAAAATGACGGTCCTGGATTGAAGAGGGGCAGGCTACCAACACTGATGACACAAAAGAAATGTTCACTTTTTGCTTCTTTGCCTTGACATATTTTAAACACACTGGACACTTTACAATGGAAAAGCAATTTAAACAGACAGTCAAAGCTCATGTCTGTCCTGGAGATAACACTTGGATTGCTCTTCCATGTACACATTTCTGTGACAAGTAAGAAATACCTTGTCATAGGACTAGTGAAATTTTACTTCTGTTTTCATTTGCCAAACTGAAAGAAATGTGGAAATAGTATGAGTAGTTAATATTTTCAATTTGAAATGTTAATTGAAAGTTTGAAGAAGTTCTGTAATGGAGAGCCGAAGTCCTCTCTAATGCAATAGTTTATGGCTGAACCGTTGGTGTAGCAGGACATAGATCAGTGCCTGTTTGCCTGCACTCACAGGAGATTGATTCACCTCAGTGCCCACTCTTCCTGTCTGAGGGGAACCATTCTGCTCAATTCTGTATTGTGGCAGAACATTTAGTGATACTTGATTTTCTGCTCAGTAAACATGCTGTTTGCCTGGAGTAGTGAGAAGGGAGGAGCTGGAAAGGGTTTCTATTGTTGCAGTTTCCTATATGTTTGGGGCCAGCAGCAAGAAGGATGTGTTCAAAATCTGTTTTGTGAACAGAGTAGCACCTTGGACAGAGGAGCTTTCACAACCCCAAACTGGAGCTCCTGAGAGGAATGAAGTAGTAGCAGCGTGAGGGAAAAAAGTGCAACAGCATTTGTTTAGTCGAGTATAAGACTTTCCATTTTGTTAACAAGACAGTGAAATACTGTGCATAAGCAATTTGGTTTGGCTTTGTTTCAGCTGCTTCCTAGCCTGACTTTTGTGCAAAATTAAATCTGTTGTTTTTCTTTTACTTGTGTTCAGCTTTGGTGCATAGCACTGCTTGCTAGAAGCATCACTTCTGTTTCCTCACTGTTGTATTAATGTGTGAGTGCAGTTTGGTATAATGGAGAATTTTTGTTCTTTAGTGTTTACTCTGCAAAAGGAGGCCTTTTTATGTTATTTGCAAAAGAAGGATGCAAAATCTACCTGATTTTTATTCTACCTTGAAATGCTGTATCAAAAATACTATGTCAGAAATGCTTTGCTCTGTGAGCTTATGTATGGAAGTAGTTGTTAATTTAATTATCCCACACTTTAAAATAAAGAAGCAGCTACAGGATTTCTCCAAAATTCTGAAATGAAGTGGAGGATGATGGTAATTATACTTGAAGGTGCATAAGGCTCTGTTTTCTATATTGCTTCAGTAGCACTTGAAAAAAAATTCTGTTTCATAATATTAATACACAGTGATGTTTGAGCCTAGGGAATATGAAATTTTCCTGTTGTCTGAAACTAAGCAGCATTACTTTTTCATATACTTTAGAGATATCCAGAGACGAACAAAAAAAGGTAAATATGTTAAATGTGTTGAGGTTTGTAATTTGAAAAGCCATATCATAATTATATTAGTATGTTGTGCATTATCAATCAAACCTCCAACAGCTAATAGACTTTAATTTCCTCACATATATTTCCCTCTCCTCTGAGGGAGAGAGAAGATTCTGTACATAGTAAAGACATTACAATAAAATGTTTGAGTTTCAAGAAGTCTTAAAAGCTAGCACTTAGAATTAATTTGATGATGAGATTTCTAAAAACTACCTAGGAGTTTTAGATAAACACTGTTTTAAAGTTTTCTGTTTCGATATTCTTGCTGAAGAGTAGCTACAAAGCAAAAATCTGCTGCTGCTCTTTCCTAGCATAACTCAGTATATTCAACGTGTGTTGACTTTTTGAGTGTTTTTAATTGAAGACTAAGCTGGGAAAAAATGATAACAAGGATACAAATACATGTGCAGTCGTTATGATTTCAAAAGGTATATGCAACATACTATGCATAGTATAGTGGAAGTAGATGAAACCTCAGTCTTAGCATGTTGGGTTTCACTAGTGTGGGGTTGGACTAGCTGACCTTTGAAAAGTCCCTTCCAACCCAAACTATTCTGATTCTGTGTTCTCTTAGCCAAGACAGTTATCCTTTCCTCACCTTTATGATCAATTGTTTGGGCAAAAAGGAGGAAGTCCTTGTGTCATAAGTGATGGTCCTGTTTTTACTTCCTCACAGCTTTTAAGATAATACTGACTCTAATTTGGCTTAAATATGTCAAGAACTCTGGATCCCCTATGGGGTAGGGTACCTTTGGCTAGGCACCTGTTTTGTACCCTTGCAAGTGGGTCATGCTGTTTGTAAACTAGTTGGTTTATGTATTATTAACTTCAGACTTCACTGATGCATCATTCTGGCTTTCCCTCGTGAAAAATGAGTGCTGCTATCTTCATGCAGTAACTTGTACAGCACTGTTATGTGTGTCAGTGATCCACTTGCCTGATCTTGAAGTTTTGAAATGAGTGAATATTTGCTAAGGACAAGAGAATAGACAGGCTTCCTCATGGAACAGATTAAATTCAAGTAGTTCTGTGATGGAAGGCTGAAATTACTGCTGTGTGTGCATGTGTCCAGAGGTACTCATTTTACATCAAATCAGTTTGTCTTGTGCTGTACTGGTAAAACTTCTTTCAGTGTAAAGGGGAAAATAAAATTCCAGTTCTTACTTTGCCATAAGGTATTAATTTAATAGTATTGAACTCCAATTCAATTTAGGCATTTGGAAATACAGGGTTGGAGAGGAAATGACATAACACAGAGCCATGACAAGGGGCTTGTGGGAAGTATATTTCAAGTTTGCCTATATTGCTTAGCATGAGCACTTTGCAATAATAGTTGTCTAGATATTAGCATCTGAATAAGTATGTTTTAGTTTAGACTGTTTGGGTCTACCTTTTATCGGGTACAGAACTTTTTACAACCACAGGTGTTTTTTAGACTTGTTGCAGCTACTTTAAGAACTGGTGGATACACACAGGAGATAGTAAAGTTTCCCAAATGCAAGCAAGTTGAAATCTTTATTGTCACCTGTGTGAATCCAACTCTGGTATGCAAAAGAACTTAGCTGGAAGTTAACTGTTGTGAGAAATTCAGAAAGCTCTTAAGTGCAACCCCTCATTAAAAGGAATAACAAATTTTGATTTGTCTTACCTGTTGAGCCTTCTGCTGGCACACATTAATTGAAGCTGCCAATTCAGAAAGGTAAAATAGCACAATGAATCATACAGATATTGTTGGCAACAGTTAAAGCAGCTTCATAACATGTCAGAGCAGCAGCTAATAAATTTTCTCAGTTATTTGTAGATGACAATTTTAAGAAGCTTGGATAAGTACAGAGGTGAGGGCAGAGGTGGAATTGTAATT
The DNA here is from genome assembly GCA_013399915.1 of Illadopsis cleaveri. Classification (NCBI taxonomy): domain Eukaryota; kingdom Metazoa; phylum Chordata; class Aves; order Passeriformes; family Timaliidae; genus Illadopsis; species Illadopsis cleaveri. The sequence goes on along the minus strand of VXBB01002838.1, from coordinate 338,063 downwards.
CATCTATGATGATGAAGCTTGAACTCGTCACTTCTTCATCAGAATTATTTAAAAGATATTCTTACAAGAGGAAAAGCTTTATGTATGACTAGAAAATAGCAGTGCTTTCCAATGGTTATTTAAAACCAGCTGTAATTGTTTGCTCGAGTACATCTTGTTTAATATAGGAGCACACAAATGAACCCTTTAATTGTGGAAAAGTTAAAGGGATACAACTTAATTTTTCATTTAACTTGTCTATACTTAACTTCAAACTTCAGTTTTGGTCTTATTTCTCTCTCTCTCTTTCTCAAATTATATTTAATTTGAAACACATTCATTCCATTGAGTAAAATCCCCTGGCACCTTAGAGTAAGCAGTCTTGTTTTCCAGTGTTAGTGAAATATGAAAATAAAGCCATCCTCTAAATTGAAGACTTTGTGTGGCAATCTTGGGATGATATGTTAAGTAAATTCAAAATCAGTCTATCAAAGTATGATATCTCTGTTCTTTACAGTGGTTATAGCTATAGTGTTTTTTAATGTAGCTGTAGTGACATCTGTAATATCATGGTCCGTTCTCTTTAAAGGGAAAACTACTGCCCTTGAACTTTTGTCTTTGTTATGTGATTAAAAGCAAGTGTTTAGACTCTCCCTCTATGGGAGAGACTTGGGGAATGTTCTGTTTGACACAAAATTGATAAAGTGCTTCTTAGGGACCTGGGATTAACCTTAATTTTCTAAACTGGGAGTGAGTTTCAAGAATTTTGTAATATCTGTTGCATACTCATCATTCTGCAAATTAGAGAAAAAAATAAACTGGCAAACCCCTGCTTTGTGTCCAAATTCAGCTTGATTTCTCTTTTGAACTGGAAAAAATGCTCATGAAGTTTTCCAACTCTGAAATCTATGACTACAAATGAAGTTTTTAAGGAAGGGTCTCTGGCAGTAATTGAGGTGTTTACATTGTGTATATGCTGTAAGGTTCAGTGGTTATCCAAGCTCCCTTTGGAGGGGAGAGAATAGGAGTGAATGGATCTGGATTGCAGGCTTGTCCCTGTGCTATCCAAATACACACATGTATTGTAAGGCAGTGGGCTTTCTATTTGTCACTTCTTTTCAGGGTTTCTTGGGACCTGTAACAGAGAAAATATTCAAAGAAACCAATTCATAAAAGCTGAGGTAACAGATTTGCCTTATTCAGTGTGCTGTTTGAAATGAGAGAGTTCTGAACTGTAAGGGGAGCTTACTGTGAATTAAACTCTACTTTAGAAAAACTTTGTTACTACTGTGATTGTAGTTGAAAGACTGAAATTGTTGGAGGTATTTAGCTACTCTTTAGCATATCCTTTTAAAGATGGGTATAAGAGCCTGTTTCAGGTAGCATAGTTGGCAGCATAATTGCATTTATCAATAGGTAGAAATAATATTTGAAGCTGAAACATGCACTTAGAACAGATGGATGATTTGGGCAAAATCTGCTGTGTTTCAGAACTCCAATGACCTCAGCTACCCTGTTAGGATATGGTTTTCTTCTTGCCTCAGGTGGTTTTTAACATGTAACTGTGATTAAAGACTGAATGGTATCTTACTTCTGTCTCTCCAGGTGAAGATGGAGCAGGTAAAACTAGCTTAATAGGAAAAATTCAAGGAATAGAGGAGTACAAAAAAGGAAGAGGAATGGAGTATTTGTATTTAAATGTGCATGATGAAGACCGAGATGGTGAGTCTGTATTTGTAACAATATCTTAAACCAGTTTGAAAGCAATGGTTCAGTAGTGTGATATTTGAAATGACTGTCTTTATAGTATGCAGGAATCCAGCTTATGCCAGAAGTGATTTGTGTCATAAGGAAGTCTGTCTGTGTAATTTCTTCGGTAGATACCAGGAATGACCACTTAAGTAGTAGAGGAGGAGAGGAACCTGTCAAAAGAAAAAGCTAAAAAAAAAGACCAGGGAAGCAGACTTAGCTGCAACATTCTGAATAGATTTGTGTTCCTCAGGCCTAGAGGAGAACCTAGGCTTCCATTTCATTTCCTTTCAATTGCTATTTATCATTTCAAATGCTGTGGCAAGTAGTTATCCTGAACCTACAGAGGAACCTTTGTCTTGCTGGCACACAATCTGCAAGATTATTGTCATCGGCTGATGGGTACAATTGTGCACAATGCTAAAGGAGATTTAAAAAACAAACAAGAAAATCCAAGAACTTGGGTGAAGGTATGGCTAGAAAGGGAAAAGTATGTTAAAGATCCTGTTTACTATCCCAGTATCTGGAGTTATGGCATGTGAATAAGGATATACTGGAAGCTTTGGAGAAGAATGGGAACTCTTGTGAATACTATAAAAAAAAATCCCGAACATGTTGAAGGAGAACTAGAAGAAGTTGGCCCTTTATTTTTTCACCTACTTTCCTGATATTCATGTCTGGGTATTGATCTCAAAGATGGCTTGGAACCAGATTTAAAAAGATTGGGAATTTGCTTTAAATATCTTCCTCAGAACTTCTGTAACAACTAATAAAAATTTACCTGAAATGAAATGCCATTAAGCCAAATAATTTTGAATCAACATCTCTTCTTTTCCTGCACAAGTATTTATGAATTTGTAGTATTGTGATTTTTTTGGGGGAAAACAGTTGAATGGTCTATTTGTATGATGATTGTCCTTTTGCAACTTGAAAGGGTATGCTGTCTGTTAAGTTAAACTCAGTCATTAAAAATTTACAGTTCTTTAGGGTTTTTTGAGTGGCCGAGGTACATTCTATACTCTGAGTTATCCAAGCATGTCAGATGGAGTTTTGAAGGGGAGATGGCTGTCCTTGAGAGCTGAGCAGGCCAACGGCTGCAAAAAGATGACGGAGTTCACACAGTTTTCTAAGTTGCACCTTAAAGAAAAAGTTTTCTACTCATGAAAAAGTTTTCCTACTCAAAAATGGTGGACTATTTTGGGAATGTTGAATGCTTTCTCTGGATCCTTCCTTTCAGATAATGTATTTAAGATTTTCAGTTATCAGCCATTAAACATCAGGGTTTGAAAGGGGAGGAGTTTGTCTCCCCATAAGCTGCAGATTGCTGTGTCATTATGTATGTTCAGTGGACTGATAAAACATCATCTGGTTTCTTCCTTGTATTTTACATGTCCAAAGAACATTGAATAGCTATTATGTAGTGGTGTGTTTCAAGTAAATCTCATTAAGTGTTTTTCTTTTTTCTTGTAGACCAAACAAGATGTAATGTATGGATTTTGGATGGTGACCTGTATCACAAAGGTCTTCTTAAATTTGCAATGGAGGCAAGCTCCCTAAAGGACACTCTAGTTATGTTGGTAGTAGATATGTCTAGACCTTGGACTGCACTGGATTCTTTACAAAAATGGGCAAGTGTTGTAAGAGAACATATTGACAAGTTAAAAATTCCTCCTGAAGAAATGAAAGAAATGGAGCAAAAGTGTGAGTATTCTGCAAATACATGGCAATGTATTAAATTATTAATTAAATATGCTTAATGCTTTCTGCACCATTTAATCTCTCCATTGCAGTCTTTTTCATTCTTTGGAAGTGTTATTTAAAATTAGAACTTACCAAGCAAGTCTAGCTTCAGATAACTCTCAAGTAGCTATGTGAACAATACTAGTACTTCTTTCTAACAGAATAACAATGTAGGGGGGGAGAAACTTTCAGAATGAACACAGCTGAAATTTCAGTCTTAATTTTTAAGTGTTTTTCTAGATTCCATTCACCAAGAAAAAAAAAAATTCTAAGCATTCAGTTTTTCATTTATTTGTTTAAAGGCAGATCACTACATCAGCTTCTTAACTGTTTCTGTAGTTAGCCAGTTGGAGAATCTGGGACCTGTTCTGTGCCTACCAAAAGTGTAAATTTTGAGAAGATTCATGACAGCATGGCCATGTCTGGGCCCTTTCCACTTGAAGAGTTTTATTGTAATTATTATTGATGTTAACAGAGCTGTGTGTTTGCTGCTCTGTGAGTGTCTTGTCTTTTTAGTTTTAAACATGCAGAACACAAAGATTTTCAGGGTTTCTTAAACTGGCTGACTGAACTCACATTATAGCTCAGTGTTATTTTTGAGCAACCCTTTGCATTTCCCTTAGGGTAGTAGAATTCGAGTCTTTCCCATTCATCTCTGGGTGAATTACTACAAGGAAGAGATTTGAGAAAGCTGTGTGTTGAGATCAAATAGCGTGATTAAACTTTTTTTTTAAGTCTGAAGTTGCACTCTGACTGGTACATTCTTAAGCAATGAGTGCTTATGCTAATTTGGAAATGCAGGTTGTAGCTGTGCTGTGATGAAGTGGAATGTGAGGTGACAGTTGTAGATACTCTGGAATGAGGTATGGGGAATATTAGTTATTTTGTTTGTCCCTTTAAGAGAGAGATTCTTCTAAGGGAAGTATCATCCTTAAGAATCATATCTTCCACAAGAAGTTGTTGAGGTGGGAGGAGCTGAGCTCTCTTGGATGTGTTTTTTGGTTAGGTTTTGGATGTTAGTGCATGTGTATTAAACATCCCTTCAGACACTTTCAGGATAGGATTTTGTTGGATGAAAATATGGATATAGTATCTAGGTCATCAAAGGTGTGTAGCTGATAGTTTTGCTTCTTTACAGGCTGAGTGAACAGAATAGAGAAACTACAATATCCAGAAAATGTATGCAATGAAATGAGTCAAGAAAAAAATGCTACTCCATTTAGTTTTGCCTGTTTTGGTTTTCTGTCATCTGGTCTAATTGTTACAGACATAAGTTGTCTGAACATTGGGTATAACAGAGGCCCTGGACCCAATCCAGATGTGATTGGAAACTGGTTTTTGTTTTGATCCTGTTGTGAAGTGACTTCATGCATTGCTAGGCAGGCAGGAGCTTGACACTGCCAAAAGGAGGAGGGAACATTGCTTGCCTGACTTTTGGCTACAGGCTCCCACTAGATTCTTGTGTCAGGCTCAGTGCTCCTGAGAGATGATTTAACTTGTTACCAGGACTGAAATCTACAGAGGGTTTGTGTGTGTAGTTTTCTGGAGGCATGCTGCTGTGTTTGTCTTCAGTTCTAGCAGCTGAACTCCACTCAAAGACAGACCCTGCAAGGACTAGAACTGGTACAGAAAGGCATTTGGGGATACATAGCAGCTGTGTGAAGGGTTGAAATAGCTTTTCCTCTTCACTGAATTAATCTGTGTTTCATGAAACTGTGTTTCTAAGGAAGACCTGAGATAGTATTCCACAGTTTTGGAGCTGTGATACACTAAATTAATCTTTCTTTCTGCTGCTTCCCCTGCTTACATTAACATTAGTATGTTATGATCACACATTGGGAATTTTAGGAATCCACTGGAGGATTTATGCAATTATCCCTGGACAGGATACTATACAGGAAAGACACTGTACAGTGACTGGCATATTGTGGTGAGAACTCTGGGTTTCACATTCATTCAGTTAATCTCAGAAGCTCTTTGGACCAGACTTGAATTAGCAGCATTCCCTGAATTAGAGCCTGGGCTGGCAGTTTCAGATGATAATCTGTGCATGTGCTTTTTGTTATTGTGAACTTCAAGATCTGCAGGAAAAATTGAATAATCTTGACCTAATATAATTTTTTCCTCTAGAGTGTTGAAATAAGTCTTGCTCTGTTAATTGCACAGATGCTTTTCTAGGTATGAACTTGGGAGGGCTTCAGTCAGTTTAGTGAAGGTAGCAATGGATTCACACAGAAGTGAAGATGTTCTGGTGTTGTTCACTGCCCCTGTGCATGATGCAGCTGAGCTGCCTTGCTGCCTGACTTCTTGTGCTGAATCAGGATGTGCTACTCATGGAATAGTAGGCAGTGGTTTGGTTTGGTAGAGCCTTGTTTCTGCTGTGTGGAACAGGGCATGTGATGTGAAAAATACAGACATTTTATGCCTCACATGGCATCCCTGACTGCAGGAATAGTAAGGGACTCTGTAATTAGAGGCTTGGGTGTGTGCAGCAGAACATGACAAGGACTTGCAACAAAAATTAGAAAAAAAGAATGTAACTTAGCCTGCTTGCTACATTTTAAAGTAATCCCTGATAATTTTAAAGCATACAAAATGTTTAATATGCTATTAATTGATTATAAAGCTAGTTTAAACTAGTGTTTATGTATTCTATTTTTTTTTTGTTTATACTATATTGAGTCACTGTAGAGAGAGTGAAGTGTAGACAAAGGGTCTGTAGGTAAAACCTGGTATACAGTAGCAGCTAAGCAGTTTGTGTGAGGCTTAATTCTGTTTTTTTCTGACAAACTGTTCCATTAACTTTGCCAAGAAGGATGGAAGGAAATTTATCCTTTAGGCAGCAGAGCAAACAGTAATCCTTAGTACCAGCTGCCTAGTGGTTTCACAATGTTAAAAAAAAGATTTCATGTTGCCCTTATGGGCAGTTTTATGTGATCATGTTCTTCTGGCTGCTGATCCAGCAGATCTCAGACTTGCTAGTTCTCCCTTGTGCTGCACAGAGCCAACAGCTAGCCAGGACTAGGTGCATGCTCCATTTTTTCAACACCAAGATGCAGAAGTACTATGCAATCAACAGTGCTAGAGATAAATAGCAGTGGAAATCATTGTTGAAATACTAAAGCAGCTGATGTTTTAATGTAACTTTTTTTACTTTCAGTGGTAAGAGACTTCCAGGAGTATATAGAACCAGGCGAGGATTTTCCAGCTTCTCCACAGAGAAGAAATACTTCATTACAGGAAGACAAAGATGACAGTGTGATTTTACCCCTGGGTGCAGATACACTAACATGTAACTTAGGCATTCCTGTAGTAGTAGTTTGTACAAAGGTTTGTTTCACATTTTAGGTTTTTTGCATATTTTATTGAAGTAACTCTGTCAATTGTGGATTGGGGTGGGAAGCACATGGTTATTAAGTTATTCTGAATACCTCATTTAAGAACTCTTTAAAAGTGTTTAATATTGAAGGTTGATTATCTTCTGGAACCCATTATTTAATGTTATTTTGGAGTTATCTTTTCCTTTAGATCTACCAGTTTTCAAGGAATTGAGAAATACCTCAGACCTGGTTTTGCTCACAGAAATGAACTAGTCAATAAGCAACTAGAATTCCCCTTGATTTCCACACTCCTCCATATTCTGAAAATAGTGGTTTTTAAAATATTTCTGATATTTTTCTGAAGATTACCTTCTTTGAGAGTTGTAGTTATTGAAGTGCTGCACTTTTGACTTTTCTCAGTTCTTAGGGGGTCAATGTGATCTGTTTTGGTTTCTGTTAGATATGAAACCATATTAAAGATAACAATGGTGTGGTTCTCCGGTGGCTATTTTTTTCCCCCCAGCTCCTCAGATCTCATTGGCATTAAGCATACTGCATCTGCAGCCTCTGCTGGCCCCCAGGGAAGGCATAAACCTTTTGATGCATATGCTGTTCCTTCTCTGGAAGGCTAACCCTCTCATTTAAACAGCATTTTTTTCCCACCTGCTAGTTTCCTTCTATTCTTTTCTCCACGCCCACACCTTTTTTCTTTTTCTGCTTCCATATTCCTTGCTTTTGCCTCCCTTTGCAAAGAGCTAGTTAGTAACTCGATTAAAAACACTGTCTTTTAATGCCACAGTGTGTAAAAAAACATTGGGTAAAAAAGGTGATATCATTTAGTGGTAAGTTTTCAACAGAGATTTTGAGTGGGGAGTGCATTGGAGTGGGGAGGGAGAGTGAATGAAAAGTTCCAGTCACTTGAATTCTCAAATTATGCTGACTCCAGGACATGTACATCCAGTTATATTAAAACCAAAAGGTTCAATTGTGCTTCTAAACTATCTTAGCAGATTTTTGTTTTCCTCTGCACTGCCCCACCCCACTCCACCTCCCTTTTCCCTTGTGAACTGGATGTGTAGCAGCACTGCTATTTTAGCAGATGACTGAAAGCAGTATATTAATTTTGTGTTTATTTTGACAGTGTGATGCCATCAGTGTTCTGGAAAAAGAGCATGACTACAGAGATGAACACTTCGACTTCATCCAGTCACATATCAGACGGTTTTGCTTACAATGTATCCTTTAACACATCATAAAGATGATATAATTACTCAGTTCAATGTTTATATTAATTATGACAAGCTTAAAAGAATATTTGTGTGTGTACCATAGTAGGATGCAACTCTTTTACTGTAGCTTGCAGTCTGCTTCAGCTACCCCTCTGGACAACATTGAATTAAATTTTTCTGGGGTTTTTTTGTTTGTTTTTACAGAGCTACAAGAGTTTCTAGCATGTCTCCTTCATTTTAATATTTAGGAAATCAGTTCTCAGAACAGCACATCTTAGCTGACAAGCTCCCTAAAATAACAAGATAATTAAGTATGATCTTGCTCCAGATGCACCTAAGGCATGTTATTCATTTTGTTTCAAATATGCAGCCTCCTCCATGTTCAGTAATTCCACAGGATGAGGTTAGGAGGGAAGGAAAGAGGTGTGAATTGCTCTAGGCAAGGTCCACTAACTTCCCTTGTATTGATACAGAGACAATGCACAGAAGCTGTTGCTGTAATATTATTATTTTTAAACTCCATTTTTTTAGAAGAAATGTATAAAATACTGTCTAGTCCTGTTTAGTCAGATAGACATGCTGAGGTCTAGATTTTAGATGCCAGTAACACGCCTATATTGTGTCATCATTTGTGTTGTGGTAAGGAAGTTTAAATGCTGTTGGAGGGACAGCAGGTGACAGATGGAAAAATTAGTTCAAGAGCCAGAGACCTCAGCTGAAATGGCACTTCCTTCAAAGGGCTCCCAAGACCTAATTTTTCAAAATGGAATTATGTAGTAACTCCTGTGTGTGGCAGAAGAATATAAAATAGTAGGGATTAGCCTCCATGATTGCATATGCCATGTACAACATGAAATTCTTTTCTAAATTTCACAGAATAGAAATCAGTCCCCATTATATAACTTTGTGCTAGGATTTGAATTGCAGGCATGTATAAATAAATTAGGAAATTTGTTATTTTTATAATCCCAAAGTAAAAATTACACTTTTATCAATCCTTTGCATAAAATGTGTTAATTTGATACTGAACCATGCTAGAATGCTAAGCACTCTCTTGGTCTTTTAGTAACTGATACATAGTAAACTCATTTGCCTTCCTTTCCTTTAAAAGCAGACCACTGTATAATGTAAGAGTTTGTTCCCCTAATTAAAAAAACCCAGATGGGAAAGTGGAAGATCTTTGGCATTTTTGAAGCTGCTAGTGTTAGTGCTGCAGTGATTGCAGGGTGGGATAATGAGAAGATATAAGGATATGGCATGAAAATTTTTGTTCACTAAAAGCAGAAGATTGTTCTAAAGGCATTGTAGTGAAACCACTGGTAGTGGGGGGCTTTGAAAGCGAGAAGAGGCTTTACTTCACTTGAAAATCAATAGCTGAGTTGTCCTAAAACTAATGCAGAAAAAAAGAAAGATCGATTTAAATTACTTAATAGTTTATTTCAGAATGAAATGTTTGAAGTTATTCGACCTGTTTTGCTTTGGTTTTGTATTCCCTTTCAAAATTCTACAAAGTAGCAGACCCTTTTTTGATAGTTTAAAGATTACTTTAGTTTCCCTTACTAGCTGCTAAACCAAGTTTTCTTTAACATGTTTATTCAGATGGGGCAGCACTTATTTACACTTCAGTAAAAGAAAACAAAAACATTGATTTAGTGTATAAATACATAGTCCAGAAGTTGTACGGATTTCCTTTCAATGTTCCAGCTGTTGTTGTGGAAAAAGATGCAGTATTTATGTAAGTTATCTGCACTATTATGTGTGTATGGCTACAAAATGTATCTGTGCAATGCTGTAAAGCCACATTTAGAGCCTTTTTTGGTTTATGCTTTTTAAAGTTCCATGTCACATTCTCATGAGTTGGAATTTGGTGAGTGCTGGTGGATGAAGATTACAAACACTCACTGCTCCAAAGGGAAATGTTAAGCACAGAGATTTTCCTTCTCTCTGTTATGGTGAACCAATCTCTACCTACTTGGACTGATCAATAATCAGCTTGCATGGGAGAATGGGCACTGTGACAGCTTTCCTGGCTTCCAGCTGGGTGCAGTTCAGGAGTGCATGCAAGAATTGCCCGAAGTAGCAATAGAATTTTAAGTCAAATAATCCTTTCTCTAGTCCTGCAGGTTGGGATAATGACAAGAAGATAGGAATATTGCATGAGAACTTCCAGACACTAAAAGCAGATGACAATTTTGAAGATATCATAACAAAACCACCAGTCAGAAAGGTACACTAAGATGCCTTTGCATTTAACTGCTTTGCTATTTATTTGCCTGTCATTTTTTTCTCTTTCATTGAGACTATGCTTCCAGCTTATCAAAATACTATGGGGGGAGGGTGGTGTTCTTATTTTGTTCTTAAAGTTGCTCTTTAGTTAAGAAAAAAGATCATTATGTGGTTTTGTTCTGTATAGCTCTTCTTCAGCTTTCACCTTTTTTTCTGCCACTGTTACATTGTTGACGACTATAAATACACTTGTTTTGCTTTTAAGACATATGTGGTATTGAACAGCCTAAATATGATTTACCTGTTTCTCAGGTTGAGTTGGTTTTTTTTAAGAACATTTCGTTTTGCTCTGAGTCGTTTATAACTTCATAATGCTTTCTGTTTCTTTTGGAGTATTTAAAATAAGAAGGCTTGAGAAAGTGTAAAATCAAAAATAAACATGTGCAAATAGCTTCTACATATATTCAGTGTATTTTCCCTTGTACTATCTAATGAAATCCCTTGACAGAATGACCTGTAAACATATGTGAGGTTGTTGAACAAAATGTCTGCAGCAGTGGACTCCCATGCATTCAGAGGTTATTGAAGGCAAATATTTCTATGGCTTTTTTCTAACAAAGCTAAGATTTTGTGGCCGATCTTATTTTCAAGTGGGAATTATTTTAGTGGAGAAAATGAATACTATGTCCCTTCTGAAATCTTTAGGGAAAATGTCAGGACATGTTAAATAGGTACACAAGGAAAATATAACTGACAGTATTTCCTTTTGTTTTTCTGGGGACTTCAGGCCTGGGTTGTAAACTTTGATACCAATATTTGCCATGCTTGCTTGGGCAAATTTTTTGATGAGTTTATTTGGAAGGAGAGTGCTTGTGATTTGATGCATAGAACTGGGATCTGAGATGTCTGTGTCCAGTTCCTACACCAGTGTGATGCAACACAGGTGAAGAGTCATGTGTGCCATAGTTACCTATAAAGTAATATTGAGGTGAAGCCTCAATAAATTAACAGAGACATGGGCATGATGCAGAGTGTGTGCATCCATGAATGTTTCTTACTGATCCTGACATCCCTGAATGTGCCTTGTAACCATTTACTTAATTCCTTTTTACTGAACAATTAAATGAACTTTTTAGTGGGTCTTTCTCAAATGTATCTACACCTTTATGCCTGACAGGTCAAAGGAGTTAATGATAATTCTATTTCATTTCTAATGAACTTGGCCTAAATGGAATCATGAGACAGTAGTCTTAAATATGAAAAATATGATATGCAGCAATCATAGTATTTCATACATGTACTTCATTATTGAATGTTTTGGTCATATTTACCAGCAGATAAAAAAGAAAAGACCTTCCTTTCTTGCTTGCTTTCTTTTGGTCAAATTTTTGCTCATGTTTTTGTATTGCAGTTTGTTCACGAAAAAGAAATCGTAGCAGAGGATGACCAAGTGTTTCTTATGAAGCAGCAGGTAATTTTCTGTCCATAAAAAAAGCAACAAGTTTCATTTAAGAACATTCTCAATACAAATTTGGGGTTGTATTCTTAGTCACTGTAATATCTAACACTTCATATGTATGTTTGGTTTTTTGCAGTCACAGTTGGCGAAACAACCACCTACTGCTGCAGGAAGGCCAGTGGTTAGTAACAAAAATTTTAAATATCATCACATGAATATCATTAACTTTTATATATTTAGAGGGTTGCTTTTATCTGCACTGTCAAATATTGTTTGATCTAATTGTTTTAAATTACATAGTATTTAAAGACTTGTAGTGCTCTAAAATTATGACACTCCACAGTGTGTCATGACAACTTGTACTGACAGCAAGGGCTAAAGGTCCTGGCTTGCTTTTTGGTATGTTAGAATGCATTTATGGTCAGAGGCACTACTGAGTAACAGATGGATTTTCAGGTTTCTCACGGGGATGAAATGAAAAACTTCTCCTGTGCTTTAGTTACACTCAAGTTAATAGTTTTAACAATGTTCTACGAGTGTGAAAAAACTTGTACGCAATCAGCAAAATCTAATCCTGTGTCATTGCAGTTGCATGAGATACTACATTTAAAATACAAAAGCTTAGCAGCTGTGAGAAATATCAAAATGCTTCATTTAATCTGTCTTTACACTTAGGGTTTGTTGTTTGTTGTTTTTTGTTTTGGTTTTTTTAATAGGATGCCTCACCAAGAGTTCCTGGTGGATCTCCTAGGACACCAAACAGATCTGTAACATCGAATGTTGCCAGTGTTACACCTATCCCCACTGGGTCAAAAAAGATTGATCCCAATATGAAAGGTACCTTTCCTTATGAGGGCACAAATGCAGCTGGAGAAGTAAAATAATTGCTTTGCCTGCTTGCTTTAATGTGCTTATTTAGATTTATAGCACACTAAATCAGTATTTATTTAGAAAATCTGTGTTGGTTTTGTGTTGTGGTTTTTCTTTTCTTCTTCTCCTTGTAGCTGGAGCTACATCTGAAGGAGTCCTGGCTAACTTCTTCAATAGTCTCCTGAGCAAGAAAACTGGTTCTCCTGGTGGCCCTGGTGGTGTTGGTGGCAGTCCAGGAGGGGGTGGCACTGGAGGTGCTGGCAGCAACTTACCACCATCAGCAAAAAAGTCAGGTATGATTAATGACAAAAGATCGACTCAACCTAAATTGAGTGATGGATTGTTCCTGTTAGTATAGTTTATCAGAAGTATGAACACTACTTTATTTAATTGAATGTTTTTTTAATATATATATAAAAACATATATATATGTATAAAAGCATATATAGATATAAGCATATATATAAGCATATATATATATAAATATGCACATATATATGCTTTNAGTATGAACACTACTTTATTTAATTGAATGTTTTTTTAATATATATATAAAAACATATGTATATGTATAAAAGCATATATATAAGCATATATAGATATAAGCATATATATAAGCATATATATATAAATATGCACATATATATGCTTTTATATTCTATGTGGCTTTTTGCTTTTGTTTTCACAACACTTTAGTATTGCCTTTTTGTGGCTTTCAGAGGAGCAAAGAAAAAAATCTACATATATTTTAAGCATGAATCGTGTCTACATGAGTTCCTCATTTTTTTTCTCTTTGTTTCCACTATCCCAATGAAATGGCTTATGCCATAACCCTCTTCTAGTCTTGTTTAAATAGGTTAGAACTGTATTTCAAGTTGATTCTTTCTGACAATACTGTCAGTATTAAAATAGCTTCAAATTTTCTTTCACTGGTGTTCTAGCTCTGATGTGATGAGCACTATGAGTTTGGTGACAGCCTGTAGAAATATTTATGTGTTTTCTTTTGACAGCTGTTTATATATGAGGTGATTAATGATTATTCTTAATCTAGTAATGTTTAATAGTGACTGTGCTAAAGCTGGATGCAGAACTATACTGGCATTTCTTGCTATTCCAATTTAAAATGTTTCTGTGTTACTTAAGAGCATGTGTACACAGACACCTTCTCTCCCTGCTTCTCCAGAGGTTAATAATGCTGTACTTAGGGGAGAATGCTGGTATTTCATCGGTACTTCACACTTCCCGATAACATTTTGTGTAGATTAACCCTATTTTTTTTTTCACCTGTGCACACTTTCCTTTTCAAAGTGCAAAATTCAGCTGGCTAAGCAAAGTTAGAGTGCTTCCTAATGTGCTGTAGGCAAAGTCAGCAGTGCCAGTTTGAACAACATATGGAGATTGTTCAAACAAATGCAGCTGACGCAATGCGAGGCACAGAGAGCACCCACTGAAAAATCCCTGTGGGGAGTGGCTGGCAGCAGGCTTGGATGATGCCGAGCAAACAGAGGCAGCACTCCAGAAAAGTGTTCTGTCTGGGGCTGTGGCAGAAACTTCAAGGACAGAATTTAATTATTAAGGAGCAAAACAGTTCTCAGAAATTTCCTACTATGCAACAAATGAAGGGTTAGGGTTATAGCCAGTTTAACATCAGAAAGGACTACGTGTTCAAGGAATTACCATAAATACTAATAAATTTGGCTTAGATGTGGCCTCTTCACCATCCTCAGTGTTTGCTGTCTTGTATTTAGTGATATCTGTGGCACTCACACTTCAAATCTGAAAACTGTCTGTTAAGACAGTAGTTTGGGATTTGAGAATGACCTCTTCCTCAGCAACTTTGGGACATTCCTCTGCTTATTAGTTGGAACATTAGCTGCTTTGATTCTAATACAGTGTTTTCTTTTGTTAAATGATTTGAAGAGCAGCCAAGTACATCTGGCCAAAATTACCCTTATGGATAGTTCCTGTTAATTTGCATTTTCAGAAGGGATGCTGGGACACTGCTACAACTGCACGTGTCAGAACATTTTTTTACAGATGCTATGCACACTTGTCATAAGGACTTGTTGGAGTCCTAATACTGCATTACCTTTTCCCATATTGTCTCCTCCATTCTTGCTATAGAACATAGTGGGATAGAAACCTAGTCTGAGGAGTAGGAATTAAAAGGGTGGGGGGAAATGGTGTGGTTTGAGCTTGAATTAGGTTAGAGTGTGGGTGCACAAATGTTTGTGCCATTCCAAGTTAGGGAGGAGATTAGTGGGTGAGGAGAGAAAGGGATTTGCCATCTGCAGGTCTGTGTGCACCCATGGGCAGTGGTGTCAGGTTTGTGCTGACCAAGTACACAAAACTGACTTTGCTGGGCTTGCTGAAACCCCTGATTTTTACACTCAGTATTATTTCAAATACAAATAATACAGAAAATTGTATAGAAGTAGTCATAACTGCTAGTCTTAATAGTCTTCTGTATTTTATACTTTTAGGATATGACTTTCTCTCTACTGTTTCCTTTCTGCTTCTTTTGGGTTTTGGCCTTATGCCTTAATTTTGCACCCAAAGTGTGCAGTAACAATTACTAGGATTTGTCTGATTTGAGAATTGAAGGTACCATGGGCTTTTCATAAACATGACTGAATGATACACATTTATTTTGTAGGTCAGAAGCCAGTTTTAACAGATGTTCAGGCAGAACTGGACAGAATTTCACGAAAACCTGAAATGGTCTCTCCTACATCATCTACATCTCCCACAGAAGGTGAAGCATCTTGAAGACACCAAATAAAACCAATTGTTCAGTTTTCTGGGATAATTCAAACTTGCCTCTGCCTCTTCCTTCAGTGACTGGAACTAAAGAACTGAAATATCTTTCAGAACACAAACCATTGATGTCTGTCTTTCTTTTATATGTGTTGCCCAACTTTACAAAAGGGAGCTGTACAGATGGAAAACAGTTATCACATTGTGTAGGAGCACTGCTCACAGTGCAAAAACAGTAAATTAATTTTTTTTTTTTGGGTTTTGTTGAAAAGTCAGTGTAATTCTGTAAAATTGCAAGTATGTCCACTTAAGTGATAGGGGTTGCTTAGAGCAGAAAAACTGATACACACCACAGGCACTTAATTTATATTGATTTCCCAATGTTAGGTAAGTTTAATACTATCTTAAATAGATTAACCTCTACATGAGAGAACTACTGCTAGTTTTTGAAAGAGAAAAATAATTGCACAGATCTGTAATAGCAACAAACTCCAGTTATACTTAACCACTTCATTGGGAATAAGGTTAAAAAAAATCTGTTTCATCTCCACTGAAATTTACACTGCATTCAAAAACCCAGGCAAAAATTCATTTCAGGTATAAGACTAAATTAGTGGCCAGGGATTTTTTGTTTTTTTCCTCTTTGATTAATTGCAGACACTGAATAAAAGATGTATAAAGAAAAAGCAGAGGTGAAATGTACAGAATATCAGTATCCAGATTTGTCTATATATATATATGGCTCAGCCTTAATGTCCCCCACTATGTTTCCCACACTACTTATGGTTTAAAATTGGTCATCAAAACTGTAATCAGTTAATAAAGTATTCTCTGCATTCAAATTTAAATAACTTTCATTGAAGCCATGGTGTTCTTGTTCGTTTACAGTTACATCTAAGAATGTGGTGTAAAACATCTTAAAATACACTTGTATATTTTTACCTCTCAGTGAATAACATCTCTGGCAGATAGTTAAACTTTCTTAAAACATTGTTTCTGGAAGGAAGGGGATAAGTCTGTAGTGTTTGTTCCCACGAGTGAAACTAGCTTATCTGACTTGGGTGGTTTGTGCTGCAGTGTTTTCAAAGCACACTTGTTAGACTAAGGATCCCACTGCTGGCTGCAGTGTGTTTAAGCAGTAGCTGACCAAGGTTAGGACTTAAGCTTTCAGTACACAAATGCTGAACATCACTTTTTCCTCTGTGACATTTGTGGTTACTTTCTACTTACAGCCTCAGACTAGGAAATGTAAAAGGTATATCCTGATATCCTGATCAAATGATTTTTGAGACACTTTAATGAGTTCAGGTTTTCTAGTTTTTTTTTTTTTTTTTTAATCAGTTATATTAATTTCTCTGAGTAGTTAGAAATCTCTGTATTTTGACCATGGTGGTAGTTTTCTTTCCCAGTTCCTACATTCTATGGTGGTCCTAGCAAATTCGTAGAATGGGTCAGGTTGGAAGGGACCACAGTGGGGTCACCTGGTCCAACCTCCTTGCTCAAGCAGGGCCATTCCAGAGCACATGGCACAGGATTGTGTCCAGACAGTTCTTGAATATCTCCAGAGAGGGAGAGTCCACAATCTCTCAGGGCAGTCTGTTCCAGTGCATAGTCACCTGCACAGAAAAGCTCTTCACATTCCCGCAGAGCTTCCTGTGCATCACTTTCTGGCTGTTGCTTCTTGCCCTATTGCTGGGCACCACCAAGGAGAGCCTGGCTCCATTGGCATCCCCCCATTAGATACTGGCAGACACTGATGAGGTCCCCTCTCAGTCATCTCTTCTGGAGGCTGAACAGGCCCAGCTCCCTCAGCTTTTCCTTGTGAGAGATCCTCCCTTTCCTTAATCATCTTTGTTGTCCTCCATGG
Source organism: Illadopsis cleaveri (assembly GCA_013399915.1). NCBI lineage: Eukaryota > Metazoa > Chordata > Aves > Passeriformes > Timaliidae > Illadopsis > Illadopsis cleaveri. Next base: position 320,867 of record VXBB01002838.1, on the reverse strand, counting down.
GACCTGATCCAGGAGCTCCGTATCTCTTGTCCTGAAGAGCCCAGAACTGGACACAGCACTCCAGGTGTGGCATCACTATGGCTGAGGAGAGGGGCAGGATCACCTCCCTTGACCAGAGTTACCTCCATATTTTCAAAATACCTAAATGTAAGAACAACATATATTTTGTTGTGCATGTAACTCCCTCAAGATAAGCACACCTGTTAAAATAGAAGATTGAATTGTGGACTGAGAAGTTTCAGTGGATATTCTTAACTATGTCTTTAACTGCAGTCCTTAAAATTTTGCTTATGTCAACAATTCAGTAAAGGTGATGCATGGGGAAATGCATGACTTGCTGATGAACAGCTGTATATAGAATAAATTGTCTGGAAGAAAAAAATCAGTCTTCTAATTATGGATGTGTGACACTCATTAGTATCAGAACAGCTGTCTAGGTTTTGTATGTAAACTTGAAACTGAATTTGGAAAGTGCTTGAGAGCAAGATCCTCTGATGATGAATGCATGACACAGCTGCAGTGGTATGTATCATTAGGGTGAAACTGGATTTTGGCAACATTTTAAACTAGTGGATACTGTCCATATTTTTGAAAGGCAACTCCCGCAGTGTCTAAGTTAGTTCATTTGTGCATCTGTCAAAGCACAAAACTCTTTGTGAAGCTGGAAAATTTGCCACATAGTACACTAATAGCTATTACACCAGATGCCCTTATTTGGGGAGGCTGGGACAGGAGAAAACCTTACAAATGACTCATAATTTCACTTCTTAAAACAGATGTCTCTTCTGTGTATTTGAAGCTTCTAAATGTATTTTTCCTTAAGCCCCCATAGCTTTGGAGTTTTTTGGTTGTTTTGATTTTTAGATTATTATTTACAAATGATTATTTACACAAAGACTGTTCCCTACCATGCCTTTTCATTCTGAAAGACTAAAGTAGCCTGCTTCCCTCCTTCAAATTCTCTTAATGCTGCTGTCACTTCCTATCTGCAGCCTGCTCATGCTGTTTGGGAGGGAAAATTTACCACAAAAGGAAAATACCTGAGAATATTTCTGTGTAACCTGATGTCTTTGGCTTCTTGTTTCCCTCTGATGAGACCAAGGCTCCTGGGCTGGTTGCTTTGTCCTCTTGAGCTGCAGTTCCCCCAGTTACTGCTTTGGTGAGAGTAGACAATTAAGGTGGGATTTACCACAACTATCATGCAGAACTAGTCTCTGTGACAGATGGCCCTTTTCACGAAAGGTAGGGCCAGTAAACTCTGCTCCCTGTTTTCTTTTCACCATCAAGTCAAGCACCAAACAAAATAAATTGGGTAAAACACTGAAACTAATTTGGCAAGAATACTCTCTTGGTCTAGTGGTATGTATCATTAGGATTACCAATCTAGGTTTGGGATTACCCCAATTTTTAAAAGAGTAACAGCACAAATTACATTAATTTTGTTCTCAACCACTCTTGTGTGCCTTTAGTGCTGTTGGGTACAAAGTCTCAGACTAGCACATAAGATGCAGAAAGCAAAGTGGTAATACAAGAACTTCAGGGCACAATTTTAATAACAATACTTTTAAAATGCTTTTCAGTATGAACACTGAAAAAATGCTACAATATAAATCAGCTAAATTCCTTTAGACTTTCAGGGCTAGTTCAATGTAGACAAGTTGCTGATTAGAGTGAAATGAAACTGTTTCAGGGGAATTTTGTAAATCTCTTCCTCCTTCTCTACTGTGTTCCTATATCAGTTCTTTTGATTATACCTGTTCTAATAAAGCTGCTCTGCAAATTTGAAGCTTGAAATTTTTGAGTAAATGTCCACTGTACTTCCAGGCAGGTCATATTTTTCAGCTGAAAATTACAATCTCTGAAATGTGCACATGGCTTTTAGGTTTTATGAACTAACTACTATATTAACCTTAAATTTCCAGTGATATTTCTGAAATGCAAGAATTGCTGCTTGTTGGGCTGCAGTCTCTTCCTGGTGAGCAAAGTTTGCAGTGGGACACCTGCAGCAGCAGAACTGCTGCCTATCAAACACCTCATGGCTTAATGCTTCTCTATGCCCTGCAGATGCATGCAAAAAAACACTGAGTTGGCCTGAGCTTGCATTTGGGAAGTGTGGGGAATTCATCTCTAGTGCCATAAGGGATACTTAATAATAGCTGTTAAAAATTCTAATTCTTCATCTTCAACTGTTTAAAAATCACACATTTGAGCCTGTTTAGTGTGCTGTCACGATTTGTGAAGTTCAGTTGCAATACTGAGCACAAAAATAGAGCCTCAAGAGCTAAAGAAAGTTCAACAGATGCAACATTCAAGACTTCTCTGAGCTCATTGTTGCAGCACTTGGAATATTCCATTTGCTAGCTAATCATCCTGTATTTACTTCATGTAATAGGTGGGGATAGTCTTGAATGAACAGAAGATGTTGAGATCCCAATGTGAGAACATCAAAATGAAGGAGGGAGATGTGCCTCAGACAGGCTGTCTTCAGTGGAGCTCCCTGAATTGTGCAGTTAACACACACTTCTTCCTCTTCCTCATTACTCTTCCAAGGAAACTAAGTTTGTCTCCTTCAGTGGTTTGGACTTCCAAGCTGCTTTCCCATTCCTCTACTTCCTTCTCCCTTGCCTTCTCACAAGAAAAGCAAAAAACCCATAACTGCATTTATGAAAATGGGAAAAGGAGAACATGACCAGTGCTGCCAAATCTGAGTGTGAGGGACTCGGGCTTTAGTGTGGCATTGTAACACAGCACACAGTGCCAAAGAGCCCCTGGGTCTTACTTGATGAAAAGTGATGCAGCTGTGGCCTGATGCCCCTTTATTGCAGTAGCTGGCATTTACTCAACTACTTCAAGGAACTCTAGTCACAGTTTTTGAAATTATTTCAATGTGGGGGCAAGAAGTGGCAACTGTCATACAGTTATACTGTGTACACTGCAATCTCCTCTAGTGAGGGGGCTTTCTCCATTGGTATTGCTTTTTGGTCAGTGTGGAGGGTGTCTTGGAGGAGATGTAATGAGGGAGAAAACTAGGTCACTCATCACTAATCTGCTTCCACTGATGTCCCTCTCTGTGCCTGGCTGACTGGAGATGTTACCACAGCTCAGCATCTAACTGTGGGGCTGCTTCTCTGCCACCATGTCCTGCCTTTAGCTCCTGCCATTCCAGCAGAGGCTGTCACAGGCTAAGGAAGACTTCTTTGTCTGGAAAACTGTCAGATGTAGCACATAACCAAAAGGAAATTAATAGCTGTATACCTGGAATGGGATTTCCATTACACCACAGTCAGCCAGTTACAGTTATTTGCATTAAACCTTATTGTTGCTTACAGGAACTGTTGTTTTAATTCCCTCCTTTAAAGGAAAAATACTGTTCTGGAAAGTTAGTGTGATAAAAAGGGTGAAGTACACCTGCTGTACGTCTGTGAAGAGCAGCATAATGCAATGCTTTAAGTATTTTCAAAGTATCAGCTCCTGTGCTGTTGTCCAGTTTCCATTCCTTCTCTGTCACATGACCTTGCAGTTCCCTAGCTTTGCTGTCATTTTGCTTTTCCTGAGCCTCTTATAAGCAAATAAATAAATAAATTGGCCTCAATAAGTTAGGCTTTAAATGGCAAGGTAACCTTTATCATTCATGCATCATTGCTATGTATTTCCTGGAGAGGGCCTGAACAGGAAAACCAGCTAAAAGACAGTAGAAACTGGAAAGAGGTCACCATCTATTTTATCTTTTGTAGTCTTGTTTCGTGTTTCTGTGGCTCCTTGAAAAGCGGTCTGTCCTCAAGACAGTTGTCTTCAGTACTAACATCTGTATTCATAATCTAGCAATGCATCATGAAGGCATTCTAAAGACTCATAAGGGCAGGGCTACAAAATAGCCTTAGATGCTACTGAACACCTTAAGAGACCTGACAGCTACTTCTGTCGCGGTTAAGTAAGTCCTCTCCCTGTCAGACCACACTATACCAGCCTAGACAGATGCTTTGTGGCTTTGGAGTTATTCAGCCAGTTGTGAAATATTATCAAGGAAGAAAAGAAAACAAGAAGGAAATTTCCTTCAGGAGAATGATGCCAGGCTCTGTAATGTAATCTAATTTATAATGTCCTAGTGTGAAAAAAGGTAGTGAAAGCACTGGGGACATATAAGAGGTAACAGCAAATGTTCCTGACTACACCTACCTGCTCTGTCCTGTAGCCTGGGATGCTGCCAACAGAGCCATGTTAGACTCATCCCAATCCCAGGCAGAAGCTAGGGCACACCCATGGTGAGACCTCATTTGTTTTAATGGAAACGCCCACGCCTTGGGAATCACAGGACTTGCCCTACTCATTTGCCTCACAAGCCAATTCCTGCAGCCAAACATGTTTATGGTAGAGACAGGGCTGTATGATCCTGCCTAGGGACACTATGTGTTCCCTTGGATTGTGCTTTCTTACCGGGAGAAGTTGGGCACACAGCCTGCTGCTACACACTCAACAGCTCAAACCAGCTGCTTTGGTCTGGCCCATGCTTCTGCATCTGCCCAGTTAATCTCCTCTTCTTCAACCTGTAGCAATCTTCCATTTCCTTGAATTTAAACAAGTATAACTGAATTTGATTATGAAGGACCATAATAGCTCTGTGGGTAATACATCAATAATATCAAAGCAAGCATAACACACCTTTGCTTACATATAAAAGGTTTGATCTACTCTTAGTAGGCAACAAAAATTATAGTTTCTTTTAAAAGCTGATCTGGGCAGAGGTATGGGAGTATATTTAGAAGAGGCTTGGGGATATGAGAGTTTTCTCTCATTGACAGCAAGGAATCTCTTCAAAGACGATTCTTCTCCTGTATTCAGTGCTGGTGAGGCCACACCTCGAGTGCTGCGTCCATTTCTGGACCCTTCAATTCAGGAAGGACATTGAGGTGCTGGAGCGAGTCCAGAGAAGGGCAATGAAGCTGGTGAAGGGTCTGGAGCACAAGTCCTGTGAGGCGTGGCTGAGGGAGCTGGGGGTGTTTAGCCTGAAGAAAAGGAAGTTCAGGGGTGACCTTATTGATATCTAGAACTGCCTGAAAGGAAGGTGTAGCATGGTGGGGGCCGGGATCTTCTCTCAGACAACTCATGATAGTACAAGAGGACACAGCCTCAAGCGGGACCCAGGGGAAGTTCAGGTTCGACAATATGAGGAGTTTCTTCACAGAAAGAGTGATTAGACACTGGAATGGGCTGCCCAAGGAGGTGGTGGAGTCATGCCCCTGGAGGTGTTTAAGGCCAGACTGGATGTGGAACTCTGTCATGGTCTGGTTGAAGTCCTGGCGTTTGGTCATAGGCCAGAGTCGATGATCTCAGAGGGGTTTTCCAAACTAACTGATTATGTGAACGCAAGTAGGGAAAGCTTTGGCTTAAAACCCTCTTTTGATACCATAATTTCGTGTGACAAGTGAATAATCCTGTACATTTTACTTACCAAGCCACGGCCAGCGAGCTGAGCCCAGACCGGGCCCCGAGGCGGCCCCGCGGTCCGGGCCGTCCCTCACTGGCCGCTCCCGCACGCGGCCGCCAGGGGGAGCGCTGGCTCGCGCCCCAGGGAGCGCCTTTGTCCCGCCGGGACTCAACCGCCGGTGCAACCGCCGCCCCCGGCGCCGCCGGGCGCCTCTCAGGGCCTCTGGCCATGACTGCTCCNGAGACCGCTCCGCACGCCGCGCTGCACGCCACCCTTTTGCTTTCGGTTTTTCCCATTTGGGAGCCGGCGGCGCGGCCCGGCCATGGACAACGGCGCTGTCTACAACGAAACCACGGAACCCCAGGGGCCGCGCCGCCGCCCCTTCGGCTGCACCCTGCGGCACCTGTGGGGATGGCGGCTGGCGGTCAAGGTAGTCCAGACGGTGAGTGCCCTCCTCCCCTCGCCGTGCGGAACGTGCCGGGCCAGGGGCGGAGGGACCAGCCCTGGCAGGATGGCTGCCCGGGGCCGGGGAGAGACCGAGAGTCTCCTGGGGCTGAGCCCGGTGGGGCGGGAGTGCCCCGCTCTGGGATGGAAACGAGCGTGTTGTGGTGACCTTCGGCTTTAGGACGGTCCCCTGACGCTTAAAAATTAAACTTCTCGGTGATCCAGCGCAGGCTGGGGCGATGGCTTCACACAGGCTTCGAGGGAATGGGTTCTGCCGGTCGGGGAGGGCTGTCTGCCCCGGGAAGGTGTCCTGACTTGGGTCCTGACATGGAGTCACTGAAGTTTTGTAGACCTGTAACACGGGTGGAAAGCTGGCATGGTGCTTTGTAATGCAGGTTCAAAGTGGTCTGGGAAGTGCTGGTAGTGTTCCTTCTTCATGTCGGAGCTGCAGGAGTAGGTGCTGACATCTGCAGCCGCCGTGGTCCAGCTGCCTGCTGGCCTTAAACACTACCAGCTCTGGCTCAAAATGAGAGGGAAGCCTCGCAGGAAATGTAGTGCTTTCTTCTGACGGCAGGATTGGATGAAAACAGGAGGAAGAAGCCTTTGGTTGAACCTCACCATGGGGCAATAGAACAGGGAAGGGCATTGCTGGGTCATGTGCTCCACACCTTCCTCTCTTGCTGCTCCTGCAGCCCGTTCTAAGCCTGTCAGTCTGAGCTGTCCACACTAAAATGAAGGAGTCTATTCCTCCCGTGATTTATGGTGGAAAGTTGCACCAGAAACCCGTAAGCCTGGTGGCCCATCGTGTGAGACATCGCTTCATGTCAGGCAGCCCTGGGCCTACCAGGAAGTAAAAGGTTTATTTTCTGCTGGCTTTTCTACTACAGGTTGTTACTTCTGAATCAAGCAGTTGGGCTCCTGCCCTGGAGCCTTGTTCAGTGTTTGGTGACGGACTCTTCCAAAATGTACCAGTGTGACTGCTGATAAGGATGCATCACTGTTATGTACTGGTGGGGGAATGAGTGAAATCCATGGTGGTAAAGGGCAGCTGACTGCAAATGTGTGTCAGCGTGCATTTTGCAGCCAACACAGTGGCTTTTTAGTCAGATGTGTCATGCTCACAGGAACTGTAGGTGATTTCCACCCCTTTCTCGTTACTTCACCATTGCAGAAAAGAGGACGTTTGGGTTTTAAGCTTCATCTCACACGGAGTCAAAACCATCAACCAGAAATGTAATATTGTTTACTGTTTGTAAAGTGGTAACACTGCCAAAAATAAAGTTTTCTAAGAGTGTTTAAAAAAATCACACCCAAGAATGCTTTAAATAAATATAATGGAACATAAACTTTTAATTCATCTACTGAAGATTATTAAAGCAAGATCTGTTGAGTTCTGTTCCCTGATAAGCAGTTTATATAATTAGGTTCATTGACTAAAATAAAATAAGTGATTATGTAGGCAAATTTACTGATGTACCAAAGCCTTAAACTGTTTAATTGTTTAAAATGCTTTCTAAGTAGAAAAAAAAAAGAAAAATCATCATTATCCAAAACAGGATGAATAGCTGCTTGACATGTTCTTAAATAAGAAGCAGTTTATGGCCTGCACCCATTTGTCAGTGAGAGGAAAAAGAAAATGGAGTTATAGTTGTTTACCCTCCTAATTTCCCACATTTTCCTGTCCTTTTTTGTAACCTTTAGCAAAATGCACAGATCTTGAGGTCTCAGTCAAAACACTTTAAGCAAGCCCCAGAAAGTCCTGAAGGTGGAAGCCTCAGTCTCTGCAGTAAGAAGGTTCCTGTTCTGGGAAAATGTTCATTTTTGGAAATGCCAGTGATGGTCATGAACGTCTATTGGCTTTATGTTACAATAGTGGTTGTTACTAGGATTATGCTCTGATAATTGCTTGTGTGGACTGCTAAACAGGGTGTTGCAATCAGAAAGTGGGCTCTGTTCTTTGTAGAGGTGATCAAGGATTTTATAAAATACTCTGAAATCACCTGCAGAAAACTGGCTTCTAGACCTAAGAAATACTTTTCTTCAGGAGAATAATGACATACACTGTAATCATAGCCAATTCTTTTGAGCAAATGAAACAAGGAAAATGTGATTGCCAAAAGTCACAAATGTGAGTGCCAAAAGAATGATGGGAGACATGTTATTGCACAGGTTTCTAGGATGTTGTTGTTTGGTTTGGCTTTTCTTTAATAGGTGGAATGTTTTTGGTAGTCCATGACTGGTTCAAATTCTGCACAAAGGTAAATGGCACAGTGTGTATTGTGCCAAGACTGAGGTAGAAACTAATTCCTACCTAAAGCAGGACAAGTTGTCATCAACCATTGTCTAACTTCAGTCAAAGTGCCCTAGCTGGAAAGGAAAATGGTGATTCGGGCTTGAAAACCAGCTCCTTTTTGAGCTGTTCATGTCCTGTAGTAGGCCGAATTGTGCAGACTTTATAGAGAATTAATATGTGCACCCATCTGAACTAGAAGATTTTGTACTGGGAATCCTAATGCTGAGCATCTTCACAGGCTTGCTGGCAAGTTCATTGTTCTGCTCTATTCTTGTAGCAATTCACTTGTTAAATCTTCTTTACAAAATTGACATTTGTTTAGAAACTTCCAACAGTAATGTCAGTATCAATGAATCATTTCTTGCTGGTAAGAGACAGATGAAGGAGTTTAATTTCTGGTGTACATACAGACAGGACTTATTAAAAAAAAAAAATCCAAAACAACTCCTTTTCAAGAATGCTTTTGGTGTTTAAAACTGTTTGTTATTATTATTGTGGTAGTAGGACAACAGAGGAATCCCTTTTTTTCTTGATAGTGATATCAAAGAGCAAGTTAAGAAACCCAAGCAGAGCTCTCTGACATCTTGTAAATGTGCTGCTGATGCATTAACTTAATCAAAGCACTTACTCAAAGTTCTTCAAGCCAACCTTTTTTTTTAAATTGATGAACTCTATTTTATTACTCAACTTGTTAATAAAAAAAATTGAATATTGACTTGGGCAAACCCCAGACAGGACCAGACAGGATTCTCCTTGGTAGATCTCAGTTATTTGACACTGAACTCTTTATAACTGCTCTTTGAGTGGGATTATTTTCAACAGGTTTGTACACTCAGTGGAGAAACTTTTTTCAGTTATTTAGATCATATTATGGTTATCTGGACATATACTTTCTTTTAAGCACAGGTTTATTTCCTTTCTATTCTGTTTCAGCCCAAGTGAAAGTGATGGCATTCAGTTTCCAGTGCTTATAAAAAAAGATAACTTTTCATGTACAGTGCTGTCTGACAGCTGACCTTGTGAAAAATGTGAAATTGAAAGTCATTGGGTGCAACTGTAAGCACATGTTTAGAAATCCATAAAAAACCCCCAAACCATAAAAACTGGAAAGTCAGAGTTTAAAACATTCCTGGACTGACACGGTAGTTCACTGGTTTAGGTGCAAGGGCTGTTGAGAAATTTGTGTTGCCAGCCACTGTGAGAGAGAAAGGAAGCATGTAGTGGCCTGATAGTAACATTGAAGTTTCTCAGCTCCCGTTCTTTCCCTTTCTGAGCTCCTGTTTACTTTATATTGTTGCATTTCCAAAACATGGTTCTCTAAAGTGCTCTTCTGAGACCTGGCTTCGTAAGGGGAATTTACACTTCCTGCTGCTAAATTGTTGTTCTTGTTTTTACTGTGAGAAAACTGAAACTGAAGACTGATGGTTATTTTCCAAGAGCAATTCTGAATCTTAAATTTAGATTTTTCTTTTTTTTAAACAAAGAACTGTCAACCTCTTTATTGCCCACATACTCTTATTAAAAATATGATCGTCATTCTCATATCAGTCTCAATTTTATGATCCAGTCTGATTCCTGCTCATGGTTTTGTTTTAATTTGGTGAACTCCTTACTGTGAAGATCTGTAAAGCTATGCCATGTTTATGGGATGAAGGAAACTAGCAAGAAGTGGCCAAAATAAATGAACAGTTAAATAAAGCAATATTCTTTATTGTACAATAAACTAGTAGAAAATCTAGCAGCAGGGATGTGGTGACTGAACAGGAGCTAAGTCACATTTTTTTCTCAAAACACACTGTGGCAGGAAGGTGAAGATAAACCTCTGCATAGATTAAGCATTGTCCAACATAGCTTGAACATAGTGTAAAGTTTTGGTTCCTACAAGAACAGCTGAGCTTCCGTCATTACTGGGTCACAAGCATGTGAGTGTCGAGTTCATGGAGTTTCTCTGAAGTTGTATCAAGCAAAATAACATCAGCTGTGAACTTTTAGGGAGGTAGCTGAGTGTGTCAGTGCTGTCCAGTTTCCTCCACTGCCCTGAACCCAAATACATTCAGAACTGAGTGCAGTTGTAGGTAGTAAGCAGTAGCATTTTTACAGGACGTGTGTTCTCCACGCTGTCTTGTCTGCTTCCAACTGGCAGCTGCACAAAACCACAAAACAGGAATCTTGTTTGTCTAATCAAGAAGCCTCTGTTTGACAGAACACTTACCTGAGTGTATCGACCACCTTTAACAGCCAAGTGTTAACCATGTAATTGTATAATTATTTCTGTCTGTAAGAAAATAGTGCAGAACTTCACCAAACTCTCTGTAGATTGAGAATTTTTGTCACAGCTAGCTTTATTAGTCTTCGTATCAGAGATTTCTGCTTGTTGATGATGTTAGAGACTTGATCCAACTCAAGCATGTTATTTGTTTGCAGATTTTCTCTTTTGTGGCTGTTCTTTGTGAAGAAATTGTGGACGACTGCATCACTTGTAGTGGACTTTACTTCTTTGAATTCATAAGCTGCAGTGCCTTTCTTTTGAGCCTCCTGATTCTGTGTGTGTATTGCACTGATTTGTATGAATCACTGGGGAAAGATAAAGTGCAGAAACTGGTAAGAAAACTTTTTTTTAAAAAACAAACCATTTCTTCTAAGTGCATAAAGTCTGCTGTGGTGTAAAAAGCCAATGCAAAATGAATCTCCTTTTCTTCTCCATGTAAAAGGTAGATTAAAGTATCTTATAATTTAAAAATGAGCCAACTTGAAGAGTTTATATTGACATCTTTTTCAAGGTTGGCTACCTGCAGGATTTTAGGACTTGTGTAGAAAAGTCTTTCCACATTAATGCTACTAATACTACAGCATGGCCATCGGGTGTGTGTACACATATGGAATACAGTTTGCCACCAGCATGATGCTTGCAATTTATCAGTTTACCCTGTGGGTGTAGACTACCTCCTTTTTGGCAATAATCATAACTCATGACAGTTTATGGCTTTATACTTCAGAAAATCCAGCAGTGGGAGAAAGTTGCTCTGTAAAGTCAGTAGGAACATTATTCCATCTCACAAGTGTCCCTTCCTATTTGCCTTCAGAGCAAACAGTAGAGTCTTTATTTGAGGGTACAGATAAGGGAGTGTAGTAAAAGGTTTGAATGAGCACATTTACTTACAGTTTTCTAATTTCTCAAATGTTTTACCTAGGGAATAAAGCTCATGGTTGTCCTGAGTTTGAATTTGATTGTGAAAAAAGGTTATATAAAATGAATTAAATGCTTAAAAACAGGGCAGACTCCTTTAAATAGCTGATAATGCTGTTTAAATAGCTGATAATGTTGAGTGTCATTTGGAATGTAGTTGTAAAATGTATTTTCTGAAGCTTCCACTAGCATCAAAGTATCAAAACATAAATTCACAGGCAGGTTAACTCAGCTGTTGTTATGATGTTTGGTTTTTTTAGATAACCTATCTACAGTTAAATTATATATATTTTTTTAATATATATTTTCAGAATTTTTGGGCTGTGCCAGTCATAGGTGCCTTGTTTCTGGTAGCATCAATAGTGTTTTCTGCAACCTGCTCTGGCAACGCTGTTGAAAGTGCTGCATGTGTAAGTCTTAAAATGGCAAGATTTACTTTGTATTTATCTGGTGTGTTAATTTGTCTGCCCTCTAAAGTTCACTCAATTTGCAGAGAAGAAATTGAGTGGGAAATAGAACTCAGTGCACTGTGATGTTTTGGGAGGAATTAACTATTTCAGACCTTCCAGAAACTTACCATGGGAAATGCAAAGAGCTGGCGTTCCTCGGGATTGCTGGAGAACTCTGTGTGCACTTGCAGCTCCCCACCTTTTGCCTTCTGCCTTGGATTTGTATTATTTCCTGTCATCTCTTGCTATTCAACATTGTCATCTCTTGAAGCTTGTCCAGTTCTCTGATACCTTACTTCTGAAATTTCTGTTTTTCTTCAGTTGTCCTTTCATAATGTCACCCCCTCACAAAGTCATCCAGAAATCCTGTTTTTTGCTTTTACAGAGCACATGTGGACAACACTGACTTGCAACTGTGCAAGTCAGCAGTCTCCTCAGTGACAGAAATATTAGAGCAACAGGACATTCATCTCCCTCAGGAGCACTGAGGAGACTTAGGACAAGGCACTGAGGGGGTTTTTGGAATGCTGTAGTTGTCATAATTCCCTAGTCATTTGAATATTTCTTTTGAGTAACCTTGCAGTTGTGAACGTGTGAGTTTAAAAGATCAAATTCTTGAATGAGAAAAATTTATTTGGAAAAGAAAGCAAGATAATTCTGTTCCATGGGCAGCATCAGCTGTTAGAGATACACACTTCAGTATAGTAATCTTAAGTGATGTAGATCTATTTAGACCTAATAATTTGAGCATAAATCAGGTTTCAGTTTTGCTTTTTTTTCTGGTGCAGGAAAAATAAAAACGACTGTGATTTAATACTTACTAATGTCAAATTACTTTGGTCCAAACCAGCTGTGTAAAATTTAGGTAGAGTTAGAATAATGCATATGTTTCTTTCCTTGTTTGAAAAAATCTGTCTTCTCTTTACCACTTCTCGTCTTGCCACGACTAGTAACAAAATGTCATTTCATTCTCCCTTGCTGACCCAGGCTCTGCATATCTTCTCTTCCTTCACCTTCTGCGTGTTATCCTTTTTCATTTACTCTCATTAATCAGCAGCCCTCTCTTTGATAAATAGTCTGCTAATATGCCATGCTACTTTAATAACTGATTTTGGCAATGAAACGAACATACTTTTACTATTAAAGGTTGATTAGAACACAGTATAAGGTTCACACTTGATTCAAAGAATGAAAACTGTAAAATCTTTAGCAATGAATGTGCTAGAATGATGATTTCTGATCTGTGTCTAATTTAAATGGAACTATCTATTTAAGGAGGACTTTAATCTTAATATATAAGCATTATTAATGTATATAAAATGGTACAGCAAATCTCTCCAAACAGTGTTAGGATACTATGGCTGTTTATGCATTTTAAAATTATGTATTTCTGTCACTTTCACAGGCATTTGGATTTTTGGCAAGTTTGGCATTTGCAGCTGAATTTGGTATAGAGTGCTATCTCAGGCTAAAACAAAACATCGCTGGACACTCTCAAAATCCTCGCAACAGACCGAGTGCCAAAAAATCAGAAAATCAGCCATTGAATAAACAAAGAAGATAACTTCCTGAAATTGTTTCTTTTTCTTTTCTTTTTTTTTTTAATTGGAGCAAACTGAAATGAACTTTCAGTGCACTGTAGGTAACAACTTCTGTTTCTTTGTTCTAATCGATTTTGTACGCATTGTTCATCACAATTTTTTATGGATTCTTGGGTCACGTAATGACATCTTGAGCATCATGTTCTAAGGCAGCTGGTCCTGCCACCTGTTGGGATGACACGCCCTAAAACACTTTGGGTCTAAACAGAATAACTTCAGGACAGCAGTGTGCTGATTTGATTTTGACAGAGCTGACTAAAGGTTAATGCCTGAGGCATAAATTCTGAGCTGCAGCCTAAAGATATTTCCTGGTTAAGTGGACCAGATGCTTCTTTGCAAGTTTTAAATTAGTACAGCAGAATAAATTTTTGTCCTTCCTGGTCAAACTGAATGTAAAAGGGATACCTAACTGGAACCTTAAAGGAATGTTTATCCTTAAATAGGGGGAGTTGGGCTGTTTTTGCTACTCCTGTGTCTCAGTTCTATCTGTGCAGATCAGTTTAATGTTACAGTGACTGTAGAGGGTTTATGAGGAAGATAATGTAAATGGTATATTAAGGAGACAGTTTTGCACCCCGGATTTGTCAAAGTTTGGACTTGTATGCCAGAATCTTCTTTCAGATGGTTTCAAAAGCTGAAACTGAAAGTAACAGTTGCAGGAAGAAACTTGAAAAGCCAGCAGTGAGAAGAATAAGATAAAGAATAAATATTTACATGAAGCAACCCCAGAAGTAGCAATCTAAATATCAACAGGAAAAACTTCACAGCACGTTGGTTCCACCCTGGTGGATATTACTTGCAAGGTTAATAGCATATGCAGCTTGTTTGTGTATAGATAATGCTAAGGTTTGCCAGAATGGTTTTGAACCTCACCATTTTCTGTGTTTATAAATATGGCAGTAGCTTGAGACTCCTTGCTGCTGACTAGCTCAGTTGGTAAGCAGGTAAATAAGCGCTTGTCCCCTTGATTGGTTTTGCAAGTGACAGTCTGTAGGACTGCAAGGAGCACTACTGATGGGACATGTATCAGACAAGTGACAGATGTGTCAGACCGCATGTTGATGGCTGTAAAAGAAATGAAGTGCTGAAAATGCATTTTTCTGATGTCTGAGGTAAAAGCAAGACTGCTACACCTCTCTTAAGAGGAAAGCCTTCAAAAGCAGAGAAAATTACTGTAAGCCAGGAAATGTTCCAAAATACCAAAGCAAATGAGAAAAAGCTGATTATGCAATAACAATTCTTGTTTGACTGCTTGAGACATTTGCCGTGTCTCCCAGGCGTTAAGTGCCTTTCACCGATATCCCAATCTGGTGTGTTCCCTGTCCTGTAAGGCTGTGGCAACACTGAGACCAAGCCCTCCAGAAACTGGCTGAGCTCTATTTGGGAAAGGAAGAGGAAGCTGTTTTAAGACAACGGACTGTAATAGCAAGCCAAAGTTGGGTTTTTTTCCCATTGCTGTCACTTTCTAATGAGTGTGAGTTTGTGATGTTCTCTCTCTCTCTCTATGGCCTGAGACTTACACCTAACACTACACTTTGCTTTGGAGGATGTAAAATTTTGCCAGGTGGTGTGAAGCACCACGTTAAAGCTGTAGCTTGGTTCTAGAGCTATGCATAGAAGAGATACTTTCCTTCATAGAATTTTCTGTGTTATAAAGAAGAAATGCTCTTTGGACTGGCTTTTTGTTTTCCTGTATTTATGAGTGTCTGTTTGCATTAAAACCTGATTTCAGTCAGCGCTTGCTGTAACTGTCTCTGATAACTGGGTAGATTAGAGATGTTTGGTTTACAAGCAGTGTTACTGGTGATACAAAATATCCATAATGAGAAATATCTCCTCTATGATCTGCAATGTCTTACTCTGAGGATCATGCCCATATAAGTAACATTCCAAAAGTCTTGTTTTGTTTTCTTTTTATTGCCTAGAGTCCTACTGCATTTTTTATCACACCAAAATGTCCATAGTCTTTAAATCTTCATCTGTAATTGGTAGCTGTAAATATAGTGTAAGAGCAACACTGTGCTGCTAAGTATTTATTAAGCCATGCAGCACCGTGAATGGACTTTTATCCTGAGATAATTTTTCCTGTTATTTTTCTCAGCCTGAATATAAGTTAATTGAGGTCTGGGTTTTGGTTGCTTTTTCTATAGAGTTTTCCTCACCTAAGTGATGTGTTACTGATGTCCATTCCTGGAGATACAGAAAGGGATCTATAAAGTCATCTCCCAGCCTTGGCAGTTTACCTGGCAACAGTCTGTCATGTAGTAGTTAAATACTAGGAGCAAGTCACATAATGCTTATAGGTTTAAGGCAGTTGTCTAAAATGTTCCTTCCAAACCAGCTGTTGGCTAACATACATGATGGTGCTGTTAATCCTTGCACCTCATAAGGTGTTTTTGCTCTGTTTTAAAATAGTTGAAAGCAGATTTGCATGTGTGTGTGCTGTTTTCTGCTTCTGTGAGGTCATTTTTTAAACTGCTTTATCAGCTTCCTATATCCTAGCTTTCCTTATCAC
The DNA here is from genome assembly GCA_013399915.1 of Illadopsis cleaveri. NCBI lineage: Eukaryota > Metazoa > Chordata > Aves > Passeriformes > Timaliidae > Illadopsis > Illadopsis cleaveri. The sequence goes on along the minus strand of VXBB01002838.1, from coordinate 304,953 downwards.
TCCTAGCTCCTCTGCCCTCCCAGTCTAGGTGGGGGAGAGGCTTCCTTGCTGCAGTGACTGAGCAGACTGGTCTGCAATCTTGGCATGCCCCTTTGATGCCTGTGGTGTCAGGTGCTGGCTTTAAATGTCTGTCTCTTAATTAGACTGATCCTAGAGAATGCTGTTGGAGCTGGATTAAATGCCTGGTTCTGCAGGAGCTCTGTGTGTATGGCTGGTTGTCTCTTAGTCCTCGTGCTCTGTCAGCAAAGCCCTTTGCTTGTTTCCCAGCCTGCTTCTGGGAAAATCAGCCGATGAAATCAGCCGACCTTATTTAAACCACCTGCTTAAATTGCTTCCATTAAGGTGGCTGATTTTGGCTTAAGTGGATTAGGGATTGTTCAGGAGAGTGATGGGAGCTCTGGCAAGGTGCTGTTAGATACAGCTGCTCAAATTTCTTCTGTTGGCAAAGTGAACCTTTCTGTACATCATAACCAGTGGTAAAGCCTCTTGGAAAGAAGCAAAAATCACATTAAAATCACAGTGCTACCAGTGCTCTTTGGTTCTGAGTGTGGGAAGGCATTGTGCCTTACTGCCTGTGCCCTGTGCTTCAAAAGAGCAGGGAAGGGTTGTGGTCTGTTACAGGTGAGTTCTACCTTTGCACCTTCCAACCTGAAAGAGCAGTGAGCGGTCTCATGCAATTCTCAGAGCTCAGCACAAGTTGTTTTTGCATAATGGCTGTCATGGTGATCCTCATTCAAATTTGTGCAATAAAATACCAAGCTTTCTACACTGAAGGGAAATTCTTAGTGAGATTTTTCAAAAGTTCTAAAAAACTAGCAAATCAAGATGCTGATAGTGCCTTTAAGATGGAAATTCATCTCTTTTTTAGTCTATTACTGTAAACATAAGCAGCTCTCTGGATATTAAATTTTATGCTGGACAGAGCTATATATTACTTTTAATACCATTAAGAATTAAAGCAGGATGATAATACATTAATTTTGTATATATAAAGTAAGAATTTTATAGTTTTGTTTCCAGTGTTGCCTTGAATGTGCATCTAAATAATTTTTAAATGCTTAAATATTTTTTACCATTCTAAACCTGTGGTATTTTTTAATGCATAATGTTTTCTTGATCTAAGGAACTTCATAAAATATTTTGTAATCATTTTTTTAAATAAAGGTTTAGTAAATAAGTGTTTCTTGTTTTTACTGCTATAATTTGGTGCTGCTATGTAGTTCTCCCAAAGCCAGCTATAGGAAATAACATCATTCTTTGTTCCTGGTTTGGAGGAAAGAGCTTGCATTGTGTCTGCTTGTTCCTGGGGAAGAGGGTCCAACTGGCTGCACATTCTCACTGGAAGTTCCCAGGAAAAAAAGATCTGATAAGGTCAGTATTGCTCCTGACCACAGGGTCCAGCCAAAGTAGTTTGCAGTAGCCTTTACATGTGGTCTGTAAGTTAATGTGAGAAGCATAATCCAGGTGCTGCTTCCTATTGTCTTTATTACATGGAACTGAAAAAAATAAAGGGGCAGACTTGCTAAAGGAAGGAGCACAACCTAGCAAAAGGTGTTGAGAGTGAATAATTTATTCTGGTATAGAAAAATGCAGGTCACTGACTTCCTTGGTTGAGGGAGAGCTGCTTGATCTCAAAAGAATTGTTTGGCTGATTGTCAGTGGGAGGGGGTGAGGAAAAAGAAGCAAACCTGCATGTTTTGCTTTCTGGCAGCGGAGCATTTTTTTGTTTCATAATCCTACAGATTACTTATTACCTGGTGGTCATCTTGTACACAGGAGGAGAATGACGCTTCCTTCATTGTTGGCACAGAAACTGGAATGCCACAGTATGCTTTTCTTTATTTTGTAACATGAAAAGATGAAGTCATTTTAAAAATGAAATTGTCACTTTGATGAAGTTGCCAGAGATGAGTGTAATCATAAGGAGTCAAAAGGGAAAAAGATATCAAATGCTTTTAATTACCTAGATGCAGGAAAACAGTCAAGGCAAAATGTTGTATTAGAAAGGTATGTCCGTGGTGGATTTTACACCATGAGAAAATAACTCACAAATACTAGATTTAATAATTTGAAGCATGACCACACAGTTTAAGTTGTGTTATTGCTAGAATCACGACAACCCCCTTCTCAGGAGTGTAATCCAAGATGGTTCACTGTAAATGACCAGAATGTAGTGCAGAAGGGCAGAATATGGGCTGGCAGCATGCAGCTTTCCTTTGTCAATGCACAGGCACCACCTGGTCACTCTGTCTGTCCATCCCTCGGTCAAGGCACAGATGTGTTTCCTTGCTTTGGAATGGCTTTTGTCCTCACAGCGAGGAGCAGGACCTGCTCTCTCACACAGCTGCGGTCATGCAGGAGCCAAGCAAGGGTCACTGCTTGGCTGGGCTTTGGCTGTGGCTGCCCCTTGGATTCGGGATGGCTATTCTTAGGCCACGGAAGGAAGCACAGGGAAGGGCAGAAATGTGTTTTGCAATGTTCTGCCGTCTGCACAGGAACCCGTCGAGAAGCTGCAGGAGGGAAGGTTGTCCACAAGAGGGCAAAGATGATCCTGGGATCGAAATTATTTGGCCTGAGGGACTCCATCCTCTTCCCATCTGTATTTCCAGTGAGATTGAAGCCCCCATGTCCCTCTGTTGTCAGTGTGGCTATAAATTGAACTGTGCATTTTAGGGATACTCTTTCCATTAATTTTCTTATTTCTTAATATGTAGCTTGACGGATTTTTGCCAATATAATCTCATCAGTATTGTCTCAAGGAGATACTTTGCCTAAGTAGTTTGAAAGGGTTTTACTTGCGTTACTTCTGTTTTGTAACCTGCCAATAAATGTTTTTAAAAATTCAAGTCGAGCTTCAGCTGCATGACAACACCTGCACTTAAAATGGTGCACTGCAGTCTTGGAGAACTTTGTGGTCTGTACTATGCTGTGGTTCTCAATGAAAGGTCTGTGGATCACGGGTGGGAGAGGAATGGAGTGGGGCATACCTGTGCATTTCCTGGACTCTCGAGAAGTTAAATGAGGGAAGCTTATTATCCAAAAATGCAAATTATGCATGCTGGAAAAAAACCAGGGCCCACAAACAGACATGTTAGCAACCATAGCTGTAAAGCATGCCAGACGGGACTTCCCGCAATTCCAGTCCTCTCCAGGCATCCCAGTGAAACTTGCTTTGACCAGCCCACATGCCCTGATCACTTACTCAGTTTGTTTCTCATGACCTATTATCTCTTGGCTGAATTATTGGTGGGAAACGAAACCAGACTTGGCTGTTTTGAAATTGGCAAGTCCTGAGGTGAGAGTCAGGCTTCACGAGGTGACAGCACAAGCACATTCTTCCGCAGCATGACACATATGCAGCCAGATGGGGACAGCAAATCCCCAGTCAGGTATGCACTGCTAGATGTGCTGCACGGAGGCAGGCACTAATCTGCAGTGCGAAGCTTAGAGTGTATGTCAGAGCTCTCTTTTTAGTCCTCACTTGGACTTACAGGAAGCATAACATGGTAAGACAAAAAGGAGGACGAGTTTTCTGTTACCATATGCTCTACCCTTCCTTAGAGAGTGGAGCAATGTTGCTCAAAATAATGCAAGTCTGTCTGCACTACAGCCCTCCTTTCAACTACTTCCTTTGCACCAACTGTTCCTCTTCCAGAAATATCAGTGCAGACATAATTCTGAAATCCCTGCTCATGTTGAGCTCTAGGTGAGGAGGGGACAGTTACTTAATTGTTCTGTGGTCTCTGCACTCCACTAACCAAAGGTGTGGAGCTGCTATCCTGATGTGAGCAGCAAAGCATCCTCAGCAAGGAGGACAGACTCACCACTCCTATTTTCATTAACACCCATTTTCAGTCCTCTTTGCCTGCCTGCTCAGTTTCAAATGCTGCTGAGCACTGGGTTTTGATACTCACATTGCTAAAGCCCTGCTTCCCATTCCTGTACCTCAAACCTAAACTAAACCTCCCTATCAGTGCAACTCATTGCAACAAGAGCTTTGGCTAAATCTATACCTGCTAGTTTCTCAAAACAGCTGGGATAAAGAGGCTGTGGAGGTCTTTCTGAGAGGGTACAATACAGCTCTAGAAACAACTGGCTCGTTAATGTAAGCCTGTTTTCTGCCTCATTGTCCTTTTGCTCAGAAAGGCTTGTTTTATGAATGAACCGATGTTGTCCTTGACTTGATACAGTTTTTTGGTTTTTTTTTTTAATTGTAAATGCCTGTTTCTGGCAATTGTGCCTCTCATTTGAGGGTAACAAGGGCATAATTATTCAGCTCTCATGCATCACAAACTGCTGAGCATGAGGTATTAATGGAGTGCTTTGCTGCCACCATAGCTTAATAGCTACAGCTGCAGCATTGTGCTCCTGTTTGGCAGGGGTTCATGGAAAAGGGGGATGCAGATCATTAAGCTTTATGTTAAGAGTGATTTACAGATGTAGCAATAACAGTAGACTATACTAGACAGACAAAGCACTTCTGATGTAAAAGGAGCTGTTATACCAGCAGAGCTGTAATTCATACCGGTGGTGGTACAAAGCCCCCAGCACCAGTCCACCTCATATAGCCCACAATAATGATAATAAAGGAAAGTTGTTGGTGTAATTGTGTGTGTGCTGGCAGGAGGAGAAGGGGAATCATGCCCTACCATCACAGCTGGCTTGCAGATGCAATAGAAGGAAGCAGCAAATTTGTGCTTTTGGCTAGCTACAGGCTTTGAGGTGGTATCAAACCCCTAGCCTGGTCTCTTCCCATCCACCCAGCTAGAGCACCAGCTCTGTTATGTGCTAAGATACAAGTGGTAGAATTAAAAGGTGAACGTTGCCCCAGCTGCACATGGGAAGGTAAAAGCAGTGCCTCTCAGCTCTACCCTGAGATGTTCCAGCAGAGAGGCCAAGCTGCCCTGGTAGCTGATGGAGGAAGAGGCACATCTAGAGGGTGAATCAGAGGAGAAGGGTAACTCCTGCACTCTGACTCGCTGCTGTGATTCACTCTTGCCCTTCTCTTCCTTCATCAGATGTGCAGGGCAGAGTGGCTGAGTATTAAGGCTAGTCCCATGCAAATGGTCTCCAAGATACACTGTGCTTTTTCCTGGCACAATGATATTTACTCTCTTCGAGCTGTAAAAGTAGTGCAGAATGAGTGCTGTCTCTAATTTCCTAGTCTGATCTTGTATGCCGAAGGGTTATATGCCTCAAGTCTACACCTGTGGAGTTTTCTTCCCCACATTCCAGTTCCTTCTTGTTCCAATTCCTCCTGTGGTAAGAGGGCTGCCTGTCTGTGTTGCTCTTCTTACACGAGTGCAAACATGTAAGAAAAGAACAAGTGGTTCAGACATACTTAATTTAGCAAATGCTCTCCATTAGTGTCCTGGGGATATTCCCCTCTGTGGGGAGGAATGTCCCATCACCCTGTGTAGCTGCCACGTCATTCACACATGTGCCAGCTCTGCCTCAAGGGCTGGTGTGTTCTCCTTTTCTTTCTGGGAGTCTCTTCAGCACCCACAGAAACATACAGGTGCTTCCTTCACCCCCACACAGGACTGGTTTTCTACACATACCCACACATGCAAGCACAGAGCACTCAGCCTGCTCCTTTTCTTCTGTACTATTCCCTCCTTCCCAGGTGCTTGGCTTGCTGCACAGTTGCCTTCCTGCCTTTGCATGGCCCCAGCTGTCTGGAGTCCCCTGGGAGAATGGCTCTGAAGTGACAGATGTGACAGATGCCTCTGTGCACCAGGCAGGGCCAAAATCTTTGCAGGGCCAGGCAGAGTAACCTGGGGGCTTTGCAGCACCAAATGTTGGTACCAGGACACCTGGGCATTCCTGGGTTACGTTGCACTGCAGGCAGAACTTCTTGTCGTCATCATGAGGAGGGCAGGACTCTGCCTTAGGCTTTAGAGGTTGCAGTTTATTCCTTTCAAATGGTTGGTTTGTGTCTTGCTATTATTCTAGGTCTGCAAACATCTAAAGTTAAATGAAATTTACACTATCTTGGGCACTCTGAATTCAACTCAATCCAAACCAAGATTATCAAAAATTAATTTTAGTTGAAGCAAATTTATCTATGCCCTAATCCTTTTTTTCTGCTGTAAAAGTTCAGGCCTTTATGGTGGGCTAGTGCTCTGAAGGACATACTTCACTCAAACATGCCTCACCTGAGAGCCGGCATTTACCCAGTATTTTGAAAATACTAATGTGCCTTTGTGTAATGCTGTAGTTCAGCAATATGGAAAAACCAGGTGCTGCTGAAGGTGGTGTTATGCTCAGGAAGTGATATAAAAATATTAATCCAAGGAACAGCACTGTTCAGAGCTGTTCCCTCAGGAAAGGTTGGGTAGTGCTGCTACTCTGCAGTGACCCCTTGATTTTAGCTCCTTCATCTGCACTTTCTCTTTTAGCTCTGTCCTCATGCCTCACCATCCCCACACAAAAAGCCAAGGTCCTCCAGAGCCTCCTTTCAAGGAGCCCTCCCTACCATACTACTCTCCCCTGCAGTACATTACAAGCAGCCACAGTCAAATTTGGCCTTTGACTATTCACCAGTGGAATTTTAAAGCCAAGCTTTCACAGCACTAAGCCAGAACAATGCCAAGGATCTTGGTATCTAAATTCTGCCTTCCTGCAAAACTGAAATCTTGTCTTGGCAGCCACCTCATCCCTGAGGCAGGAAACTCCTGTGATGCTGCAACTCTTTTAATTATTGTTTTCTTCTTCCTCCCCTTTTTTTTNTTTTAATTTTTTTTTTTTTCTTCCCCCCCCTTTTTTTTTTTTTTTTTTTTTTTCCCTCTAACTTTCAATCTTCCTATCTGTGAAGCGCTGCTTCTGGGCACGGTGAGACAGCTTCACTTTCACTGTTAGCACAGCTCAGGCAGAGGTTTGGTACAGGGCAAAAAGCAAGCAGATTTTTTTTTTTTTTTTTGCCAACTGTCTCAAGGCAGAGGGACTGGTTCAGGCAGGTGATGAGCGCTTGTTTGATCCTTAATAAATTGGCAAGTCATTTACACAGTAGAACAGTGCAGATATGAGATAACAAGAGGATAAATCATCAGTTAATTAGAAATGTGGCCCTTTTTTTATTTTATGCAAGCTCAGGGATGGTGGGAACCCGCTGTTTGTTGATCAGTCCCTAGTAGCAAACGCTGATGTGTACTTGCCACATTGGTCGTGAGAAACCAGCGTGCTGACCCAGGGGACCAGCTGAGGCTGATGGACTGGGCTCAGGGACAGGCAGAAGAGAAATAAACTCTGGAGTAGCCTGCTGTGGGTAATCAGTGACCTCTAGAAAGGACATAATTATTTTCCTGTTTTCCAGCTGCTGTTGTGCTGGAAAAAGCAATTGTTGTTCTCCGGGAGAGGAAGATAACAAGCACTAGTGCCACCTTCTGACCTGCTCCCCTGTAGCAGGGTTAAACAAGCCCTGGAACCAGGGGCTGGAACCAAGAGCCACCTGTTCCCAACAGGATGGCCTCCCAAGTGTGCAGCCCTGTGTGTCTGCAGAGGAGCAAAAGGTAAGCCAAGGGCATGGCACTTGCACTTGCTCCAGTGTGAAACTTGTAACAGCCCAAACAGGTGGGTTGCTTAAGAACACCCTAGAGCTTTGTGATGAGGGCTCTCTCCTGCCACCTGGGTGTAAAACTCTGCAAGCAGAAAGAACAGGATGTGGCTCTCCCTTTCTCTGGTACCCACTTCTCCCTGGCTCACACAACCAGCAGCACCTTCAGGATGCCCAGCACAGCCCAGTGATAAGTAAATCTAGCTTTCCTTGCCTTTCTGATGGCACTCAGTCTAAAAGCAGGTCCACACTTTGCCTAAGCTGCAGGGATGGCCAAGGCCCCAGGCCAGCACACAGCCTCAGCAGCACCACGTGGCTCCATGCTGTCTGTAAGCACTGTGGAGCCCACAGCAATTTTAAGTTAAACAGGGCAGAGCATATGGCAACTTGATGCCGTGTTCCACAGCTTGTGGTCAGGTCTTGTGCATCCCTCCCCAGCTTTAGCAGAACAAGAAAATCCCAGACACAGGGAGGGTATAAAGTGCAGACAATCAGTAAAGAGACTTCTCTGTCACTCCAGGCAGATCTGTCCTTTAATAACCAGCACAGCCAGAAACTGTTACTATCTGCCACCATTTCCGTTAGCGCACAAGGCACTCACATTAGTTCCTGCCCTCACAATGTTTCTACTGATGTTTGCACCTGATCTTCCTTCTCTCCTGCTCCTTTTTGCCCTACTAAGTTCCTAATCCTCTTCCATGGAGCATCACTCAACACCCCACCACTACACACACACTTCCTTAGAAGTTATCATTATCCTGGTGTCCTGCTACCCACTTTAAACCCCACATAGTGAACTGTTTCCAAACAATGCAACCAATTCTTAGCAACAGAAAAAGTGTGCAAGTTATGCAAGCCACATAACCTGCACTGTCTTCGTCCAGCACTGCGGTCCTCAAGCTTTTCAAAGCCACTCTTCCTCTTTTTTAAAACATTTCATTTCCCCTTCTCGTTTTTCTGGTTTCTACCCGATAAAAACACTATTCACTCTCCAGCTTATCTCAAGCACCCAGAGCTCAAACATGAGGTTTCGGTTTTTTCACAGTATGAAACAGTTTGTACTACCAATTTTCTTTTCCCAACATCTACATTTTAATTTTTCAGTAAAAACTGAATCCCAAATTCCGTGTTAGCTCAAAGGATAAACTACACTCATCTTGGAGCTGAAGAGATGGACAATTTTTGGGTGGGATAGCTGGGGACCAGCACATCCAAACACAACAGCAGGGAACAGGTTTTTCTGTGGCTGTTACCTATTGTCCTCCAGTTACAAGATGTATTCTGATACTCCTCTGAAAGAAAGCCACTGCTGTAGTAGAGGAAGGAAAAAAATGACCAGGACAACAGTCTGATTCTCCACATCACCCAAATAGCTAACAGAGTTTATTTCTAAAACAGCTGGAATCCCTTATGTGACAAAGTTGCAGACAGATGGAGCTTTCAGAACCAGGTTGACACAGAAGGAAACTTAAAACACTTTTGCTGGCAGAGGTACAGCAGAGAGGTGTCGAATTCCCTGCCAGATGGAGCTGTCATTCAACGACCCCCGGTGGAGCTGGTGATAACAGAAAATCTGTGCTTTTCTTGGTAGACATGCTTCACAAGAAGGATTTGGGGAAAGCAAGGAAACTTTGGCAGCAGAGATGTCAGTCTTCCAGCCTGAGAGCATCCTGATTAGGAGCATCTGGTGGGTCTATGGACCCAGCACTGTCACAACAGCCAAAGCTGCAGAAATATTTTAGCCGTCAGTAGGCACAAAAACCAAAAGGGAACTGGTAACTTGTATCTCTTGATCCGGTATAAGCAAGTGCACTTACAGCAAAACATATTCTTTGGATGATCACAGAACATAGTTCAGAAATTCTTTGGTTGTTAGACTGCATGAAATTCCCCTTGACTTTTTTTCCTCCCTATGGTGACAAGTGACAGAGTGATGTGAGAGGCTGAGAAAAAAAAGCTAGTATAGTGTCAGGAGAGGGGGCATGGTTCCAGGAGGAAGTGGAAACAGCCTTTTCTGCAGAGCAAGCTCAGGCTCCAGCCCCAGTCCTTAGCAGGTGCTTCTCCCCACTGCCACTGCGGCGCTGAGGTCTCAGCTGCATTCACAGTCTGCAGCAGAACACTGGCTTGCCACAGGATTGCCAAGTGGGCTTAAAGCTTGTGGGAAGGTTCCTACTGTCAATCTGAGGTGATACCTCAGGAGGTGAAGGAGAAACAACACAGTCTTTTTCTTCTTTCTAGGGGAACAGGAGAAGTTGTATCCTTAAACATCTGTGGTATCAGTCCAAATTAAAGTCAGAGCACTGGTTTCCAAAAACCGTAAAGTCAGTCTTGGCAGGAGGACTGGTGATCAAGCAGCTCTGTTGCAAAGAATTAGACACACACCCGTGTGTGTGTATATGTGTGTGAGTACCTTCTTCTGCAGGTATTTTCACTCAAAGTGCCCAGAATGAAGTCCCTTGTCACATAAGGCCATTTGACTGGTCCTGTGCTGGCAGCGCAAGGAAGGCTGAGCTATCACTGAAACTGCTGACAGTGCTATCCCAGCTGAGAAGAATGTTTGTTCTCTTAAGCCAGAGAGCCTTTGAGCCATGCTCAATTCTGGTTGTTAAAAAGAAAAAAATGGCTCATTTCTGACTAAACACAAAACATATCATCTGAAGGTAGGGGGCAGAAGTTGAACATTGTAAAAAGATAAGAAATAGCCAATATGAAATTAGTAATATACCTGCCTGTTACATGGTTTATTTGAATAATCCTCTGTATTAATGTTGAAGCACTTTATCTTGGAGTGAATGTATGTATGTTCATCCACTAAATCCAGAATTTTGTGCTTTCAAATTGTTTCTTGCTCTGTGTTGCTCTAAACAGGGCACTTTTGAAAAGGAATAGCAAAAAGAATCACAGAAACTGTGCACCATGAGGAGGGGGATTCTTACCTCATCAAGTTATCTGTTTAGTTATTTTCATTTACTTACTCAAAATTTTTGACACTTCAGCAGCTGGCCAATTTTCTGTTGTCAGAGTTAAAAATAAATTCTAAATAAAGATACATATATTAGGATTAAAAAAAAAAAGGTGGCAACAAATAATAATATATGTTGACCTGCCATGAGGCACAAAAAGTATTTTATGAGAGAACCATTAAATTACTTAGCAGTATTGATGCAGAATTTCAACAAATAGAAAAATATATAGCACGCCAGAAAATGTGTTTTTCTCCAGACTGTCCCTGGTAAACTGTATAAACGCAGTCTGCTGCACTGTCAGCACCGTCTATCTTCACAGAACAAACCAAGCTCTACTTCCCAGCTAGACATGAAAGGAGAAGCACCAAGGAGGAAGAGAGGCCCATGTTTCCATTTTTCCTGCAAAGAATTTTCAGCTCACCAGAGATGGATTGCAAAAGGAAAGACAAAGGTGCCAAGAAGGCATTGTCTCAGTACTGAAGTTACATAGAATATCATGATGATACCAGGTTGGACAAAACTGAATTGTTTTGTCTGTCCAGGCTCTGGGCAGAGTCCCCAGCAGCATAGATTCCAGCTGAGGCAGAGGAAGTGACAAAACCACATGTAAGAGACAGAAAGAAGCACATCGTTCCATTCACAATGGGCTTTCCATGAACACTGTTAGATTACAAAGTGAATAATTTATAGCAAATGCATAGACATTTTCTACAGAAGTGGTCTTACTATGAAAAGGAGGAAAAAAAAGACCCCATAAAATATTAAATGTATGTTCTTGGGTATATATTTTCCTGTATTTGGCAAGGGAATTTTTTACAAATAATCTTTGATTGCTAAAAATTCATGGAGATAACCCCAATTTCATTGTGTACTGTTGGGGCTAGGAGGAAGTGTTTGCAGTGATGTTTTCAAGTTGCATTTCATAATTGTTGATGCTGGCTGAGCTGATGTTAGAGAAAGTCCACAGTTCTGATAGAAAGAGGTAACAAAGGCTTGGGTCAGCTTATCCAGGCACGAATTCTTTTTTAACTGTTCCTTTGTTAAACGAATAATCCTTGGAACTTAAGAATCAGGTAGGAATTTGCAGTATTCCCCTTGTGTAAACAGATGGAGGAAATCAGAAGGAATTTTTCCATCCCTCTGAAAGGAGAACCAAATGACTGTCCAAATGAGTTTTAAATACATTCATTGCAAATAACTGGAAATGGCCACAGCCCAGCTTGAGAGACAGAAGTTGTCTTTCTCTGAAACAAGCAGGTTCTCCATTATAAACTTCTTTGGATTGGGGGGAGCAAAAAAATTTTGGTTCACAACATTGTTTTGCATAGGCATTCAAGTAGATCTTCCAAAGTTACCAGCTTGTCCAGGCTAGTAACAGAATACCCAGGGCTCTCTCCTCAGTAGTGGACACTCCTCTTTGGTATCCTGTTTTGTAAGGCAGACGTCTTGCGCAGGTGATGGAGTCACACAGATGCATCTGTGAAAAGGAAGACAGTGTCACTTGTGTCACCACAAACAAATTCATCCAATTTATTAAGCAACACACTGGAAACCATTTGGTAAGGGGTGGGGGAGGGAGAAAAGAAAGTGTTGTTATGTTCACTATTTGCTAGAAGCAAGTTATTTTGCTCTTGTAGTTATTTGTTAACAGCTCTCAGTAGCTGTGATAATGTCTGCGATGACAGAAAATTGGGAATTATTGCTTTTTGAGTAATTTTGAGTCACAACAACCAGGGCATTAAGAAATCCTTCCAGGTAGACAGAGCCCTGTGCCAGAAAATATGAATATTCATTTTGGGAAGCATTCTGGCAGTTACTAAGCACGATACTTACTTGTTGACTGTGTGATGCACGAAACCTTGTAGGATGACCACATGCTTATAACACAAAGTATTGTAGCCAGGAACCCGAAAGTCTGGATGAGAAAACAAACAAACCACAAATACTTACGGAGCATTAGATGACACATATTCCATGCATGTATGGACACTTTTCTATATTCAGCTACACATTTTATGGGATTAACAGACCCAAAAAGAAGCAGGATTTTTTACCCCATTCTACCAAAAGACTAAAAAACGCGAAAGTTTCTGTAGTATAACAGCAGCTTATGTCTTGTCAAGACTGAAAGATAGACTGAGAGTCATTCACAAGGAGGGAGAAAAGCTGGACAGCAGCACGGAGTGTCAACTTCTAAACTTCTCACTAGGATTCTGCAACAAAGAAGTCTGTTTCTAGCACCTCTGATTACTGCTCTTTTACTGCCCCATTCAAACAAGGCTTTCCCTGCAGTGTGCCAAACAAACAAGTCAGGTAGGTCTTCTAGTCTGTTTGCATCATCAGGACTAAGTTTCTGAAAGTAATTCTTTATTCTGGAGCAGTGGTATTTCAGGTCCTGCTGCTGTGAAAATACTGTCACCCACACTTGGAAGTCATGCCTCTCTCTGTAAAGCCTTCCAGCCAAGAGAGGCAGAGTGCAACTGCCAGAAATCAGCTTAGAGTCCCAGTGCGTTTTAGCTCAGGAGAACTTATCTTGAACAGGGCTCTGTTCAGGAGCAGGAAGCATTGAAAGCTGAACAGGGGGGTGAAATCCTTTAGGTAACTTCCAGCTGCTACAAGAGTCTTTTGTCAAAAGTTAATTGTCCTAATTCTTCACCTAAACACATTAATTCCTGTAAGTTAAAGCAGAAGCCTTTAGTATCAATGCTCTGGCAGGACAAATACCAACTGTGGTGAGTCGAGCATCTGACAATAAAACATTTTTGTTGGCACTGTGTTACAGGACATTCACTGAAATGAGCTAGAAGGTCGTTCACCCAACCAAGACACAAGTAAGGCAAGTCTGTAAGAAAACGGAGGTACAGGTGATAGATATATTGCAAATTTTAAAGTATCAAGACTAAAAAACACAGTCTTACCGCTCCAGCCACAAGTCCAGTTATATTGTAACTCTTGGCTGCTGCTACAATGGATCCAATGAGAAGCAGAATTGTACCGATTAAGTAATGAAGAAACTCCTGAAAAGACAAGCATAGCACGCATCAGAAGGGAAACATATCTGGAAAGCATTTTGATATATCTCAGAAAGAAAATAAGTTGGCAGAGATGACTCAGACCCACAGACCCAGAGGACAAAATGTAGTC
>VXBB01002838.1:269511-291238 GCA_013399915.1 Illadopsis cleaveri | reverse complement strand
AAAAAAAAAAAAAAAGGCAAAGCAAAACAAAGCAAAAAACCAAAACCCAGCAACTCATCTTGTGAGTGGATTTTATACCAAACCTCAGTTTCTATTCAAAAAAGAGCAGTTTGGGTCTACTAATGCTACTGGAACAGGATTTACTTACTGGGTATAGATGCAGTCCTTTCAACTCAGCACGGTACATTACTTCATTGCATCAGGTATGCACCTTACTTAGAGATGGTTCTGGAGGAAGGAAGGACCCTTAAGCACATATTTCTCTAGCCTATATGGAATGGCATAAGTGGAAAACCAAATGCTCCTACTTCTGATAATCTCAGAAATTAAGCACTTGATCTACTGCTGCATTTACTAAAAACTTACATCAACTGAGACTGGAAACCACAAGGAAGGAAGGGAGGGAAGACACGAAAAGCACAGCTGCAGTAATATATGATGCCATGGGGTTTTCTGAGAGAGGACCAAGGCACCACATTTAAACTCTTCTCTGGTGTGATGAGTATCAGTCCAGGAGTCAATTTTACTTTTTTACAAGGAGGGGTATTTGAGGGTTTCGATTTTGGATCCTCACAAAGCTTAGGACAACTAGTACAGGTGTTTGCACACTGAAGATGGGTTGTTTCTTGTGCACGGTGGGGTGGGGCAGGTGGATATCTGCTTCCTTTATCTGCATTGCACTACCAGCATGAGCCAAGCAAACAGAAAGGAGAAGAGAAATTCTGTCTCAAACCAGAAGATAAAATATAGTCCCAAAAGGAAACTGTCCAAGGAAAGCCCAGAAGATGAACAATCTACCACCAGTTTCACTCTGCCCAGGTGTTAAAAAGAGCTAAGGAGGATTTTTTCTGTAAAGTAGGCTCTGAGACCATAAGTTACTTTCCTAATTTATAAATTTGTTTCGGGTAATCAAAACCTCAACCCTTGCATTTGCCAGAATAAATCATATGCATAAGGAGGCTTCTCTGACTAGCCCATGATGCAGCAGGCAAATGGGATGTGCCATTGCCCCCTTAGAGACATCAAACAAAGCCGTGTACACAGGCTACTACTTTAGAGGAATCTAAGGGATGGGCAAAGCTGCAACAGAGTCATCAAAGGCCACATTAGGTGGAGAACCAACCCCCGGCAGGGCCGGAAGAGTGCCCCTCTGGAGAAATACTTCCAAGCTTTAAAAGGTGTCAGCAATGAAAAACCTCTTGAACCACTTCAGCTTTACTGGCTGCAAATCACGCCCCTGATTGCAATGTGAAGATCCTGCCAGGAAACTCATCCAAATGCTAGCTGTAGTTTCCCAGACTCTCTCACATCTTTCTCTTCAGTTCTAAAGATACTTAAATGTGACTGAAAATGAGGCTGTTTGTTTTGTAACAGAGCAGCAATGTTCAAGCATCACATCCTATAAAGCTTTCTGAAGCTGAGCAACCACAAACTTCAGTGCCTTAAACTCTGGAACATTGAGGAATAATTAAACACACAACAACAAAAAACAACCAAAGGCAGCCCATGCAGAGGCAAAAATAGCATCGTCCTGTTACAACAATGCACACATTAAATGCTGCTCTGCAAAACTATAATTTATTAAACTGTTATTAGATCAACTTCACTCCTTTATTTCAATCCTTGCATCTGTATTATCTCTAGATAAGTAAGTACCTTTAGAAACAGATAGTGGTGGTACATGTTTGAAAAAAAAATCTAACCATATTCTTCAGCTAAAAAGAAAAAGAAAATTAAAGTTTTCTCTCTGGTTACAACTGGATGGATGGACAAATTGTTATCTTAGACTTGTAAATTACTTACATAGCTTCCATTAACCACCATCCAACCATTTCTTGGGTTTCAAAATTCCTGTCTGTCTCTCCAGCTGGCTTTCCACACTCCTTTCGTCTGTCTTCAGTGGAACTAACATATGCAAGGGAGGCATATGTTCTAAGAGGTTGCTAAAATCCATCATCCCACACTGGGATGCAGAACTCTTCTGTTAGCTGACCTGAGCCAGAGCTACTGAGGAAGTTCAGGTCTCACATTTTTGTTGCTGCCTGTTAGTTCTCTGCTAGGATATGAGAGATGGATGTGTATGGGAAATGCAGGAATGAGGCAGGAACATCCTGCAGGATATCCCAGGAATGGCCAGGCTATGGCAATCAGGCTGAGGCTCCTATTCTTTGCTATTGTTTAAGTTATCTAAAACCATACCAAAAAGAGGCACATCTGATTTAAATAGCACTCACAGACTTTATTTTGGGACAGGATGTAGTATATGAATTTTAATGCTATGATTTGGTACTTTAACAATGCCTGAGCTGCTATAAATGACCTGAGCTACGACTCATCTGCTGAAGGCTCGATGATCAGTAGCTTTCTTTCAATTGTCTCTTAATAAAATTATCGCCTTCCATATAGTAAATCTGGATTTATGTCTGTGTAAAAGAGGGCAGAATCAAATCCAAAACAGCTGAAAATCTTACAGTTACAGAATCTGCTGAACTGAATACGAGCAACAAAAAGATTTGCATAGGAGGCAAAAAACATGACTGAGTGAAAGACAGCCTACCTTTGTGAGACAGCACAAGGGAATGGACTGAGAAAGGGAGACACCAACCCCCAAGAGAGGAGAGGAACCCAGGCTTACCGCAAGTGGCCAGCTAACACAAGTCAGCTTCCTGTAGACTCTGAAAATCTGCATGATGTAGAAGAACAGAATCATAACCAAATCGCACATGGTGACAATCTGAAAGAAGCTGTAAGCACTGTAATCTGTCCATTGAGAATTATTTACACTGATGAATCCAATCAGCAGTGAGATCTGTTAAGACAAAAGGCATATTCAGGTTTTCACTGTGGTGCTCAGAGAGTTGTGGAGATGATTTTAAGCACAACAAAATGGCACTTAGAAGACAAGTATCTAATGTAAATGGGATGGTCCCAACAAAATGGAAGACAAAGTAACGAGCATGATAAGGTTTTATGATTAGCAGATAAATGAGCTGAAGCAACCATTAGGACTGGGGAAAGGAGCAATGAATGGCCAGAAGGAAAGCAGCAGTTTTAGCATGAAGAACTCAAATTAAAGATGTCTCTATGTACAACAGAAGAGGTGTCAAATAGAGAAATGGAACTGAATGCCTGGAGTTGCACCAGTGACTGAAGCAGCTGAACCCCAGTGACTTTCAGTTCACTGACAGCTGTGAAAATGGAGGTGTCCATGAATATATCCATCTTCACTTTCATTTAGTGACATTTCTCACATGCAAAATGAGAGGACCTGAGCTAACACTTTTACTCTTCTGCCCACTTAAGAGGAGAAGTATTAGGGGACTGTAAGGCAGTATCAGAGTAAATAATATAAATATGTGGAGGAACTGATTTAATTCACCTCATCCCCAAAACTTTTATAAGTTAACACTGCCACATAAAACTACAAAGCTTTATGGTACGACTTCTTTCAGCTGTAGGCTTTCTAAGGACAAAAGCTATTTCCTTTTTTTCTTTAATCTAAAGCTACTTGTTTATTTTACTCATCTTGCTGCTTCCATCAGCTCGGCTAACCTGGGTGATCAAAATAAATCTACTGAGAATGTACTGAAATATTTTTTATTACAGACTCAGTCAATGCATGCTTTCAGCCACTGTAATTTTTAGTTCATCCATAGTCGGCCAGAAGCTGTAATGATTCACATTTTAAGTGTTTCTCCTAGACATTAAAAAACTACCTGAGGAAGCCAGCACTTCAAGACTGCACCATCTTTTCCTGCACACTCATCTTCCAAACTCCTAACCAACTGCATTCATTATCAGAATAATTTCCTTAAGATTAAAGGAGAAAAAAAACAGAGCACTCCAACGCCCAAACAACATAGCTTAGATTCTCCCTAGGTGTCAGCCAAGTTTCACCTGCTCAGTTCTAAGTGGACAGGCTAAATATATGCAGGTACACGGGCAACCAAAAGGTCTGTATGTAAAAACTTCACAGGGACCTGTCACCTTCACCAAACTCCATCCAGCCAGCCACATCAATGCCTTGACAGTGAACCACCTCAAAACAGTGGCTTCAAAGAAAAATGTCAGTGCTCTGGATTCTTTCCCACACAAGTGGCTAAGCTGCTGTCAGACCTGGTCCAGTTCCATTGCTTTTACTGTGGCAGTCCAAGGAGTTGATATTAGCCCTGTAAGTGATGCCCTGCTCTCTGAATCTTAATGTCAGTTAAGCAGAGTCATCTGAGTTAGCCACTGAATAACCTGAACAATCAGAAGGAGATAATTTACCCTATAATCTACAAGAAACACTCCAAGTGATGCAAGACACAGCTATTATTTCCATAATTTAAAACTAAATTTAATGAAATTTTATTCTGTAGGAAGACTCAACAACAAGTCACAGCAAGCACTGAGTGTCTTGCTCTTGGATAAAGGTGGGATGAGGACAACATTCTCTAACCACCAAAAGCCAGAAGACGTTTCCCTTATTCAGGTGTCTTCACAATAATCGGTTCCCAGTTTCAGTTACACTGTAAGAATCAAGAAGGAAGCGTTAATTCACAGAAATATCAAATCTGCCCACTGGCTCATTTCATGCATGAACAATTAACTTTAGCAGGTTTTTTTACAGTGCACAAAGGATAAGGAGGACTGGACTCTTGAAGTACAACCACCATCCAAATAATAAAAAGCACTGGGAAAAACCCCTTAGTTTAAGCTAGACCCAGTTCCTTCAATTTCATGGAAGCATAGCAGTACTTTTCTTTTCAGTTAAAATGTATAAAAAATTGAGAAGCATAAAGAAGAATGGGAATCATCCAAGGACAGAAAATATATCTGAGGTGTCACAACCCTCAGAAATAAGAAGATACATGGTACCAATGAAGAATCTGCTCAACTCCCAACAGGGTAGAACCGTGGATTTGAACAAACATGTTTTCCATTTCAACAGTTCTTCATGACTAAAACAACTCCAAATCCAACTAGTAAAGATTCACTCTTCTTTGATTTTAGATGTGCCTCAGCACACAGATAGGAAGAAACCACTGCATGGCAAGAGATATTTCTTTCAAAGATTTACTTTCTTAGCATAAATCTTGCAGCATGAGATTTATCTGCCATTTCTAAAGAGGGTCCTTGGTTCACAGACAGGTGATTCTGTTTCACAGGACAGGTGCAAAGGGGACCCTCTCAACAACTTTATACAAAGCTGTAACACATCTGCCACACTGTATTGTCAGCAGGTACAGTCAGAGTTTAAAACTCACCTGTTGAAAAAAGAAGCTAACAAATACAGGTAATAGAGCCACACAATATCACTTGTTCTTTGAAACTGACAAATACTGAAGTTCCTTCACCAGATACTGGTTTATCATGATATACAGGGTGATGACTGTATCTTTTTCCCCCCTGGGATTCTGGTTTCCAGAGAACTGAGTAATAAAGTGATATGTAACTGTCTGGGATACAGCTGAACATCTATCTCAGAAGTCAGTTTGTGACACACAGAGAGAAATGAATGCCAAAGCACTGAAGTGATCAAATGTTATGAATGTTCTTTATGCATCTGTGCTAAGGGGAGCAGGTTTATATACCCTGAAAATAAAACAGGAGGCACAAAAAAAAAATCTAGGGCACAGCTATTTCCATTTCAATATAGCACTTCACAGGCCATGAGAGCAACAGAGATGTAAGCCATAGGCAGCAAGCCAGTGGAACCAGAAGTACAGGTCAAGTAATGGTCAGTCTCATTAGAAGATTTCAGTGTGCTCCATGATATACATCCAGACTCCAGACCTGCATTACAAAAAGGGGTGAGGGACACATTGCAGGGCACTATTATTTAAGTGCTTTCTGGTTTCTGAGAAGCAAAATAAAGACCATACTCATTAATCAACCCTGAGGAGGGATTTCTGGATTTAAATGAAGTTCCATATTTACTCTGTTTCACAGAAGTTGATCAGCTTAAAATAACCCCCTGCTTGACTCTCCTTTGGACCCGATATTTGAAGTGAGTTGTGAAGCACGTTTAGGGACACCGATATAGAAAAGGAACAATCTTGCAGTCAAGGCAATGTGAGCTAAAGGCAGTCAGCACTCAGCAGACAGAAAAGACATAACAGAGCCTGCAAGACTTTTACAGAACCTGCATTCTCTTCCCTACTTGGAGCTGAAGATAAGGTAACCACATCCTTGCAATGTGATTGTGCAAAATGCTGCCTCTTGAATGGCACTGGCATACCTTCCCAAGCCTAAACCCCATTCTCATTTGAAGTCAACTCAGATCTACCAAAAAAAAGGAAACACATTTTTTTCTCTCCTGATGTGGGCTTCTTCCTAAAGCAGCCCAGGAAGCTATTGGCCACCATCACCACAAAAGCACATGGTTGGCTCATGGTCAGTGTGTTGTCCCCCAAGATCCCAAGGTCTCCTCTGGAGAAGTGCTTTCCAACCTCCAGCCTGTGCTGGTGCAGGGCCTTACCCTCAAATACCTCCAGACACAGGACATGGCATTTTCCTGTGTTGAACTTGATGAGACTCCTCTCTGTCCAGACTGCCAAGATCTCTCCCCATGGCATCACAATCCCCTGGCACATCAGCCACTCCTCCTAGGTTTTTCATCATCTACAAACTTTCCAGGAGTGCACTCTGAATCATCGTCCAGATCATTAATGAAGATGTGGAACAGTGCCAGCCCCACTGTGGACCCCTGGGGTACACCACTAGTGACTGGCCTCCAGCTGGACCTTGTACCACTGATCACAACCCTCTGGGCTGGGTTGTTCAGTTTTAAATCCATCTCGCTGCCCACTTACCTAATCAATATCCTGTCAGCTTGTCTGTGAGGATGTTATGGGAGACTTGAACCTTATCAAGATCAAGGTAAACCACATCCATCGCTCTTCCCTTGTCCACCAAGCCACCTCATTATGGAAAGCAGTAAGGCTGGTTAAGCATCATTTCCCCTTTATAAATCCATGCTGACTACTCCTGATCACCTTCTTGTCCTTCATGTGTTTGGAAATGCTTTCTAAGAGGATTTTCTTCATCATCTCCCAAAGGACTGAGGTGAAGCTGACAAACCTGTAATCCCTGGATCTTCCTTCCTGCCCATAGGTATTACATCAATCTGTTCAGAATGGCACACTTGCCTTTTGTACCCCTCAGGCTAGAGAAGATAGGGAAGGACTGGACAAGAGGGATACATTCTCCTCCTCTGTGCTGTAAAATGCTTCTGGAAGTGTTCCCTGTAAATGCTGTTTCTTTTTAAAAATCAGCTGGTTTCCTCCTTGTTTCTTCTTGTCCCTGACAAGGAACAAGCATCTGAAGTCCAGTGGTCATTATTACACTCAGTAAAAAACAAGGAAAATGTGTATCAAGACTTCAGGGAAATGAATCTTCCACTGCAGGAAAATTCTAAAAAACAAGGAAAATGTGTATCAAGACTTCAGGGAAATGAATCTTCCACTGCAGGAAAATTCAACACCTTCTTAACAAAAAGAGAGGAGGAATCATGCCTTTGTATTCAGAAACGATTATATAAAGGAAGAAGATACAACTTCCAGTTATTCCTAAGGCAAATGCGTACTGGAGGAAAGGCCCATGGCATTAGGCCCAGATGCTGTTGTACTCCTGATTTCAGATGTTTGAATTCCACCTCTAACTGCTCACCCTTGGGTGGCTGTAGTCCTGCAAATGCAATTAGGTAACAGAGAAAGCTTGGCTCCAAACACCCTGTCCACATGGGAGTGGGCTGAGCATGATGCTGAGACCCAGAGCAAGCCAGCCACACAAGCCTCAGCCTCCCTGTGGCTTCCAGTCCTGTCACTGGTCACAGAGGCCACCAGTAAAACTGCCCAAGAGCTGCCTGGCCCTCAGGACTGATGGCCTGGGCTCTCCTGCACTAACACACAGTCCTGGAGTGCACCAGCACAGATGGAAAAGCCCAGGCCAAGCTGGCAAGTTCAAAGAAGCTTAATGGAGAATCACCTGCTCCAATAGAGTGCATGCCCACTAGTCCAGAGATTACAAGTACAGTTTTCTTCGCTAGTCCCCTGAGGGTAACAAAGGAAAGGACTTGTTTTCCTCTGCATGTACCTACAAGCCAGGTGGCACCACAAAGCATTTTCTGCTCATGTGGCAGAAGACTGCAGTTTATCTGACCACAGAACAATTTTATAACCCAGGAATCAATCTGTGCAAGTGCTTTGTATGATCTTTTTCCACTGTCCTGCTATAATGGATGTCATAAATAAAGCTCTAGCTTTATTGCTAATACCTAATTCTTCTGTAACATTTGAAGAGAACTAAATTTTCCACAGACACAGCTACCTGGACAAACATAAATCCTGCATGATCTCCAATACCGAAAAGAATCTACTCTTAAAGGAAAGCCTAATGTTCTGAGGATGAGAGGCCCATTTCCACAGGCAAACACTGACACAACAAGGGAGGAATTGTTAGTCACTGACACTTGAATTCTGACCCCAGTTTTGTAACCCTATTTCTGTCTGAACTTCAGTAAATCATGTATTTCACCACTTCAGCTCCTCCAGTCACCAAATGAGAACTAATAAAGACTTCACATGCATTGTGCTAAGGTTTTGCACCTTCAAAACACTTCAGACATGTAAAATAAAGGCAAAAATGAAGAGGACTGCTAATAAATGTCATCTTGTCTAGGGCAAGATGACTGTTTTCCTTCATAGAATGAATGAAAAAAAAAAAAAAAGCTCACTAAAAATACCCCAACAAATAAACAAAAAAAGACAAAACCCCCAAAACCACACCAAAATACCCATATCCTTTTCCTCCCTGCTCCCTTCTCCAAAAAGCCCAAATGGATAATCAACAGATCACAGATGTCACAGACAAGCAGGTGTTTAAATCATCCAAGGAGGAAGCCACACAACAAGCAAATGCAGGAAAAGGTTCGCTTTCTGTAAGTTTCTTTGAGTTGCCACCTCAGCACAAAAGACAAACAAAAATGAGAGACCTAGCTCACTGTAAAATGGAAATTGGTATTTATTTCCTGCCTGTCATTTATCTACATATAACTGACTGTGATTCAAAAAGCACACCATGCACAAGACATTGTAAAGAAACTGTTTTCTAATCTTTAATGCTAGGACTACTTTACTACTCATCCTCTTGACCATCCCTGACTGTTCAGTACTGCACATTTTCAGCCACCCCTGTGCAGCAGTTCTTTCACTACTCTGCCAGTAGAATGGAGCACAGGTCACCCTTTCCCACTGTGACTGTGCAAGGCCCTGCACAGTGGTGATGTTCTGCTGTGGTGTGGCACAAGCAGCTCACAGGAGCTGGGCTTTCTGTGGTTAAAACTTGTTGATAACATATCAGTGTTTCTGCTGCTGCTGCTGAACTGGGCTCACACAGCAGCAAGGCTTTCTGCCACTCTTGTCCCTCCCCTCATCCCAAAGCACTGGGCAAGACATTGGCAATGACAGCTGGCCCCAGCTGAGCAATGGGATTTTCCAGCCCACATGATGTAGTATTCAGCGATAAAAGCTCAAGATAAGGAGGTTTAAGGGGAAATATTTTAGGTTATGGCATTTCTCTTCCCAAGCAACCATTATGTATAGAATCATTGACTCACAGGATATTTTGGGCTAGAAAGGACCTTAAACATCATCTATTCCCAACCTCCTGCCATGGGCAGAGATACCTTCAACCAGACCACCTATCCAGCCTGGCCTTGAACAGAACAGTGAAAGAATTTACAGCTTTGCTTGCGTGTGCAGCTTTTGTTTTCCTTATAAAACTGTCATTATCTTGATCCATGGGTCTTTTTGCCTCCCTTCTATTTTCTCCCCATTCTGCAGGGGAGGGCAGTGAGTGAGAGAGAGGCTGGCTGGGTGTTTGGCTACTGGCTGGGGTTAACTCACTGCATGTGGCCTACCCCTTATCTGGATTTCTAGCTGTTGTGGCAGTACAAAGAATAATATTAAAAAACTTCATTGCAGAAAGACACAGGCTATGGTTTTTACAAATCCCAAGATGATGTACTGAATTGCCAGGCTGAAACTGCTATCTTACCATGTAACTTGAAGCTCTGGATAATCATTTTCTTTCTCTATATAGAAATAATATGTGAAATGCCAACCTAACTGCAGGAGGAAAGATAACATTAATAAGAAGCAAAATTGCCTCAAGGTGCCCAGTTACAGAGAAACACTATAACTCTTATCTCAAAGTTTTACCATAATACTGTGACATACACATCCTCATGTATAATCCACCCAGCTCTGTGTAATCTTTTCATTTAATTACTTCGCCATGCAATGGACAACCACATCCTTGTGTTTCACTGAGTATTTTTTCCTTTACTTTTCCCTTCTAGTATATCCTCCCATAAGAAACAACTTTTTGTCTCCAGTGTTTCCTTTCCTTTTTTTCCCCTGCCCTTTATTCCCCTTTCCTCTTCTTTCCCTCCATTACACTCCACACTTCTTCTCCTTTTGTATATTTCATTCTTTCCCATCCAAATTTCCCTCTATACATAACAATGCACCCCAAATCCCTCTTTTAATGTTTTCTAACTATCTTTCCCACTCTCAGGACATGTACTGAAACTGGCTAACCAAAAATTAGTACCATTCAGGGGATGGGATTCAGCATAGTGCTACACTTGCACAAACACTGTAGGCAGCAGCTCTGGCTCACCAGTTTCCTGTTGGTAATACCTGAAAGTGCTTTTCTTTTTCATCCATTGCACTTGCTGGAGGACTGATGAACCTCTGTACAGCTTTAATGCCCCTCCTTCTGAATCTGAAAAGAGGAGGACCCTGAAACCTATTCATAAAATTGATAAAACCTGTTTGATTTCCACTGTCTTTAAAACTTACCCAAGTTTTAATGCAAGCAATTGTACAGAAACTGTGTGCAAATTTGGAACAACTGACTCTCATGCAGTTTCATCAGAGCCTTTTTAAAAAAAATTGTAATAAGAGTTAAATGTTTTTTGTATTTGAACGAAAAAAAGTCAAAGTTTCCAGCTTGTGACACCAGCCAAGATAGTAAATGGAATTTTCCACCCCAGTGAGAGCCAATCAGGATAACTGCCCCAGAGAAATGTCACTGACTACAGCTGGACACTTCCAAATGTTACACCTCAACACAATGAAGCAACACCCACATATTATTAAGTACATATTTCTGGATGGAGTAAAATAATTTTCTAACAGCTTCCCAAATCAGAAAGATGAGCAAAGCACAGACCAAGGTCACAACTGCAGTTCATGCAAGACTGGTTCAGCTAATTTAAGCAGCAATGTTGACTGCTGTTGTAATCGAGATTTCCTTCTTCCAGGGCACTGTTGGAAATGTGAGCTGCAACAGACAAACCCCTACTAGAAAAAGAAGATAAAAGGCACAGTCCATTTGAGACTTCATTAATGACAGATGAAATCAGCTGCCTGCAAGTGCATGGTTCTGTGAAGCAGTCAGTCTTTGGTTGCACAATCATCTCTCAGCCCCTGTGTCTGGGCAGATTTCCTTCTTGTCTGGCTGCTTTGCTAAAATAAGGAGGCTGCCTGGCCTCTGATAAGTCACCTCTCTTGTGTACCACCATCCATAGGCTATTTATTGAAGATAAAAATGGTGGAAGTGTGAGAAAAGGCGAAGTAATCTTATTCAGATCCTCTACAACACAGATAAGAGGACAATCCAAAGTACAAGCAAGTGGTGTTCTATATCTATTAATAAGAAATTATCTATCTGCTCAGGCCCATGCCTCAGTGGTAGAAAAGGGTGTGGGGTAATCCCAGAACCAGCATAAGAGGGACATTATTAAAGAGCCCTTGTTGCAGGGTGTCAGCCATGATCATTAAAAAGGCAATTCTTTGTAATTACTAGCTGCAATTAAGTCTTGCCTGCCACTGATCACAGTGCATGCAGGACTTCAATCCCTCCCCTGCCAGCTGAGCTCGCTCTCTGCCTCAATCCCACAGCTGCCTGCACACACTGAAAGGCACCATACAATCCTGCATGTTATTTACTGAAAGCTGAGGACTTCATAGTTACATGGCAAACAATATGCTATATTCTCATCAGGCAGTGAATTAGTGAAAAAAAGAAAAGCTTGTTACCCACAACCACCTCATAATTTTATTGCTTCTTCTCTCCAATTTGTTTAAAAATCAACTTAAATTTGAAACATTCCAACTGTGAAAGCACTATCAGTAAGCTTTTCCAATCTACATAAAAGCTGCAAACATAACCCTCGAAGTATTGCAGCAACTGAGTAACATTGCACAAGTGGCATAATGCAAGTTACAAACAATTCCCAAAACACATAAAATCCACTGCAAAACACTATTAATGGCACAGCTGACTGCTAGCATGTCTGCAAAGGACAGGAACAGAATTTTTAGTACAGCAAATGCCCTAGAAATGTTCCAGCTCTGGGAAACACATCTGCTTTCCCTCTAACTTTCAAAGAGGTGCCACCTGCAACAATTGAAAATACTACTGTGGACAAAGCCAGGAGAACCCCGTAGCTTGTTCATGTATTAATAAGGAATTAATTCTCTGTGCAGGCAACAGCCCCCAGGTAACAGCTAGCTGGCCCCCCACTCCAGTGGTCTATCCCACCAAGTAATAATCCCCGAATTATGGATGAGCCTGCTCTTTCAGGTAAGAGCAGAGACACATCCCCTCCATAACTGTGCTATTTTTTTGCAGATGCAAAGATACAATCATTCAACCTATGCTCTCTGCCCTCCTCCAGTTGTGGTGCTTGCTCGGAACCTGCATCACACACAAACAAACTCCTTTAGAAGAATACCACCTTATTGCTGCAAAAAAACACATGACCCCTGCTGTAGTTCACCCAACTGTAGAAGATCATCTATCTTGCATAGTAGAGAGAATCTCTAAATCACATCTCAAAAGACTATAGGAAGTAAATACATCGTAAGAGACTTGAATCTCCAGACTCCCCTAGACAAACTGGAGTATCTGGTGATAGCAACCAAAAATGAGGGAATTAGTGTAACCAAATCTCTCCAGATTCAAAAATTGCACAGCAAGCTGTGATTGATACTTCTCTCTTCTGCAACTCAAGCACTTCCAACAGCGAGATCCTCCTGGAGAGCCACGTCAACTGTTCTCTCCATCTGGCAAACCTGAAAGTCAGACAGAATGACAGGAGAACAGTCCACAGTGTGAGTAGGTTTGTGTAAATGGAGAATGACTGCAAGAGACTGCCCACCTCACCTGCCATACTTCCTTCTAGTTGGCTGCGAAGACAAACTGCTGGCAGGAACCAGGCATCTCTGAAACTGCCATGCTGAACCATTCTCAGACACATTGTTTGGCTTGTTTGGATTGCTTGCCCATTGAAAAGCCAGTGAAGTCCCATATTGCCAGTGATATACAATATGGAAAGAGCTTAATCCATACTTGTGAGCTATAGAGCTCTTGTAGCTAAATTTCACGGCTGTCTAAAAATGGATCCAGCAACTGTGCATGGCAATACCACCTACAGAGAAGGAGCCCAAGTTGGCAGGCCAACCAAGCCTGGTTCAGACTGGCTGGCTGCTAGAAGCCCAGGGTACATTGTATATATTTACAGATGGCAAAGTTCCCACCATGTTCTGGTTATCCAACACATACCTAGCAGCACAGAGCCAGTGAAAACTAAGCTAGGAACATACAACACAAAACCCAGTACCCCATGGCAACGATCATTCTAGTTAACCTACCAAATTAAATGCATGAAAAAATGAAAAGCAATCTCATCTTCCTGGAAGTTGTTGCTGAGATCAAGGGATACCATGTGAACCACGTGGTGATGTCTCATGCCTGCCAACCCTCAGCAAGCAACCTGCTCATCGCTCGCCCTTACAGATGCTGCTCACAACACCACCCCTTCTCACTCTCTGAGGCATTTAGTGCTTGACTGATTCAGATCTTCAGTTGACACCTGCCATATCTCTCCCTGCCTCAGAGATCACCACACTGACATCTGGCAGTCGCACAGGCAGCAGTTAAAAAGTTCTTATCTATCATCTCCAACAAAGGCTTCACTAAGCCATAGAAATGGAGCCTTGAGCAAGGTCTCCCTGAATAAGGGGAGGACTCATTTACATCACCGAAATCCACGTTGTTAGCTATGCTGGCATATCATGATTTTCATCAGGAAAATACAGATGAGAGTTCCTGAAAACATCATGATAATCCCCAGATGAACTGGCATCATCACAGCCTCCCTGCTGGATCAGGGTGAGTCTTTGCACACCAGAGAACAACCTTTTCTAAGTGTGAACACTTGATGCTTAGCAAGATGCCACAGAAGTGAAGGGCAATGAAAGAGGGGGAAAAATGAGAATAGATGAGATTCCCCTGTGGCACTGTTTCAGCTGACAGCTTCCAGTGAGTGCCTGGAGACTGACAGGCCTCTCCAACAGGCAGAGACAGCATTCCTGTGTCTGCTAGGAAGCTGGATACTCAAGCAATTGCCAAAAGGCTCAACAAGCCAGCAGGTGAGAAGCAGCAAGTGGGGACTGTGCTTTTCCCAAACAAAAAGAGCTCTTGCAGAGCATGATTACAGACTTGAGGAAAATAGGCCAAGTCATCTGCAGTTCTGCAGCTGCTGATGGTCACCTCACATTAACAGCATACTTCTTGCCCAGCTGTCAGCACTAGGGTCTTGAACTCATTAGTGATACTCCTAAAAAAAAAGCAGCAACACAACAATCTGCCAAAAATATTATAAGAAAATTCCCCCTGAAACAATTTTGTCATCAACACAGTTCCATTTTCCTTAAGGGAAGTTGTGAGCTGAAGAGGAAGCCCTAGTTATTGCAACTGCTGCTATTGTAGCAGCCAAGTTTGTTTTGGCTTTGAAAACCCAGCCTTGACCAGTCATGCACATCTGTCCTTGCCATAACATTTATCAAATGACCATCATCACAGTGCAGGGACTTGTCTCAGCCACAATGACCCCTTTAAGAATCTCAGTTATGCAAAGAAGAGGAAGCTCACAGGTGGGTGCAGGGAAATCACAGCAACTTCAGAGTCTGAAGTATGTACAGAAAATAGCAATTTCTGACTGCTGTATACTTTACATATCACCACAAAATAGGGGGACAAGGCCACAGCACACATGCCATGACAACAGCACAAAGGGGACAGCTCAGCCGCAGGACTGAGTGAATACCTCCCAGGGCCTCCCCAGGGAGGGGAGCGGAGGAAACACTTACTCATAGAAGGAAACACTGTCTGGCTTTGGGGGACAATACCTGGGTAATGTAGAGCAGGTACCAGAGCCTCAGGGTCAGGTGTGCTTCTCTCACTGGTGGCTTCTACTGGATCACAGTGAGACACAACAAATTGTTCCAGCCCCTGCAGTTGTGGAACCCAATGAAGGATGCTTGGCAAGATGCTCTTTGTNAGGCTCTGAGCAGGTGGGGACTGAACTTGTAAACAAGGGATCCACTAGTTTCTGTCGCTCTGTGGCAGGAGAGGAGGATGATGTCCAAAGGGACACCATCTCCTAACAAAGTGAGGACAGGGAACACACTGCTCTTGCACTTCTTAAAAGGACGTCGCAGAGCAGTAAGAATCCATGTTTTTCACCACATCTTATTATCTACAGGCACCATGTGACTGTAGATAATATTTTTAAGATTTTTAAACTGTGCCTTAAAATTTAACTTCCCATAAAACAAATGTGCCAGGAAACCACTGCCAATACTTCACTCTGCTCTTTCAGGCATACTAAACATGTCTCAGGTGATGTGGTAAATTTCTATGCTTCATTTCCCTTTTTTTTTTGTTATTTCAGAAAATGTATTTGTTGACCCCTATTCAACCACCTCTACAGAAAGCATCACCTCTACATGCAGAGATTGCTAATGAATGTATTGCAAATCCTAATGGATGCACCAAATAAGCAATGAGAGATGGCTCCAAATCTGAGTTTTGAGAAAGCCTCTTTTAATAAGTAACAAATAAAACATTCACTGACACATTCAGAGCAGAGATATCCTAGTGTTTAATAATGACTATAACTGCCTTTTTACAAAATGTACTGGAGTTGATTTTTTTAGCCTTCTAGAGCAGTTCTGACATCAGAAAAATTACAAGTTTCTTTTTTTCCTGAAAGAGGTAGATAGAAATTGAAACAGATGGTACAAAACCTTCCCCTGCCCAAAAGAAAAAGCAAAAGGACTACATTCTCAGCTTGTGGTTTGAGACACATGAAACCACTTCAAGCTTATGTATTTCCTGCCCTTCCATTCCAGACACTTGTTCTTGCCCACAGTAGCCTCTATGACTGCACTAAATGTTCCCTAAAAATACTTATGGAAAAAGAAAACCAGAGAGCTGAAGTAAAGCTCCATTAGTTCCCTCGTACTGTGTAACCTGGTGGACATCTGCATCACTGCAGCTGAGAACAGCTGCATGGAGACGAGACAAGGGGAAAATTCCTTAAAATGGTGTTGCTCATGAAATTTCACCTCATCAAATAAAAGCGTGTCAGCCTACCAGCAAGCACTCCTTGGTTAATATGCAGAGAACAGAGTGTTTGCTTCCAGCTCTTACAGAAACACCTGGACAGAAAAAATGGCCACCCAGAGCAGCAGATGGAAAAACACCACTGGCTGAGGCAGCAGTCTTTGGTGCTCTCAGAGGGGAAATAACAGGACCTCCCAGTCCTACTGGGCTTAATTACTAAGCTTGGTCATTCCTTACTTGAGTGCTCCAGCTTACTTTGGAGCCATCTAAGACGCAGACAGTTTTTTTCTTTCTCTTTGTTCAACATGCCCAGCAAGGTCCTTTTACTGCAGTTTCCAGCAGAACAACAAAAATAATGAGCAGCTACAACAGTCCTGACCTTGGCCTCAGAAAATGTATCTCATTGCTTAGCCATTAGTTTATCTTGCACATTTTTGGGGTGATTTTCCTCAATCCCCCAGAATGCACAGTCTATACAGGACTCACAGACAGGCTTACAATTTCAGCACCTCTGCATATCACCAGAATGCCTCCCTTCTGACTGAGCAGCTTTATTACCACAGAGGCAAAATCATGTCACTGACACATTGCTGCACAGAATTAAATGTTTTACTTCAATCACCTCCGTGGACAGAAAGACGTTTCAAGATCAAGTTAAAAGATTGAGCAGCTCTCAAATAATTCCAAGTAGCACTTGCTTTTGTGAATTTCTTTTTCTTGCATCAATGATGTTGATTAGGAACTGCTTTCTTGCACTGATTTGACTTTCTTTTCATATTTTAACTTCTTCTGAATATAGCTCCCCAGTAAATTTGTGTGATACTGTACAGCACATTCAGAAATGGAACTTGGCTACAGCAACTTAACTACCAGCATTCTCTAAGCTTCAGTGTTAGATGAATGAATATTCTCTTGAATACTATTATGCAACTATATGTTAGCATACAAATAACCCAGAGAGGTTTCAGCACACTTCAAAGTTGCTCAGAATTACTGACTGTCTTGTTGGCCATTCACTTGTCAAGTATGTCATTGCTTTTGTCAAGGCATACTTTGGAAATTAAATAGATACTCTGCAGAAAAGCTTTAGCTATTGCTTTAGCATTTTTAACAAGTTAAAATGATGCTGTTAAGTCAACTTTTATTGAGTTTATCCTTTTTTGACATTACAATTGCATGTAAATCTTTTCTTCAGCCTTCAGAAGGTAATTTTGATTTTTTTGTTTTCTGTCTTGTGAAACTGATGGCTCATATTGACCTGACAGAATCAGCACTGGTTTTAGCTAAAAACATCCTGTGTTCTGAGGCTGTGCTTACTCTGACAGAGCTGTAACAGTAACAGTGGTGTCATTGTGGGAACAATGGCCTTCAGTCTGAACTGTGACCAAAGTTAGCTTGGCCCAACCTGGGGGAAGTGAAAGAGAGGCAAAGAAGGCCATGGGTCACTCCACACCTCTCAGGAAAAAGGAGTGGTCTAAGAACAGTTTGAGATGCCTGAGAGACCTGCACAGGCATGTACTGTGCCATGATGGCTCTCCTACATGTGAGGTCTCAGCCCTTCTTTTCTCTCTTTAGCCTGTATGGTCACACTCCTGCAAAGCTCTGCACCTGACACTTTTGACAGGTGATACAATCACTCCTACAAAGTGTCTAAGAGAGTGGGACACTTCTACAGGCTCTCTGTCTAACATGGGCTTTGCTGAAAGCAGGACCTGTCCAATAAAGGCTCAGTGGCATCCTCCAGACTTCAGCTGTAAAATATAAAAAGCACATGAAGGGCTCCAGGACAAATCCAGTGGAACCAGACTTGTTTCAGTCTATCAACGCTGGCACTTGAGCCACCCTGGTAACAATACAAATGCACATTCATACCACTGACCCTAATGGCACAGGATGCCTCAAAACACTCCCAAGAACCCAGCTACTCAGAACTTGCCAAACTAAGCAACAGAGGTTCCTACAAAGGCTTACAATAAAACAAGCCAGCAGTAGCATGGACACAGAGCAAATGTGCCTCAACCAAACCAGCACAGCCCCTGCAGAATGCTGAAGAGTGCCATCTGTGTCAATTTTGGCAAGCTAGCAAAAATTCAAGTCATTCAAGTCAGTTTATCTGGTTGAAGTGTATTGTGCACACTGATACACACCCACTCACACACTTGCTTAGTACACTGCTGCTACAGAACCAAGGTGGGCACAGCGGGATCCTGCATGTAGCCCTAAGAGATCTTGGCAAAACAGCAAATACAAAAAGAAGAAAAGGGAAAAAAGCAAAAGCTGTATTAACAACATCAAGTTAAACAAGCTGGAGTAAGTTAGATGTTGAAATACTTTGCAATTTCCTGTTAAAATCAGAGTGTCAGTTCAGACTAGACTTTGAAAAGAGCCCCAGCTAAGGTTAGTAACAGTCACACAAGGAAAAGCAGCTTTCAAATTGTCTTACTGCCACACAAAATACACAAGTCTGCATAACTGTGCTTTCCCTTCCATTTTATTTTCAACATATTTATAGACTATTCCCTAGGCCATGAAGTCAATGCATAAAATACACTGTCTTTTCAAAGCTATAACCATTCTGCAAGGTTAAAGAAAAATATCTAGAAAAAAAAGTAAAGGCATTTGTGTAGCCTTACAGGCCAGAAACACTTCTTTCTTCTCAATTTCATTCTATGCTAGACACCACAGCACCCAGAATTTCAAGAGAAAGCACTGGTAACACCCAAATTAGCAACAATTCAGGCTGCACAATCTCTTCAATATTCCTGAGTTTCAGTCCTTCTGTCTTACAGCAGAACAGCTGTAACATTCTATTTCTTCTGCTATGATTTCCTCCTTTTCTTCTATTTCCCTCCTATGATTTCCATAGCATGCTGTTGTTATCTATTAGAATTATGTCACTCACATATTCATGCAATTGTTGGGGTTTTTTAGCTTGCAAACACAGCAAACAGCCCTTAACATTACAGTAAAAGGTGAAATGTTTCTTTGTTGCTCTTTATCACATCCTTTACGTCTTGGTAAAGTGGACTGAGGAAGAAAGAGAGAACACAGCTTGTAACATTTCCTCTTCACAACCACAATGACTCAGAGTCCCAGTGCACAACTTAGTGCGATATATATCCAACCCAAATGGGTTTGCCCTTTGCCAGCATAAGGGTTCTCCTTCTCAGTAAGACCACAGCCACCAGCCACACCAACACTAGTGCAGAAATGTTACCAGATTTAGCATAAAGGAGAACTAGCATAGGAGAACTGAATGCTAATACAAATGGATCTGCAGGTGTATATACTGTCAGTATATATACTGATTTATACTTCTTTAAGAAGAGATAAAAGAGAATTGCAAAAACATTTCACTCTCCCTATTTTATTGGGTGCAGGAGTAAATATAGAACAAATGTATTGTGGTTCTTTCTACATGCTACAGCACCAATGTGATTTTCTTATGGAATTATTTGAGAAGACACTGTTGTGATATGTGATATTCCAAGAAGCTCATTTGCCCAAAGTTCCTTGAATACCTGAGGTAACTCCTACTGATGTTTACAGGCAAGATGAAAAGCAGAAAAATATAAGAAAGTGAAGCTGAAAGGGTGCAAAGGAAAAATAATTTAGATTATTTTAACTTCTGTTAAAGTCACTGCAGAAACCTACTTGCTTAAATTTGGATTAATTTTAGATTGAACGGCATTGATAAAATACAACTTTATGCAAAGTATGTGAAACATTACAGAAAATTACATAGATTTACATCCAGCACATGAAAATATGTAAAGCATGTAAAGAATGCACGCACTTAATACATGCACCAGAAACTGACATTACAGCACAAATAACCATGCTGTGGTAGCTCTAGGAGTCACACCTCAGAGCTGTAGAGACACCACAGCAGGGTGGAGGGCAGAGAGGATTAGTTCTTTCTAGTCCATAAAAGGAACTGCTCTTTCCAGAGTGGTGAAAGCAAATAGACTTTCAGCTCATCTGCACAGAACAAGTCTACTGTTTCAGGGCTACAGGTTCAGCTGCAATGTAGACACATGCGCCCTTGTCTCCTCAAAAGATTCCCGAGATCCACTCAATAGTTTGGGAACAACCCAAGCCAGAAGGCAGCAGACAACTCTTTGTGTTCCTACTGCACAGAATTCATAGTGAGGGACAGCTCCGAGGTCTCATGGGAGCAGATGGTCAGTAGGTGGAGGCAGCCACGACCAGTCATGGTCAACTTCATCTTTTGCTACTGAGGGTCATTTCTAGGGGCAGCTAACAGCTAATAACAAACTGGAAGAAACCGGGCAGCTTTTAAAGAGAAGCCTGAGGATTTGATATTACTACTCAGTAACTTAGAACATAATGAATCCTAACTTTGAATGCCAGTTTAGAAATCTAATAATAAAATGCTAATAAACTACACAACTTAAAAAAAAAAATTACTGGACAAATACAGGCAGTGGGAAAGAAGGCATTGGGAGCTTACAAAAGATGAAGGCAACAACTCCAGGATATAACGCTGTCAAAACACAAGTTTTTTCAGGATGAAAACGTACATGTGGAGGTATCAGTACACGATGTCTTTCATGCTCTTTCCTGGGCATCATCACTGCCACTACCGTAATTAAGCTGACAAATCACCCCACAGATAATTATGGGCCATAAAAATGAGAAAGAGCTTATCCATCTGTTAATCTTCTCCACATCTGCATGGAGATGAATTTCATGCACTGACTTAAGGCATCAGCTCAAATCCTGGCAGCCTTCCACCATCGACTGCTTTTGAATTTCAGCCATCCATCTCCCACATCCCTGCCTGTGTCACTGGGTCACTGCTGGAGGTCTCTGAAAGACAGGGCATGGAGCCAGCTGGAGCTGCAGCCTCAGCTGTGGTGCCCACCTGTACCAGACCGCTGTGGGCACTGGCACTTGGCCCCGCTGTCTCTTAAAAACTTACCCCCTCTACGGAATGAGGTGTTGCACAGCAGCACGATGTGCCACCGCATCACAGTGCTATCGTTGTTAATGGCAAAAAGTTAACACTCGTACACGTCCGTCTATCTGGTCAGAAACGCTCATTGCTGCATTAGAAAGAGGCAAAGGCAGCTTCCGACAGACGGCAACGCTTCGCTCTGTCAGAGGAACGTGGGCTTTTCGTCCTGCTGGGAGCGGCGAGAGCTGAGGGGCCAAACCCGCATGGAGCCGCGGTCCCAGCACTGCCCGACGGCGCTCTCCGGACGCGCCGCCACAGGAACCGGCCGGCAGGACGAGC